>JAJOZX010001146.1:627500-1004355 GCA_023014485.1 Bathynomus jamesi | reverse complement strand
TCTTCTGGGAAAATTAAATCCACTATAGTCCCCAATAAGTAATGGTACATGACAAATACCATAGTTTTTCTTTTTCATGATGCTAGCCCGACGTGTGGCAACGGGTCTCTCGCAAAGAGATCCCATAAATATAGCTTCCCTCACCAGCTATCTGCAAAGCAGACAGGATCTAGCTTTGGGACATGGATCTAGGGTTTAAAGCAAGCCTAGTCCGACTACATTCAGAACCTCTATATAAGTAAAGACTCGTTGCATTCACGTCGGATTGAATAAATCAAAGAAAAAAGGGGTAACTATTGTATTTTTTAGCCAAAAAAACCAAACTTAAACCTCAACCGGGACAATGAGCGTCCACTTTTCAAGGCACGTAACACGTCCGTTTAATATACACAAACTCAGAATGGTCCCCTGAGAAACTTATATGTTAACACAGACCGTGCATGGAACAAGGAACTCTTCTGGGAAAATTAAATCCACTATAGTCCGAATAAGTAATGGTAAATGACAAATACCATAGTTTTTCTTTTTCATGATGCTAGCCCAACGTGGGCAACGGTCTCTCGCAAAGATCCCATAAATATAGCTTCCCTCACCAGCTATCTGCAAAGCAGACAGGATCCAGCTTTGGGACATGGATCTAGGGTTTCCCTAGATCCATGATCCATGACCCTAGATCCATGTCCCAAAGCTGGATCCTGTCTGCTTTGCAGATAGCTGGTGTAGGGAAGCTATATTTATGGGATCTCTTCTTGCGAGAGACCCGTTTGCCCACGTCGGGCTAGCATCATGAAAAAGAAAAACTATGGTATTTGTCATTTACCATTACTTATTCGGACTATAGTGGATTTAATTTTCCCAGAAGAGTTCCTTGTTCCATGCACGGTCTGTGTTTAACATATTATATATATATATATATAAAATTTTAGTTGTTAATATAATTAATTATTAATTTGTGGATAATTGAGGCTTGTATGCAGCTGTTCTATAGTATGATGCAAGCAAATATTATCACACTAATTT
This sequence comes from Bathynomus jamesi, assembly GCA_023014485.1. Classification (NCBI taxonomy): domain Eukaryota; kingdom Metazoa; phylum Arthropoda; class Malacostraca; order Isopoda; family Cirolanidae; genus Bathynomus; species Bathynomus jamesi. Next base: position 1,003,335 of record JAJOZX010001146.1, on the reverse strand, counting down.
TAGTGGAAATTATAATGGAATAAAGAATAATGTATATATTCCTTTATTATTGTTTACGTAATAGAGGAAATCAACGTGGTATTCAAAAATTGCAGAAAAATGTATGTATGAAAAGGTGACAACAAGATCACAATCTGAAAAAAGACACCGCAATTCTCCAAAGACGAAAGAATTAAGTATCAGTTGCACACATTTAGTATAGCACAGAAATTCGATAAAAACAAACGGGGGGGGGGAGGGGGAATATTTCACAGTAAAAATTGCTGCATGATATTTCCCCTTTCATTAAAAATAAAAAGATCAAAGAATATTCTGTTACCGGAAAAGATAAATGTTTTCTCTTCATTTTTTTCCTTTATAGTTAACATAAGTATGTATTATTTGGCTCAACTACACACACACACACACACACACACACTCTATCTATATATATATATAATCTTCGTTCATTACGATCAATATTTGGTAATTTTTTTTATCCTGCCTTCAGTTAGTGTATATATACACGTTTGATTATCGTCGGGAGAGTAATTGCTTAAGGTTGCCTCTGAAATTCATGACACCTGACAAAAAAAATAGATTTATAAACGTTTTATATCAATCGTCAAAGATGTCATTTGTAATGAAAGTATTTATGTAAGTAAAGTTTAATAATCTCTCTCGTTGAGCTATTTCTTCGGTGTGTGACTCAGTCTCCGTTGTCAAACTTCATCAGTATCAGTGTTTTCTCCAGGAATTGAAATTAGATGGGATGTCGAATTTTCAGGGGTGGGTGATGGCCGATGGAGGAGACTGTGAGGGAAAAGGGGAGCTGTATGCGTGGCACATTAGTAAAAACTGAAAAATGTTTTACGATTATTTCATTATATTTAAAATCATGCCTTAAAATCATGACACAAATTTTCATTTTCATCCGCAACATATAAAATTGATGGATTAACCCATTCGCACCCAGCATCACTTTACTGATTTTGTTCTGGCTAACGCCAAACGATTTTATTCAGTTTCGGAAAAAACCTCTGGGCGCTAATAGGTTAATTAAATGTTCTGTTAACATTCCGAGATATATTGTTCAGAAACAGAGGAAAAGTGTAAGTATTGTAAGTGTAAGTATGAAAGTGTCAAATTATTGTATTATCACACTAAATTTCCAACCAACAACTAAGTTTTTTTCATTTAGGCAATTTTAAAAAAAATTAAATCTAGTTGGAAAACGACTAAATTGGCAACACTGCACGTGACTAGTTGACCGCTATGGGAGATGTTAGGAAAGTTCATGGGGTGGGGGTGTGGGGTGTGGGGGGTCTTTAATTAGTATGGTTGCGTTTTCGACTTCTTCATGTTTTGACGCCCAGTGAAGGAGTTGTCAACGTCACTGGTATTTGTATCAAATATGCTTCCAGAATTTTATCGACTTTACTTCCCATATTGCATTATACATTATTCAAATAGGAATCCGTTTAAAATAATTATTCCATTAAATACAAAGCCTTATACACTGGTGTTTTCGAGGGTATACGCTGGTATATGCCTATACTTACTTCTATTAATAATTTTGAACGTATAAGTACATCAAAGTGTCAAATAGTTTCAACGAGTACACTCATTCGTATTTTCATATCTAATTGTTATTATACAGCATATTAACAATTACAACTCTGTTAACAATTACAACTCGCGGAATGCGGTCTCATTGTACAGAGTGTTGACTAAAGTAAATAGACACCTTCGGTTTTTCCCAGTTTTTTATTTGATAATAAAAATCAATAAATAATAACAGATTTATTGAATCAATTATATTTAGAATCGTGTTGTGTTGCTTTTCCATTTACAATATTTAAACCTGACACACGTTCTGGCATTCTATTGATGAGCTTTACATTTGTTCTTGAGGACAATCATCGTGATCTCTACTTTTGTCAACCCTCAGTATATGAAGTCGTGGTTCATTAACCATCATTTTGCATCAGATACCCGATCAAAAGTTGCAAAAAAAAAAAAGAAACTGACGCTAACGCTAAAGATGTTTTGTGGAAATCGTTATAATAAATACGTTGCCTTTATTACAGTGTTGCATGGAGATTACTTCAAACGTACAATATTACCTCGAAGTATTTTCTTTATTTCTTGCGTATACCCGAAACAAAAATTATAAGTAAACCATTGGCCTTATAACAGTAACAATATGGAAAATTGCATCCGAAAGGATGTAGCGTATACTGTAATTTAAATTACTGTATTTATTTCGTGGGTAATATGTGGGTTTGTTAAGAAGTGTATGTATTACATCAGTTTTTATTCTTATACGATAGTGTTTTATTATTATACAATATATATATATATATATATATATATATATACAGGTTGGCGCAAAAGTCACGCATCATAGGGATTTTCAGTGTTGACTATAATATATTATTTTTTTCTTTTAGGTTGGGGTAGCTGCGAAATTAACAATAGACGAGAATTTAAATTCTCTACCGATTCATCGCTTTGTTGTACCTGGTATTCCATACATTAAAACCAAGCTACCCTCTCGTCTATTGTTAATTTCGCAGCCATCCCCTACCTAAAAGAAAAAAAAGTATTATAATCAACACTGAAAATTCTTGTGATGCGCGATTTTTTGCGCCACCCTGTATATATTATAATTTGATTATAGGTTAGGCTTTTATATAAGCTTCGAGGCTTCATTATTTTTATCAAGTACAACAACAACAACAGCAACAACAACAAAAACACCAACAATAATAATGAAAAGAATATCAAATTATCAAAATGGTAATTTATGCTTGATATCCTGGACTAAAAAAATAAGCACACCGGACAAAAAATTAGTCACTCCTAATAGCACCGATAGTAGGAAGTTCAAGGTCACACAGAGGGCGCTGATGTAGCATTGGTAAGTGACAAGTAGCGGTGACGTAGCACACAGGATCAGATCTGTTTCGTGAGGTGGTGAAGAACAAAGTGTGTGTTGGATATAGTCTGAAAAATGGGTCGTGAGGCAGACGTTACTCAGTGGCAAAAAGGAGCCATCGTGTTTGGCAGAGCCCACGGACACAAAATGTCTGAAGTAGCCCAATTTGTTGGTGTGTCAACGCGTACTGTCCAGCGAGTTTACAAAGAGTGGTGTAGTTCGCAATCAACTGACAATCGACGGCGTAACTGTGGCCGGAAAACAATTCTCGACAATAGGGGCCGCCGCCATGTTCTCGTCTAGTAACTGCAAATCGTTTTCAAACCAGAGAACAATTGCTCCAAGAAACCAATGAGGTTCTCCAGCGACCAATTTCCGAACGGACATTGCGACGAGAACTGCATGCGATGGACATCTGGAGCAGGGTACCACGGAAGAGGCCGCCGTTAACAGCAAGTCACAAATTGGCACGTTATAAATGGGCTCAGAGGCACAAAAACTGGACTGCGGCAGATTGGAAACGTGTAATTTGGTCCGATGAGTCCCGTTTTTGTTTGTTCTCCAATGATGGGAGGCGACGAGTACATCGCAGGTCCAATGAAGCCTTTAATCCTGAATGCGTCGAAGGTGTTGTTCAGGCTGGAAACAGAAAGTGAAGCGCAGGAATAGACACCCACGGACTCTGGCGGAACTTCGGGACCGGCTGATGAACGAGTGGCAGCAAATCGACGTTCAGTACATGCACAACCTCGTAGATTCTCTGCCTCGCCGGATTCGTGCGGTTATCAAGGCCAGAGGCGCCGTCACACGTTATTAGGTACATTCTGAGAGGGGTGACTAATTTTTTGTCCGGTGTGCTTAGTATTCATAGTTTATCATCAAAGTTCTCTTGTAAAGAATATTTGTATATTTCTCCATGTGAATAGTTATATATCAAATGCATTTATTTATACTGTGAATAAGGGTTTCTTGGGGGGGGGGAGGTTAGGAACTTAGATTAAATAGTTGTTTGCAAGTTTGCTCTTAATTAATAAAAGGTTTATTTATTAATAAGTTAATTAATTATAATACCATATTAAATGCATTTATTTATCCTGTGCATGAGGGGGTTGGGAGGCTCGAGGGGGTTAGGAACGAAGAGTAATAGGGAGCTTATGAATTATTTTTTGCTTTTTATTAATAAACAAAGGTTTATTTATTCAGAAGTTGAAAGTATTCAACAGATGAACGAATTTAAATATAGATTTTAACATATTTTCTCCATCCAGAAGTATCAGCAAAAAAGTTTCAAAAAGAGGGTAATTCTCAGTACTTCAATTGCTTATTTTCTACTTATTATTTATTTATTTTTCGAAAGGAACGCGTCCCTCGGAAGGCCATTCTAATTTCGTACCCAGTTATCAAAAATAAGCGGTGTGATGGGTGGCATGAATCGATTGCCAACCAGTAGTAATTTTGGGGAATGTTTAAAAGTACATTTTTTCGGTGAACTTCTTTCCGAAAACGGTGAGTATTTACTGTATCTATCGTTATCTACCTAGCTACCGACCCATCCATCTATTTAGCTATCTATATCTATCTATCTATCTATCTATCTCAAACTCTATCTACGTAATACGAAATACTTTACACAAAATTTTACATATTATTTAGACCTTAAACTGACGCCTCATAAAATCATAAATTAAAATATGCATTGATAAGGAAGTGAAATAATTAAGAACGGACGTATAAAGTTATACGTTCTTAGAATTATTTCAATTTCTGTCGTACACTTTCGAATATAAAGTAGTTTAAAAACATTCTTTAATGTGTTGGAAAGAAGAAAAGTTTCTCCTCTGATAATGAGGGTTTACATTAGCAATTATGTACGTCACGAATCTTAGAACTTAGAATTTGAATAGTTAAAAGTTCAGTGAAGCTTTTAATTTCGGAGAAGGCGATAAGAGATATAAACAAAGTAAATACTTGTTTTCATTAAGATCTGAGTGTCGCTCTGTAAAGTTGTTAACTTGCGGCAAATCGATGTTATCAATTCTTTTGTAGACTTATATATATATACTAGCTGAGGTACCCGGCGTTGCCCGGGTAAATTTCACATTAGATCCCCAGTTTAAATAAATAAGGTTTAAGACAAAAAGGCTGAATTTGATTAAAATGATTTAATCTTAATTTCATCCCATAAGAGGTTCCCGTGCCAAATTTGGTAGCTCTAGGTCAAACGGTTTGAAGTCGTCCTAAAAAATAATTATATGTGAAGCTCAAGATTTTCATAACTGTGTCTTTTCTATAGTTTATTGACCAAATAATCAAAATATTCACGCTGCGTTCTTTTCTGGAGTTTAATCGCGGTTAACCCCATTACCCCACCCCCTCTACTCCATACCCTCCCACCCCCATTCCCCCCATTACCCTCCCCCCCCACTCCCCCATTACCCTCCCACCCCCACTCCCCCATTACCCCCCCCACACACAAAAGTAAAAAAAGCCATTACTCCCATTACACCCACATTCTTCTCCCAATTACTCCACCCCCTCTCCCCCAATTAACCCCACCCCTAGCTATAGTTTTATGACCAAATAATTAGTCATGAAAATCTTAAGATTTAGAAATCTAGACAAATGTGAAGCTCAAAATTTTCACGGCTGCGTTCTTTTCTGTAGTTTAATCGCGATGCTGGGGCCTTCGGGCCCAAACAGACAAACAGACAGGCTGACCGACTCTGTGTGAGATTCTTCATCCCATAAGAGGTCCTTTGCAAATTTGGTAGCTCTAGGTCAAACGGTTTGCGTTGCATAAAGGACAAACAAACAGACAGGCGAAAATATATATATATATATATAGGTAGATAGATGATAGATAATACTGAAGTTTGTAAAAATAGAGACCTATCAAGCACAAAATCCTATTTGTCGTAATCGACATCGTAATCATACCACTGGCCATTTTGCTCATAATGTCTGTCAGAACTCGAGGACCTGAAATAATGAGGCAAAAATATAGAATATTTGTTAACAAGAGCGAAATGTCTTCTTTGATGTGATTTTCCGATTGGCTTTGCGTATAAATTTCATTTTGAAGGTTACTTTTTCGTCTTGCCTTTTCCAAGGTCAACTTTCTCACGGAGTTAATTTGTAAAAAAAAGACATTTGGAGCGCTTCTCTCTGAACTTCAATCAAGCGAATTGCCTAAAACATTTGTTGAAAAAGAGTTTGGCAAATGAAAAAGGATTTTGTATGCTCCGAGAACATGTCAGGCAAGAATGTTAAGATGTATGTAGACGAATAAATAAATGTGTATGTATATACAGGGTGTCCCATAAGTCCGGTCTCCTAGGAAAATTTATGTTAAATTAAATTTACAAAAGTAATATATTGGAACTAAAACAAATGTTCAAATTGATGTCTTGTTTTGGGGCCTTTTTTTTTGTTGCAGGTACAATAACACGCAATGTCTAATATGGAAGCGAGTTACGCTCCTGAGGAAAAGGTGGAGGCCTTTTCCTCACGATTGTAACTCACAAAGGTTCCAAAACAAGACATCACTTTTATATATATATATATATATATATATATATATATATATATATATATATATATATATATATATAGAGAGATGGATGAAACGTAAAACGTTTAAAGGCGTATACAGTATACAGCGCCTGATAGATAGGCATAAATACACACTGTACATTAAGTTGAGGCAATGTCACCAATTGGAAAATTTTAAAACCATTTTTCATATTTTAAAGTTGTTCATATTATGCTCCTGAAAAAGTTATGTACAGTTTGAATTGAAATATTGCCTTACACTTTATGTTAAACTTTTTTTTTAATTTCTTGAACCTTTTTAAACTTGATATAAAATTTATGCGATCAAATCTCCTCGTGCAAATGAACTTAAGTTGTAGCGGGATTTTTTTTTAAATTTGAGCTTGGGAACTGATCGTGTGTTGTTTGTCTTGCTTTGGCGACCTCATTTGTCAATTCAATTTCTCCTCTTTCTTTACGTTAATTTCGGTCATTTCTCGTGACAAGTTGGAAATTGACAGCTGCACTGTCGATCGTATAATGTCGGCTTATATATGTCGAGAATCTACGTTAACGTGATTCTTTTGAAAATAAATTAATAAATAAATAAATATGCGGTATTTAGCCCCACCTGACAAGCAAAAATATATACCTGTTAAAATGCGCAAAACTCCATTATATTCATGAAAGTGAACGAGTTAAATATTAAAATATTAAAATTTCGCATTTCAAATAGTTGTTTAATTTACTAAATATTTTATATTCGATAAATTTAATAAATTCATCATATTTTCTAGTCCGTGAAAAGCGTAAAAAAGAATATTTAAATCTGTTACCAAAACATTTATTTTATTACGACAAAGTTTTTAAGTTTTTAAAATTTAATAATGATAAAATAATAATAATAATAATAATAATAATAATAATAATAATAATAATAATAACCATGAAATCAGAGTGTGACAGGTAAATAGCAACGGTATATTAAATGTTCCATTTATCTATTTTTCCCCCGTTTTGTTTCCATTTCTATTTCAAAGACCGACATTTGCATATTACAAAGTGAATAAAATAATATTTGATAAATGGTAATTTTTTATTTTGCTTCGTAAATTCATTGGGAAAATGCAGTAACGAAGTAAATACTTTGGGATTTATTTCTACATCGTCATAATTTTTTAGTGAATATTTTAGTTTTGAAAATAAGTTAGCTTTGAAATATATTAAAATAGTTTCATACCTGTTTCATACCTGTTTTATACCTGGACCTTGTGTATGAAGATTCTTCATCACGCGAAGATTAGGCTCGTGTGTGTGTGTGTGTGTGTGTGTGTGTGTGTGTAGTTGAGCATAAGAGAGGGGAATGTGTGCGAATTCACAGACGTGTACAGTAGAGGCATAAGTTAAAAATATCATTATAAAGTTTGGAATAACTTTTTTCTATCAGAAAAAGTAATGTTAGTCGTGATTAAGCAGGGTTACGCTAGGCAAGGTCATGTTAAGTTTGGTTAGAATGTGTTAACTGGTACCCCAGTATTAATGAACTTCACAGAAAATATCCTTCGCGGACCAATTACTACACACTTCTCGGTTAGGGAGTATTGAGATTGTTTGCACATGCAATTTAAAAGTCGGTACTTCCCTTAAGCAGAAATATGTGTGTGTGTGTGTGTGTGTGTGTGTGTGTGTGAGAGAGAGAGAGAGAGAGAGAGAGAGAGAGAGAGAGAGAGAGTTACAAGGACAAGGGCAAGAAGTAACTCAAAAGGCCTTGCGGCCCATACCGAGGAGGTACCAATGGCAGCGGGTGCCAGGGAAAAATTCCTACACCCTCAAATAGTGTGCAAGATTTGGTCTAACCTTTTCTTGAAATGATGCACAGAGGAACTGTCCACAACTTCTGAAGGTAGCCTGTTCCACGTGTCACAGATCTTATAGGTAAAGTAATTTCCACACACACTAGTGCTAAACCGTTTCAAATCCAACTTCCAACCATTGTTGCTTCTAAAATCGACATCGTTGAACCCGTGTAAGAACTTGAAAACCTCGATGAGTTGACCACGCAGCCTCCGAGTTTCCAACGAAAACAAGTTCAGGGCGCGTAAGCGTCGATTGTAGCCCATATGCTTAACGGAAGGGATTAACTTTGTGGCCCTTGCCTGGACTCGCTCCAGCCTCTCAATATCTTTCCTGAGGGTGGGCGACCAGAACTGCGCAGCATACTCCAGGTGCGGACGAACCAGGGAATTGTACAGAGAGAGCACAATCTCCTTGTTCCGAAATCGAAATTGCCTCCTGATATAACCCAACAGCTTCTGGGCTTTCTTTTCCACCTCTACGCACTGTTATATATATATATATATACAGTATATAATACACAAACCGTGCATTGCATGCAAGAAACTCTTCTGGAATACTAAATCTACTATAGTTCCAATAGTGGCAAATCCTGAAGTTTTTCTTTTTCATGATGGAAGCGCAACACCGGCAATGGGTCACTTGCAAAGAGGCCCCAAAATATAGCTTCCCTCATCAGCCATCTACTAAGCAAATATGCTAAGCAGATAGGACCCAGCTTTGGGACAAGGTTTAAAGCTAACCTAGACAGCTACATTCAGAACCTCAATATACGCGAGAAACTCGTTGCATTTATATCCAATCGAATACATCAAAGAAAGAGGGTAACTATTGTATGTAACTATGTTACGTGGTTACGTGTAAGTGCCTTGAAAAGTGTACGCTCAAATTCCGGTTGAGGTTTTAAGTTTTGGATTTTGGCTAAAAATACGATAGTTACCCTTTTTCTTTGATGCATTCGATCCGAAGGTAAATGCAACGAATTTCTTGCGTATACTGAAGTTCTGAGTGTAGCTGCCTAGGTTAGCTTGAAACTCTAGACCCTGGCCCAAAGCTGGGTCCTATCTACTTAACGTATAACTTTTTTGTGAGGTATTTTTGCTACTTCGGAACATTAAAAAAAATTATAAAATTTTAGAAACATTTTTATTGTCGGAAAAAAAGATATGTTGGTCCTCATTAGATTAGGTTAGTTAAGGTTGGGGTAGGCTAGGCTAGATTAGAGAGTATCTCGCTATTTAATAACTTAACAGAAAACACCCTTCGAGCCCTCAATTGTGGCTGAAACACTTATCACACCCTTATCGGTTTGATGATGGCATGAAGGTTACTTTACATTAAATTAGGGTTGGTTAATTAGTTTTCTAGGTATATGGATTTAAAAAAGTCGGTGCCTCGCTAATGCGGAGATGCGCATATATATATATATATATATATATATATATATATATATATATATATATATATATATATATATATATATATATATATATATATATATATATATAATATATATATATATACGGGGTAGGAGAAAAGTCTTTAAGAATTTTATACATACTGTAGAAATAATTTTTTTATAATAAATAAACAAGCAGAGCCTTCGGCTCCCTGCCCTACGGACGGAACTTGTCCTTCGTAAATTCGCCTACGGCGAGGGCACGTTAGGGTTACCCCTTTGAGGGAGGTCATTCTCTCTCTCTCCCCAAAACCCCCTCACCCTCCTTTATGCAACTTGGGGGCTAACCCCATCCCCTTGTTGCATAACCCACCTCCCCCATTACCCCCCACCCCGTTTGTTTTGTTGGTTGAAACATTGTGGGTCGGTCATGTTTTTTTTTAAACAGGAAAGTGAGGTGTTTTATTAATAGTTTAAGGATTCCAATGATATCATTGCAGTGTATGCAATACTTTTTAAAGCAACTATACAAGGTCAGGAATGACCCTAGGCTAGAATAGGAAGGCCATAGGCCCTAGCCCCAGTCAGCGCCATGTCAGTAAGGATGGGATACAGCAATGAAGAAAAGTGTATCTTGTATCGTGGGCTATTTCTCATAATAATTGCGAATAAAGTTTGCGTTTATTTAAAAAAAATATATATAATAAGCCACCACCAATTGCAACCACTCTTCGATACTGGAAGCTCAAACTTTTGGAAACAGGGAGCCTGGTAAAGATCCTGGTAAAGAGCCTGGTAAGATCGTCCAAGAAGCGGAAGGCCAGTAACAGCGACAGGAGACAACAACAAAGAAAATGTCCTCTCCAGTTTTCAAGTCGATCCAACAACTTCACCTAGAAGTTATGCTCTAGCACAACACAGAACACAACACAACATCACTAGTGCGCTGAACCTCTGGTCCACTCCGGAGAGGGCGATCGGTTACCTGCGTGCCGCCGGCTTGCTCGATCAGAGTGGGCTGATCGGCTAACCAATAACAACAGCAACAACAACAACGAGAAAAGTCGCACAGGAATTGGGTATTTCCAAATTTTCAGTTGCAAAAATATTGCAATCACAGGGGTACCACGATTACAAACCCATTTACTCTCAGCTCATATACGACGATGATTGTGATAGACGGCCGCAGTTTGCTGGAACAATGAGACAAAACTTCAACAGTGATCCAGATTTCCTTGGAAAGATCAAATTTTCAGATGAATGTGTCTTCGGTTTAACGAGTAAAGGAAACAAACACAACGTTTACTACTGGGCAAAAAAAAATCCCAAAATACCATCGGGTAAACCCGTTAAAACGGCAACACTAACAGTGTGGGCGTCCATTGGTTATTCAGGACTCGTTTCCTTTGACATATCAAAAGATACGATGGATGGAAAATGCTATTGCCAGGTATTGACTATTGATAGACAAAGTTTTATACAGTTTGCTAATGGCGTTGGCAGGAATTGACTTTATCAACATGATGGTGGAGCACCGCCACATTACTCTGCAGCTGCCCGTGACATTCTGGATACGAACGTTGAAGGAAGATGGCTTGGGTGGCGAGCCAGATCACCTGATTTAACCCCATGTGATTTCTGGCTTTGGGTTCATTTGCTTGACAAACTCTACACTCCTGGTTTCATCTTCCAAATGTGAATGCCCTTGGCCGCAGAATAGATGAAGAACTGAAAAGGATCCTACTCAATATGTTTAGAAGAACAATGAAGAGTTTCACAGACAGAATCGACAAATGTCTCATAACGGATGGAGAACTCTTTTAAGATTAAATTACAATTTAACAAAATATTTGTAGGAATAAAATTCTAATAGACTTTTTATATGATTTGTTTCATCATTTGAACACTTATCTGTATAATGTTAACTAAACAGTTGGATTTATAAAATCCTTAAAGACTTTTTCCCAGCTATAGATACAGGGTGTCCATAAGTCCGGCATCATAGGAGAAATTCATATTTTTCTATCTCTACAAACCATAATTCATATTTTTCTCTTTCTACAGGCCATAATTCTGTGAGAAAGGAAAAATGAATCCAGATAATTCTACTCATAGGAAATCGGAGTCAAAGAGAGGCCGCTGCTGAATTTAACAGACTACATCCAGACCGCGAGCCAATAACACAGAGTTGTGTTATCAGACTTGTTGCAAAGTTTAAGGAAACAGGATCCATAGAAGATAAACCACGCAGTGGACCTTCAAGGAGGTCCACTGACGATGATACAGCGACTGCCGGTCGCGATCATCTTCGCTTAATTTCTGTAGGATCTGAAGTTTATATGGATGCCATTTGTGAACCTGAAGAATGCGATGGATGCTACTTTTCGACACTCCTGTCTCGGCGGACAATCGCCGAAGAGACTTATTGGGACTTCTGTTAAAATGAGCCAGGATAGCAGTCGCTGTATCATCGTCAGTGGACCTCCTTGAAGGTCCACTACGTGGTTTATCTTCTATGGATCCTGTTTCCTTAAACTTTGCAACAAGTCTGCTAACACAACTCTGTGTTATTGGCTCGCGGTCTGGATGCAGTCTGTTAAATTCAGCAGCGGCCTCTCTTTGACTCCGATTTCCTATGAGTAGAATTATCTGGATTCGTTCTTCCTTGCTCACAGACATTATGGCCTGTAGAAAGAGAAAAATATGAATTATGGTTTGTAGAAATAGAAAAATATGAATTTCTCCTATGATGCCGGACTTATGGGACACCCCGTATATATATATATATATATATATATATATATATATATATATAATGTGAGAGAGAGAGAGAGAGAGAGAGAGAGAGAGAGAGAGAGAGAGAGAGAGAGTAATTCACTCGAATAAATCTGTGTAAATACTGAGAGAGAGAGAGAGAGAGAGAGAGAGAGAGAGACTTGTTGAAATTCGTGAATCGTGGAGTGTCATAAAACGTTTAAGGGAATGTTCATTTTCGCTTCCAACTCGTTGGCAACAAGAGATCAGCAAAATCTTCTCTCTAGTTTTTCTCCTCCATGTTGAAACTTTTAGACCACCAAAATGTAAATTCGTTTAAACGATACCATTTTAATGAAAGATTCTAAAGTGTTAAAAGTTCAGGGGTGAACATTTTTTTTTAACTTTTAACAATGATGAATGCTTCTGTCTTGTGTTGGTGTGGGCACAGTGATTCTCATAATTTGCTAAAGAATTGTGACTGTTTAATTGCGATAAATATCGCTGCTCTCAGGTTTCATAACGAAATAAATATGAGCTTTCAAATACTTGAAAAATGCGTGTAGGTACGTATCACCGACACGTTTGTTTCGTAATTATATACGGGGTGGTGCAAAAGTTAGGAGTTAAAGGAGTCGGAGAGAATGGTTCTCCTCCCTTCTATGACCGCCACTATTTTTAAACAAAAATTATACTTTTAATTAAAAAGTTTATAATTTAAAATTTTAGTTCGACTCCTGATTTTTGCTCCACCCTCTAGAACGTAAGAAATACTTCATTAGTCCTATCAACGCTGTATAGATTTCCTTCACTTAACTCAGCAAACGATCCAGTGAATATAAAGTAGTCATTATTAGAGAGTTATATAAGATACTAAAAGACTTTTACGACATTATAAACCTATTACTGCAACGTTAAAATCTTTAGTTTATGGCTTTTTAAGAGTATTCGGATGTTATGCAAAAGTAGACTCATTATTCAGACGTATCACCAGTACATCTGACCGTTTATATCATAATGAATTCCTCTATAGCATTCGCCTCGATGCTTATACAAATTGAATTATGATGGAATCAGTATCTTTTAATGAAAGTACACACAAAAACTTTTTTTTTAGGCCAGAAGGAGGGGCCAAGGGCGAGCGCCGCAAAAATGTTTCACCCTGTATAAGAAAGAGAGCCGAAATTAAGGTCTTTGAAGGCTCATAATGACATTTTTTGGGGTATTATTTAAAAAAAAAATGTGTAGTGTGTTAAATGCTTTTGTATAGATGAGACACGGAAAAAGATCAGCTACGGAAGACAGTGACAGGAGAACCGGGAGTTCCAGCACTTCCTGTCTCCTGCCTAACCTCCACCCGGTACTTCCCTGGTCGATTGGTGTCTACAATCTCCTCCTACACTACACTAGGTTAGGTCGTATAACGAGTAGAAACGTCTTCCACTAAGTAATACACGAGATATGATTCTCTTCAAACTTACCCAACTTACGAATCATATATTTAGGGACGCTCGCGCGCAGGCTAACTTTTAATAATAATAAAAGCATTAAGATAGTGTTACTAACAATTCTTTTTTATTTAGCTGTTGGCATCCTATTTGCCTAACTGTCTATCGTGGTTTTAAATTATTTTTCCGAGTTGGGAAAAAAAAAAAATATTTATACAGCAAAAGACTTTCTTCATCTATGTAAAGATGTGTATGTAAAGTTTGTTTCGAAAGTCCAGTCCAAAAAACTTTTATTTTTGTTCATGTATAACTTCCCTTAACTTTTTTTTCACTTTCAGATTCAAATACAGTTAATATTAACTTCGAAAGCAGAGAATAAATAAATAAATAAATAAATATATAAAAAAAAAATAATATATATATATATATATATATATATATATATATATGCAATAAAATCACAGAACAACATTTGATCTTTTTAATAAGCAAAGAACCACAGGGAAAAGAAAACACGAAGTCCGAGCGCTTTCGTGATATCAATCATATCTTCAGGGACAAGAAAGAAATATTTGAATATATCATGAAAGCACTCGGATTTCGTATTTCCTTTTCTTTTTCGCTGTGGTTCTTTGCTTATACATATATTATTAGTCATAAATGCCCAAGTTGAGCGAACATTTGCGTAAATTTTCGTCCGTGACCATTTTTTACCGAGTACGTCGAACGTGCTATAATATTCTATATTTTCACATTTTTTATCCCTTTCGTTTGTATTAAAGTAAGGTGGGAGTGTGGGATGGGCGTTCTGTAAGAAAGTTTAGAGGAATCATTTTTTTTTTTTACCATATACAATGATCATTTTTTTCCGAATTTCACCCGTGTTAAGATTTTAATTAACAAAAAAAGAAAAGAAGTGAAATAAGTTCTCTTTTATGCTTCCTTAGACTTTATACACCCTCTGATTTGTTTTAGATTAGGTTAACCTAACCTAACATAGCGTAACCTAACCCCAAAAAAGTAGGTAGTACAAGAAAGTCCGACTTGTTTATAAGATTCGACCCAATAGGTAAAAAAAGTGGCTTGATATTGGTGTTACTTAGGGATTTAGGCATATATATATATATATATATATATATATATATATATATATATATATATATATACACACAGTGAAAAGTCTGGAAACATAGGAGCTATGTTTTTCAATGCAAATATATATGTAAATTTGCATTGAAAAGCATAGTTCCTGTTTCCAGACTTTTGACTCGCGCTGTGTGTGTGTGTGTGTATGTGTGTATGTATATATATATATATATATATATATATATATATATATATATATATATATATAATGAGAAGAAAATATTTTAGTGATGATAATTAGTAGATAAATGTCTGGAATTCTTAAAAGCGCGCTGAATATGGAACTCGAGGGTCTACTAAAGACACCCCTTACCCGGCTTTCTCCACAAAAAGGGGAAATTAGCACAAAGGAAGGCAAGACAAATAAAGCAAGGGAAGAAATTACTCCTTAATTTATTTCCGTTCGTTTATCAAATTATCCAAAGGCTTCAAAAGAAGCTTCTCTGGAAGGAAGAGAGAAAACTGAAGGAGGAGGAGGAGGAGGGAACCTCCGGGAAGACCAGTGAGATGGGGATGCGAAAGAAGATAACTCGAGACTAACGATCATATAATGCGGAAAACCATGAAGTAGTTTGAAAGACGCGTGAAAACTTGGCCCAACGTCCGTAGCTGAGAGGGTAATACTAGATAACACCGTTTCCTTTTAAGGGAAGTGAAGACACTTAGGTCAGGGGTTCGTATCCCAATGGGACTGGTAATAAAAGTAATAATAGGGAGTTAAAGCAAAGGGGCCGCATTAGTTGACCAGACCTATGTGCCAATTTCTGGCACTCCTCGTTGATTACTATTAGAAAGGAATGGTCGGACGATCTTCAAAGGAGAAGCACCTCGGAAAAACATGAGTGCTCAGAACGGTCTTCATCGGAAGGAGCAGAAAACTGCTGTAGTAAAGGGTGGATTGGCGGTGGCGACGGCCAGGAGCGCCAACAGGAGAGCAGTGCCGAAGGGAGGGAGCCATATCACCAAACGTTGCACGATGCATTACGTTCTTGGTTAAAGCTAATACATTGAATCTTATATATACAGGGTAAGTCAAAAGTCCTGAAACATAGGAACTATGCTTTTCAATGGAAATATATATATATATATATATATATATATATATATATATATATATATATATATATTTTTTGCATTGAAAAGCATAGTTCCTATGTTTCCAGACTTTTGACTCACCCTGTGTGTGTATATATATATATATATATATATATATATATATATATATATATATACAGGGTGTACATAAAGTCAGGATCTATTTTTGTGAAGCACTTGAAAATTATATGGAATTCAATCATAAAATGATAAAGTGGTAACATTTATTAAATAATTAAGAGTAGGATTCGACGTGACGCCCATCAGTATCCCTGCACAGCTCAAATCGTTACGCAGCATTTCTAAACACATTCTGGAGCATTTGCGGGGTTATGTTATCTGCAGCAGTTCGTATACGTGTACGTAAGTTTTCAAGACTCGTAATCTTCGTCTGATAGACGTGCGATTTGATAAAGCCCCATGCAAAGAAATCTAAAGGGGTTAAATCTGGTGATCTCGCTGGCCAAGGTCTTTTGTTGCTTCCGCGTCCGATCCAGCGATTTGGAAAACGTCCATTTAGATAATCCTGAACAATTTTGGCATAGTGACAAGGAGCACCATCATGTTAATAGACATCGGGGATAGGATTGTTAGTACCGTCGTCTATCAACATGATGGTGCTCCTTGTCACTATGCCAAAATTGTTCAGGATTATCTAAATGGACGTTTTCCAAATCGCTGGATCGGACGCGGAAGCAACAGACCTTGTGTCGCGAGATGACCAGATTTAACCCCTTTAGATTTCTTTGCATGGGGCTTTATCGAGTCGCACGTCTATCAGACGAAGATTACGAGTCTTGAAAACTTACGTATACGAACTGCTGCAGATAACATAACCCCGCAAATGCTCCAGAATGTGTTTAGAAATGCTGCGGAACGATTTGAGCTGTGCAGGGATACTGATGGGCGTCACGTCGAATCCTACTCTTAATTATTTAATAAATGTTACCACTTTATCATTTTATGATTGAATTCCATATAATTTCCAAGTGCTTCACAAAAATAGATCCTGACTTTATGTACACCCTGTATATTACATCGCAATTCGACATGCTTTTGTTTATACTGTACATGTGATATATCACGCAGTACATCACTTTTATGTTTGAGAATGTGATTTTTGTGACTAAAAGTACTATTTGAGTTTAGATTATTGCAAATCACTATCAATTTATTACCAGGTATTAAATTATTAATGGAAATTTTTTGGTGATGGAAGAGCGCATGAAGAGGGTTTAGCCCCGGTTACCACACAAAAACAAAGAAAAACCGAGTAGGACCAAAGAAAAAGATCTGACAGGAAAAAGAGCGCCGAAAGATCCGAGACCTGCTAATCACCTTCTGAAGAAACTGCGATAAAAAAGATGAAATAAGAACGAAGACGAATTATATATATATATATATTATATATATATATATATATATATTTCGTCTTCATTCTTATTTCGTTCTTATATATATATATATATATATATATATATATATATATATATATATATATATATATATATATATATATATATATATGAAGTTAAAAAATATTAAAGTTTAGGGTCCGAGAAAAGAAAACGAATTATCTTAAATGAGAGAAAAAGTAAAATAAATTAAGGGAAACTTAATTTTTTTTTGTTTTGCTTTTTTAAATTACCGAGTAAATAGATAAAAAGATAAATAAAAATTAAAAATAAATCTTTGAGTTGAAAATTCTTAGTGGAATTTTTAGAACACCTTTTTATGAAACCCTCGACTCCCCTCCCCTGACCCCCCCGACCCTCCCTGACCCTTGACCCACTCTCTAAAAAAAAAAAAAGTTTTTGTTTCATTACTAAGTAGAAAATTATTTTATGTAGAATATTTTTTTTATTTTACATTCAAATTAAGGCAAACTTTCATAAAATACTTTGAAATACTTTGAATATCTAAGATAATTGCGAAAAGTTTTTTTCAAAACTTCGAAACGTATGGAAAAAATTGTCGAAAATATTTTTCACCCAAACTGAAAGTAAAAAAAAAAAAAAAAAAAAAATTTACATTTTCACTTACATTTATTTATAAAGTATTTATTAATATAAAATTATATTTTAAATTATAATAATATTTAAAAAGAGAATCTATTATATTCCATCCCAATGCACCGCAACCCAATCCATTCTAACCAAGTTAACCCAAACGAAACAAACCCAATCCAACCATTCTAGTCCAAACTAGCCCCACTGAGCCAACTTAGAAATAAGGCCTTAGAAGTATGTCTGTTCTTTATTTTGGCTGCAACATTTATTCAAGTGGTGACGAGTGTGATGAATGAAATGCTGAATGAGTTTCAAGGTAGGCAAAATCACCACAAGAAATCAAGTTGGATTTTATTATGACACGGAGAAAAATCATTTATTAAGTATATGAATTATTACTTAAAACTCGTGTTAATTTATACATACCATTCATATAAAAACATTATACGGTACTCACTCAGTTATCCATGAGTGAGAGGCGGTCCATGATCACGGATAAACCGATTTTACGGTTAACTCGGTATATCCCGCCAGTGCGGTAGGTGGTGCAGCTATGAGACCATCCTAGGAAGAAATGGCTAAGCGACAAACGTAAAAAAAAGCCAAAAAACGCAGTTAAAGTTGTACCATATTAGAAAGTTGCCATAACTTTTGAACCTTTGAAGATATTTTGTCGAAATATTTTAAAAAGTTCAAAATTTATGGCAACTTTCTAATTTGGTACAACTTTAACTGCGTTTTCTGGCGTTTTTTCTTTTACTTGTGTCGCTTAGCCACTTCTTTCTAGGAGACCCTCATATAATATTAGTAAAAATTTAAACTTTAGCAAGTCTTAACTCTTAAACATGTCAAATTTCTTGTTATCTGAGTGTTTTCATTGAAGTTACATTATATACTGAATAATGACCCAGTTTTACAGCGCGCTCTCTCTCCTCTCTCTCTCTCTCTCTCTCTCTCTCTCTCTATGGAGACAAAGTAGCGAAAATTTTCCTTTTCCTCACCACCATCACTTCACAGGTTTATAAAGAATCTATCTCATATTCTCGACTAGGAATCGTTCCAAGAGACCTACACCCATTTCGTCGACAAGACCAAACAATCGACACTCTAGAATCCTAACTTAACCTAACCTCGTTTAACCTATCTTAACCCAACCTAACTTAACTTAATATATCCCCCAATGTATTTGTCAATAGGATGTCAAGTCGATCGATGTTGTAAGGTTTGGCTCCGACGAGTGGAAACTGGAAATCTGACCGCGGTCTCGTCGATTTCAGCTTGCCAAAAAGATTGCTACCCAAACTTTTACTAACAATCTAACTTAGTGTACGCCTCACTGGACACAAGTACGCCTAACACAGGCATAAGAAGTGCGTGTATAATACAGGGTGTCCCAGAAGTCTGGACTCAGAGAAAATAGACATTATATTTTTAAAAGTGAAACAAAACACATTTTAATGTCAGTTTTACTATTTCAGGAAAGAAAATACCCTGATGGCTCAGTACACCAATCAAAAGAAGGTGGAACTGGTATTGCTACATGTTTCCGGAAAAAGCCAGAGGGAGGCATGTCAGTTATTTCACGAATATGCCTCCCTCTGGCTCTCTCCATAAATATGTAGCAATACCAATTCCACCTTCTCTTGATTGGTATACTGAGCCATCAGGATAGTTTCTTTCCTGAAATATGTAAAACTGACATTAGAAGTGTGTTTGTTTCACTTTAAAAATACAGGGTGTACATAAAGTCAGGATCTATTTTTGTGAAGCACTTGGAAATTATATGGAATTCAATCATAAAATGATAAAGTGGTAACATTTATTAAATAATTAAGAGTAGGATTCGACGTGACGCCCAGCAGTATCCCTGCACAGCTCAAATCGTTCCGCAGCATTTCTAAACACCAGCCATACGTGGCTGGCTACGAGGGCAGGAGGCGATCAGAGAGCAATTCCCTCCTTCACCAAGTCCCGCAAATGAGGCGGGATGCTGCAGAGGGGTCGACCGCAGGTCGATCCTGAACCGTCGTTCAAACTCAACAAAAGTAAACAAAAGTAAGTAAGTAACATTCTGGAGCATTTGCGGGGTTATGTTATCTGCAGCAGTTCGTATACGTGTACGTAAGTTTTCAAGACTCGTAATCTTCGTCTGATAGACGTGCGATTTGATAAAGCCCTATGCGAAGAAATCTAAAGGGGTTAAATCTGGTGATCTCGCTGGCCAAGGTCTGTTGCTTCCGCGTCCGATCCAGTGATTTGGAAAACGTCCATTTAGATAATCCTGAACAATTTTGGCATAATGACAAGGAGCACCATCAAGTTGATAGACGACGGTACTAACAATCCTATCCCCGTCGTCTATCAACATGATGGTGCTCCTTGTCACTATGCCAAAATTGTTCAGGATTATCTAAATGGACGTTTTCCAAATCGCTGGATCGGACGCGGAAGCAACAAAAGACCTTGGCCAGCGAGATCACCAGATTTAACCCCTTTAGATTTCTTTGCATGGGGCTTTATCAATCGCACGTCTATCAGACGAAGATTACGAGTCTTGAAAACTTACGTACACGTATACGAACTGCTGCAGATAGCATAACCCCGCAAATGCTCCAGAATGTGTTTAGAAATGCTGCGGAACGATTTGAGTTGTGCAGGGATACTGATGGGGGTCACGTCGAATCCTACTCTTAATTATTTAATAAATGTTACCACTTTATCATTTTATGATTGAATTCCATATAATTTCCAAGTGCTTCACAAAAATAGATCCTGACTTTATGTACACCCTGTATAATGTCTATTTTCCCTATGAGTCCAGACTTCTAGGACACCCTGTATATGTTGCATATGTACTATATGCATAATATGTGGATAATATATCTGACTCTCGTCGATAATTTGAATAGTCTTGTCGACGAAGTGCCACACAATGAAATCCAAAATCTTGACATATCGGAGTTTTTCTTCATCGACAGAATTCTAAGTCGAGAGAATGCCGTAAGTCCGTTTTATCTGGGCTAACGCCATTCTCTCGACGTGACATTCAATCAAGTCATCATGGGTTAGGTTACGTTAATGTTAAGTTAGGTTAATGTTAGGTTACTTTAATGTTAGGTTAGTTTATTAAAGTGTCCATAAAATAGGCCTATACCCATTTGGTGAACGAAGCATAACATCGACACTCTAAAACTAAACCTAACCTAGCCTAAGCTAATTTAATATAACCTACAACAACCTGTAAATTTTATGTCAGGTTGATCAGATGTCGTTAGTCCGGATAAAATGTTCCGTCGTGTATCTTGGTCCAATTTAATGTAACATAAAATCAAACTTGTTGACAAAATGTCTTCTCGACAGAATGTCAACTATATATATATATATATATATATATACGTAAAAATCCACCGAAGGGGAACACAGTCCAAAATTTTGAACATGGCGACAAAAATGCAAAAATCCTCTGTGAATTTTTCGGTCATCTCGACCTGATTTTCGATTCACACGATCCAAATTAATGACCTGTAATATTTATCCATTTATGGCGGTCTCGACCTCGGAAAAGGTTAATTATTCTTCCTGTTATGGAAGCGTCGTGGCCAGGATCGATGAGGTCCGTTGGTCATCACACGATTTTAATTCTCTCTCTCTCTCTCTCTCTCTCTCAAGACAATGGATTGGAACTGTTATTTTTCTTTTAAAATATCTTAATAAAAAAGCCATTTATATATATATATATATTATATATATAATATATATATATATATATATACACACACTGCGTATTAGCTTATATTTCACGTTCTTTCTTGTTGGAGTTAAAAACATGTAAAATAGAATGAAATAAACTAAAATCAACTGAAACGTCGGTGAATTGGAGGCAATTTATAATGAATTGGTTTACTCATTAATTTTACAAAAACTCAATACGAATAAAATTAAGTTGAAATTCTTGATTGAACTTTAATTTGCGTGATTTTAAGCCAGTATTTATGGATTTATTGTAAAGTCTGAACAAAATGTGTGTGTGTGTATTATATATATATATATATATATATATATAGTACCAAAATAGGTGATCACCTTTCTCACCGGGCCAACAAAACTACAATTTAAGGTAAATGCAAAACTTCACTTCGTTTTTCTATATCCACCCGAAAAGGATGTCAGTGGGCATCGAAACTGTTGAGGAAATAAACTCCGTCTATTAGTGTGGTTTTTATTGTAACACAATTCAAGAGATAACTAAATGAAACAAAGATCATATTTTGGACAATAGTTGTTAAACAGTAAAGTTAACAATACGAAAATAAAAAAAAAAATTGCTAAATTTATTCAGGTTACTTGAGTCAGTCTGTAACAGTTTCTCTTCGTGTTTCTCGTTTCGGAGAAACATCCGTTGTTGTCATCGATAAAGGTGTGAAAATTGACTCAAAATATTACTGTGACAATATCTTGAGAGAGAGAGAGAGAGAGAGAGAAGGATATTACCTGAAACTGAAAGTTAGGGCGATAATTGTGTTTCAACAAGACGGTGCTCCATGTTATCGGTCCCGGTGCACCACCGCATACTTGCAAGAACAATGTCCCGATTTCATTGCGTTACACAAGATTGGCCACCGAATAGTCTGGTTGATTATTTTATATGGGGACGTTTCGATGGCAAAGTTTGCGGACAAAATATTCAAGATGGCAATCAACTTCGTGAGTGCAGTTTAACAGCGTGGAATAAGCTCGAGTAAGACACCGTTTCTACAGCAGTTCGCCAGTAGCGCACAAAGATACAATTGGTCACTGACAATAATGGAGGACACATTGAACATTTGCTGCATTAATGTTTTATTCAGTTTGTTTTTGTTCATTGTAAACTTTTTCAATGTTCAGCTAAATCTCAAATTACTCTCCTTCTCAACTTTAGTTTTTAACAACTGTTGTTCAAGTTGAATTTGTAAAAAGACTACTCATTCGATTTAAATAAACTACCTCTCATTTTAATTGTTATTTTGTTGGCCCGGTGAAAAGGTGAACAAACGACACCAGACAGCAACAGACCGACTGATCCTTACGAAGCTGTTTAAGAAGAAAGGTTAAAAGATGGCAGAAAACTTAAAGACGAGTGAAACTTTTGAAGAAGAGGAGAGAATCCGAGTGAAAAATCTACAATACTTTTATGCGCTAACAAATGCGTCTACCTGGCACTTTAAAGCAAGATAAGCATCTTGTCTCTTTCTAAAGAATTCGACCGAATTACTTTGAACTACGCTCGCTGGCAATCTATTCCACAAATTAATTATACGATTTAAAAAGAAAATGTTTTACTTCATTAGAATTAAAATGTTTACGCACTAAGTTCAGACCGTTACCGCGAGTCTTATCTGCATTTCTGAAGGTGAAATATTTTTCGGCGTCGACATTATCAAAATCTCCTTTAATCCGACTTTTTACAATTGACAATTAATTTAACGCATCTAAACGGGCAGCGTATGATTTGTTTCTAAGTCTGGGAATCATCTTAGTAGCCCGTCGCTGCACTCTCTCCATTCTGTCTATGTCCTGTCGTAAATATGAGGACCAGAACTGAACGTAGTATTCTAGCTGGGGGCGTAGTACGGAATTATATAATGTTAGCAGTGTTTTCTCCGACTTAAATTAAAATGATCTACGAATAAATCCTAAGATTCTATTTGTTTTCTTGACCGTTTCGATACGTTGCTTACTCGGTTTAATTAAGAGTGTCGACAACAATAATACATAAATCCTTCTCTTCCATACCACGTGAGTGTTTTGTAGTGCGTAGAATACTTTTCT
Source organism: Bathynomus jamesi (assembly GCA_023014485.1). NCBI lineage: Eukaryota > Metazoa > Arthropoda > Malacostraca > Isopoda > Cirolanidae > Bathynomus > Bathynomus jamesi. The sequence goes on along the minus strand of JAJOZX010001146.1, from coordinate 979,371 downwards.
TTAACATTGTTTTTACCGATACTCAGCGTTTTATATTTATCAATTTTAAAGATCATTTGCAAAATTTCTAACCACTCGAGTAACTTATTAATATCTTCCTGAATCTGCAAACGTTCTGCCGCTGATTTTGTTCGTACCCCCTAATTTGATATCATCCAGAAATTTTGAAATTATACTGTTAATTCCGATATCGATGATGTCAATAATATAAATAATAAAAAGAACTGGGCCCAGAACTGATCCCTGAGACACGCCGCTAGTTACACTTCTCTAGTTAGACGCTTTGCCATTAATGACTGCTCTTTGTTTACATCCGCTGGGCCTATTTTCACTCTATTTGAGAACATTACCATCATCAATTCCGTGAAATTGAAGGTTAGTTACTAATCTCCTCCGGGGCACTTTATCAAATGCCTTTTGAAAATCAAAATATATAAAACACCTTCTGGTTTACTCTCGTCATATATATTTACAACATCATTAAAGAAGTCGAACAAATTATTAAGACAAGAACGATTACGCAGAAAGCCGTGTTGAGAATCTGTAATTAAATTATTCGTTTCTAAGTGATTGACTATTTTGTCCCGAACGATCGTCCCCATAAGCTTACGAACAACTGAAGTCAGATGAATGGGACGATAATTTCCTGACCGATTTGTCCCCTTTTTTAAATATTGGCGTAATGTTTGCGTTTCCAATTGAATGGAACTTCTCCAGACTGTAAAGATCTATTATTAATTAAATATATATGTAATTATTAGGATTAATATTACCTATGGCCAAGAGTACTTCGCTTTCACTAATGGTATATATATATATATATATATATATATATATATATATACAGGGTGGGCCAAAAGTCTGGATCCATAGGAAAATATGTATTTTAATACATAAATTACAACAAATGGTAAATACTTAAAGTGAATATCAACTTTAACTCGTAAATGCGTATCCGTGATACTGTACAGTAGTTCGTACTCCAGTAAAACAAAATTATAACAAATGCTCAAATTGGCGGCCTTTGTAGGGTGCACTTTGTAAGGATGGAATTTATGATTTTTAATAATTCCTCGAATTGAAGTTCTCGAGATGCGTGTTTCATATGATAATCTTCTTATTGACTTTACTGGACTATTCGTTAAATTTTCACATATCATTGCAGAGGTATTTTCATCAGTTGCAGTTTTTGGACGACCAGAACGCCGTCGATCATGTACACTTCCTGTTTCTTTGAAACGTTTAAACAACTTGCCAACAGTCGCGTGTGTTACTGGATGCTTATCAGGATGATTTCTATTGAATTCGGTAGCAACTTCTCTGTGTGTAGCGCCCTGTCTTGCGTACATGAGCGCAAGTTCTACCCGGTCTTCTGTTGTTAGATTCGAAGCCATTTCTGGGCTGAAATAAAAAAAGTATTTGAGTATTTATACTGGAGTACGAACTACTGTACAGTATCACGGATACGCATTTACGAGTTAAAGTTGATATTCATTTTAAGTATTTACCATTTGTTGTAATTTATGTATTAAAATAAATATTTTCCTATGAATCCAGACTTTTAGCCCACCCTTTATATATATACAGGGTGCTTCAAGCAATTTTTACTACTTATATGAGAAGTTTGGTTGCCCTCCCGGGAATCCCGGGTCGGGAAATCCCGGGAAATCCCGACAAAATCATAACATTTCCCGGGAATTCCCGTACTATTTTTTTTATGAATTTCATAATGATACAGATAAAAAAATTAATAAAAAATTGTATATAAATGTTTAAACCCGGTTAAAACCCTCAAAGATTCTGTCGTAAAAAATTGAACAGCGAAGAAATAAAAATCTAATTGGTTTACTGAAATATCTGAATAGCCCTTTAAATTGGGAAGTTGCTGATCCTTATCTAACTTTGCCATCAAAAAGTTCTCTCCAGAATACTGCAAAGAAATTATTTGAAAGAATGTTCATTCCTTCTTCAGATGAATCTCCTGAGGAGCTATCCCATTTCGAATTAGATCTAAATCAAACGAAAACACCATCATCTACATGCAATGAACCAACAGAATCACATTCTCTTTTGGAAAGAATGAATGCAGCTATAAACAAGGCTGCAGGAAGTAACTCACAAATTACTCACTATTACAATGTGAAAAACATTACAAAAGAACTCAACATTTTTGAAATTACTGGGGATGGAACAGAAAATCTAAATAAACTTTTCTTTGCTTTAAAAACTATTCCCCCTACTTCAGTAGAAGCAGAAAGAGCCTTTTCTGCTCTAGGACTCTTTGTTACCGAACTGAGATCGAGATTAAATGACGAAACCATCGACAACATTTGTTTCTTGAGGCAATATTATAAGTAGTTCTCTATTTTCTTTGTGAATTAAGTAAAAAAGTAATTTTTGTTAAATAAAAGAGATTAAAATTGTTTTTTTTATGATTAAAAAGATTTTTTATAAGTAAAAGAGTTAATTTTAGTTTTTTGTTTTCTAGTAAAAGGAGCTATCTACGTAATTTTTTTATATCCTTAACTCTGGCTCAAATATTAATTCTTAGCAAGGTAAAAGAATACAATTAACAGTCAAATTTAATATTGGACTGAGACAATTTTCAGTGCTTTCCCGGGAATTTCCCGGGATCCCGGGATTCGTCAATTACGCTCCCGCTTTCCCGGGATTGGAGAGAGCCGGGAAATCGGGCAACCCTAATGAGAAGTATTTCAGAGAAATGTGTCTCAAAGCAGTTAACGAGGCATTTCCACGATTCAGAACTTGTGTTGATACTCATGGCGAGCATGTTGAAATCTATGGATAAAAATATAAACAATAAATACACAGTATTGAAATATATTTTTTAAAGCACTCCCATACTAAGTGGTAACATTTTTTGAAGCACCCTGTATGAATATATATATATATATATATATTATATATATATGATGCAAACCACAAGGAAAAATAAAAATGATTCCAAGGCCTTTCGTGTATTCGGAAGTACACCTCGTCAGGTATATATATATATATATATATATAATTCGTTACCTATTAAAAATATATTTTTTATAGTTTTCACCTTTTTTCTTTATCATTTTTCAATTTTTTCGCTGTCATTTCCTTTACGGTTTATTTATTTTGAAACTGATGGTTTTCTTTTTCTCTATACCCTGGTTCATGCCCCATTTAGCTCAAGGGCGGAGGTGGTAGTGGGTTGGAGGGGTTTCGCTCTCTTATTTCGAGACTTCTTCTCAGCGTATATTATCTCTTTCATTTAATTTATATAAAAATAAAGTGGTAATAAATTGCCTATTTGCTGATAGGAGCAGATTTCACCCAGTTAGTTTGAAAAGTCGCCCAATTCGCCCAAATTCGGATTGAAACGATAATATAGGCGAGTTTTTTTGTTTTTTTTAATCAATTTAATTTCCATTTTCAGGGAAAAACAAATTTTTTTATTCGAACTTTCCTCAAAACATGTCAATCTTCAAATCCTAAGTTAATATATATATATATATATATATATACACTGTATATTGCGTTTCTGTTTTGTAAGTGGCTACTGTTGTAAAGCCTCTTTGACAAGCCTATGATGTAAGGATTACATATGTAGATTGGGTTATCAAATTAATACAGTGATGTTGAAACTAATAAGGATTATATATATATATGCGTGTGCCAATTAATGTTTATAAGTAAAGCTTAGGCCGTTGAACGTAACATAGTAATATTGGATGCATTTTTAACTTGATAACGTCCTTATGGGCCCAATTAGCTAGACCTGCGGTGCTGGAGCCTTCGGGTCGAGTAATTAGGGGGGGGGGCTGGAGTACAGATATTTGGTCACTAAAACTATGGTCATGAAAATCTTAAGCTTCACAAATCTTTACACGATGTGAAGCTCAAGATTTTCATGGCTGCGTTCTTTTCTATAGTTTTATCGCGGCGCTGGGGCCTTCAGGCCCAGTAATTGGTGGGGGTAGGGGGGGCTGGTCACACATATATTTTCGTTCATTACTCATCACCACCATCCACCATACGAAGTTTGGTCGAAATCGGTTGAGAAACGTAAAAGTTTTTTCTGCGGACAGACAGACAGACAGACAGACAGACAGACAGACAGACAGACACATTTTCGGTGAATTATGGTAGTATTTTATATTTCATTGTGGAAATAAATTCACCGAGTAACTAAAATATACTTAAAAAATACTGAAGATTTTAAAATTCAGCAAAAGTTGAAAAAATATTATATTGGTCAGATGGCTCTTTTTAGCTTTTTATGACTAAGCCCCGAATACACTGTCCCTCTAAGTGGTCATATGTTGTTGTTGTTGTTGTTGTTGTTGTTGTTGTTGTTACAAAGTTCTAAATTTTCAGGACTTCCATAAGTTCTCCTCCAGAGGTTTTATACCATAATCGAACTGTTTTCTACATTGGGTTTCATGGGCGCAAATATCTATGGGACAGGGGGTACATGTACCCCCACTTTTGAAGGCACGGTATTCCAAAGTAATAAGAGGAATTATAATACAAAAATAAATATTATTATTTATTATTATTATATTATATTATTATTATTGAAAGAGATTGTAGACACCACTAGACCAGGGAAGTACTCCGAGGGGGGTACGTTAAACAGAAGATAGGGAGTGCTGGAACTCCCGTTTCTCCTGTCACTGTTCCCCCGTAGCTGATCTTTTTCGGTGTCTCATCTACCCTGTAAGCAGTCCAGCATGTCTCAAACACACACACTTCTCTCCCTTATTCCCTACTACGCATACATGCATCTTACACACTATATAACCTTTTCAAAATTTCTATTAAAAAAATAAAGAAAAAATGGCATCATTGGCCTTGGAGACCTTGTTTTTGGTTCTCTCTGTCTTCTGTGGAGGGAGTCACTTTTGCGGGCGCTCGCCCTTAGCTCCATCCTTACTACATAAAAAACAACTAAAAATCCATTAATTTTTATATTCAAATGTACTCCCAACTTTTTGATAGCGATATGCGCCCATGATGGGTTTTATAAATTAATAATAATAATCCTAATTAATTCTCATTCCAATAGGATTTAGATGCGGAGGAGAAATGGATCGATGAACCGTACGATGACACGCAACTTATTTCGTCTTCTCACCCAAATGTGAATTTGAATGTGAAGGAAATGCTTTTGTCCCTAATGGATTCAATTGCTTCTTTTTAATGGGTTTTTAATGTCTCTCTCTCTCTCTCTCTCTCTCTCTCTCTCTCTCTCTCTCTCTCTCTCTCTCTGTATATATATATATGCGCCTCAGTGGTATAGTAGTTAGCATCACTGACTGCGAATCCACCGGCCCAGGGTTCGAAACCTTGTGGCGGCAGGCAGCACGCAGCAAACCCAGCTCTTCATCTTTCCACACAGTAACAGTTGGTTGGTAGATAAATAGTTACATTGGGAGCCTAGTGGTTAAGACGTTGGGCTGCTAATCGGGAGGTCGTGAGATAGAGTCCTGGCGAGGACTTTGTCATTTCTGATCGTCCGTGGTGGGACGTGGTTCGGATTCCAAGTTAAACTGAAGGTCTAAGGTGGAGTGACAAATTTGACCTTCGTCAGAATGAACAATTCGCGCGGAAGCAAAACCAAGGTTAACCAAGGTATGCTTTTTCTTTCAACCTTCGAAACGTTTCTGTCTGCCCATGGAGGTCGAGCTCGTTCGTGGCTTTGCCTCCGACTTGAATTGGTTTGGTGCAGAAACGAGTTGCTCTTTTCGATTAGTTGTCACACACACACAAACAACCATACTGACCTCATCTGGTCGCGAATCAGATATCTCGTTTCCTCTTGAAAATATTTATATCGACCCCCAGCAAGAGAGTATATACTTCTTTTGACATTGAATTAAATAAACATTTTGCTTCTGTGAGTGACCGAAGATCTTTTTCCTTTGGAACGAAGCTTGTTTACATTTTCAAAAGTTACATTCGACCCTCTTATTTATGAAATTGGTTTCGATGCTAATCGGTTTTGTTATAAGATTTTAAAGCACCATTTTCTTGTTTAGTTTATCATGATGAACCTCCCGTTATTCTCAGGGATACAAATCTAATGCTCTAACCTTTACCGGAATTACATTCTTCATGTCAATATATATATATATACACAGAGTATATATATAAAAGCACACTCAGCGGCAGGACCGTATAAATGGAATGCCACACTGATCAAAAACTGCAAGAATGCAATCGCTGAGACCCTATATTGGATATGGAGGTGATCACTAGACACGGGTGAAATACCGGGCATCCTGAAGAGCGCGAACATAGTCCCAATATATAAGGAGGAGATCGATCCGAGGCCAAAAACTACAGGCCAATGTCGCTTACATCTTATCTCACCAAAATATTTGAAAGAATAGTTAGATGGAAAATCTATGACTTTTTGGAAACTCAGAAAAAATTCAGTGATAACCAACATGGGTTTCGGTCAGGCAGATCATGCCTATCACGACTAACGGAACGCTACAACAACATTATTGATGCACTTGAAAGTAATGAAAACTATGATGTACTATACACAGACTTTGCCAAAGCGTTCGACATGTGCGACCATCGAATCATAATATATAAACTGAAATATATGGGAATAACAGGAAAAGTAGGGAAATGGATATATAATTTCCTTAGTGAGTGGCGGCAAGTCGTTACAGTGCAAGGAGTATCTTCATCAGAATCAGAGGTCCTCAGCTCAGTACCACGAGGAACAGTAATAGCTCCACTATTTTTCATAATCATGCTAACTGACATAGCTGAGAACGTTACCAGAGACAGCACAGTAACATCCTTTGCAGATGACACAAAGATCAGTAGAAAAATAAGAAACCCAGAAGATATAGGATCTCTACAAACCGATATGAACAGAATCTACAAGTGGACGGAAGACAACAATATGAAGTTTAACACAGAAATTTCAGCTGTTACGGTACGAAAAAAGAGAAGACCTAAAATCCATGGAATATTATACCCCAAATTGACAGGAAATTCAGAGAAATTCTAAAGCAAAAGATTTAGGAGTTGTAATGACTGATGATGCGAAATTTGAAACACAAAATAAGATAGCAGTAAACAGAGCAAAGGCAATAACTGGGCAGATACTGAGAACCTTTAAACGAAGGGATAAGAATATAATGATTCCTCTACTGAAAACACTGATCATACCCAAATTGGAATACTGCTCGGTCCTAACATGCCCATATAAAAAGAAGACATTAGACAGCTAGAAGAGATTCAGAGAAGCTTCACAACCAAGATCAATGGGTGCAAAGAACTAAATTACTGGGAAAGGTTACGCGAACTAAACCTATATTCACTGGAAAGGAAAAGAGAGAGATACACCATCATTTACACTTGGAAAATAATGGAGAAACTAGTCCCTAATCTTACTCTGAACCCTGTAACTCCCCAAGCAACGGTGGAAAGTAGAAAAGGAAGAATGTGTCGTGTTCCCAAATTAAAGGCTAGACAAGGAACATCCTTAACCCTGAAAGAAAATAGTTTTGTTGTGAGAAGACCAAAACTGTTTAATCAGCTACCCAAAGACCTAAGGAACACGAATGCTGTTGCAATGGTCATCTTCAAAGGAAGATTAGACGCCTGGATCAGAACAATCCCCGATGAGCCAGGCGTACTTGTCTATGTGAGCTGGAGAGTACAAGAAACCAACTTACTACTTCACCAGGCCAACTCGAAAGGAGGGGCGACAAGCTTGACGTGAAATGAGGAATCATCGCACGGAACCTTTTAAAAGGTCGAAAGGAAAGGTCGCGCATCATAGGGATTTTCAGTGATGATCATAATATATTATTTTTTTCTTTTAGGTAGGCGATGGCTGCGAAATTAACAATAGACGAGAATTTAAATTCTGTACCAATTCATCGATTTGTTGTACCTGGTATTCCATACATTAAAACTAAAACTCATCCTCTCATCTATTGTTAATTTCGCAGCCATCCCCTACCTAAAAGAAAAAATAATATATTATAATCAACAGTGAAAATTCCTATGATGCGCGACTTTTGCGCCACCCTGTATATATATATATATATATATATAAGTATGGGGGTGGGGTGAACGTTGAGACTAAACAATAGTTTCTATGATTAGTGTTTCCAGAAAAAAATTCTTTACATTTTTGTTCCGTCTTTTCAAACTTTCCAGTGTCTGTCCCATTATTATTTTCTGCTTGTTTTTATTGTTATTTTTTATGCATCTGAAATTTGATGTGTGTATATATATATATATATATATATAGAGAGAGAGAGAGAGAGAGAGAGAGAGAGAGAGAGAGAGAGAGAGATTTGCTTACCGTTATAAGTCATTCATTCAATTCGTCTCGTTTGCCGGTAGTTTGAAATAATCATATAGACCGTTGTTCTTTTTATGCGAAGTTGTTCACCCAATGTAATAAAGTTCTCGCCACTGTTATAGCTTTCATTAAATTTTCTTCTGCCTTCTGTAGAAGTACAGTTATACTGACGCGGTGGTATGCTGAAGTTCTTATTCAGTCACCTTGAAAAACTCCGGTTAACCGATCAAAGGTAATCCGAAGACAACTCATGTTACATGTTACACTCATTCGCTTTGGATTGATCTACGTTACGGAACATGGTTAGATGACAGAGAGATGTTATTGTAGTTGTGTATAATAAACAACGCAGGAATTTTGGACTACAAAGTGATTTAATTAGTGTCAAACATGTAATTATAATTATCACTTACATTTAACGCTGTCATTTAGTTTGCTTCATAATGTCTAAGAAACTTGTACTTTGTGTCTTTATAGTGCATACTGTGTCATTCTTACTGCAACAGCAAAACAGTTTGTATGTTTCTCATATCCATTTAGTCGATGGTCTATTCATTTTTGTGTCAGAAACATCGATGCGTTGACGAAATGGAATGAATGATGTCGGAAATTATTTGGAATTTGTTCACTCGTGTTTACAAAATACGAGTGTTTCATATGTCTGAAGACATTGGAAATATGTAGAAAGATTAATACAACTTTAGGACAGTATTTTATTTTCAACATACTATTACAGAAGGTGTTCACACTGTTCACCCTGAATTTCAAGACACTTCAGTATTTGTAACTGGCAACCTCTCTGAATACTTCTGATTGTTTCAGTAGAAATTCGCTGCAATTCCAGTCTTATCTTAGCTTTCAAATTCTCAATTGTTCCTTGTTTACATAGACAACAGATTTCAAATGTTCCTACAGAAAAAAGTCAAGGGGTGTAAGGTCCGGAGATCTGGGAAGCCACTCCGCAGGCCCGCATACTCTCAACCTGAAATGCCATCCTTTAAAAAAAAAAAATATATATATATAGTAAGAGCTGTCTCCAGACATATGAAACACCCTGTACTTTCACAATCTCTTTAGTATTTTCTCAAATGAGGAGAAGACTTTGCGAAACAAATAAAATCTATTGAATAAATACTGGAAATTTTACTGTAAAATTCAGCAAGAATTTACAGTTGGAGGGGAAAAATAATTTGATCAATTAACAAAGAAAAAATATTGGGTATCCAATGTATTAATATCAATCCAGTTGGTTAGTTTATTGTTTATTAATTTCTTAAACAACTGATTAATTATGAATTAGTGCAGTGTTCTGAAAATTTCAATATTTCTTTCATAGATTTTGTTTTTGGCAATTTTTTTTTTTTTTTACAGTTGTACCCAAAAAATTACTATTTTCAGAATAGAAATAAAAACAATTTGTGAAAACTGTAACATTCGTTTACTTCTCACCCAATTTCAATGCCATTCCCCTTTCGCATTCCGAAAGTAATAATATTCGCAGTGGGAAGAAATTTTAAATGTAGAAATGAAGTTTCTTGATTCGAGAAATAATTAAAAGAAGGCTGTGATGCAGTTGTAGGCCTCAGATATCTAAAATCTCTATAAAAAAATCTAACTTAAAGTTGGAAATTCAGCATTGGGAATGGATCAATTTGAAAATCGGCATGTGGAATGATTGACATTGGGAAAAGACCATTCGAAAGTCGGATTTAAAAGATTCGGTCAAAATCTCGCTACTAGCGAAGGGAAACATTTTGGTGTGTTTCTCTTAAAAAGACAATAGCTGAAATAGACATCATTCGGATCGCAAAAACAGACGAAGCTACAAATAGTCAACCACGGGTCGATTCTGAACCGTGGTTCGAAGGTCTAGGTACTATTAGGTACGTAAAGTGGTCTCAAGATGCAAACAAAGCTTTTTATAAAGAAATGCGATCTTTCAGGATTTGAAGTTAACTTTCAGTCATTTCAGTTATAGGAAAAAATAAAGGAGATACGTACAGTAAATAATGGCGTGCAAAAGTTGTTTTAGAAGATTTTGGAAAGGTGAACCAAAAGAGTGTATAAACAACACACACACACACACACACACACACACACACACACACACACACACACTATTTTCCAGAATTTTCGTTTCTCTTATAGAAAAACATGGAGTTTAGACGCTTATGTAAGCAAGTATTGGAGTCATTCCGCGTGATTTCTCTTCGATTTTTCGCAAATTAATTTTACAGATAATAAAGAGAAAATATGCAAAGTTTTACGCAACGACTTCGCCATAACGGAATATTAACGGCGATTAAACCCGATTTTAGGCCGCGAGGAATCCATTAACTATTGTTGCATACACAGTGCCTTATATACACATCGTTATACGTAAGCAAACACTCGTTCATATACGTGTTTTCATTTATTTAATGGGTTGTCATTGTATTCTGGTAAATAGAATGAGCATCGCGTCTATTTAAATGAGTTTCGTTCGTATTTTTTGTTTCTTTTTTGAACATTATTATAGCATTCTCTCTATATTAGATACAAGGCCGCATTTTTGTTTCCTTATTTATGTTTCTGGGTTGTAGACTTACTTGAATGAACGTCTCCCTGTATATCTAGGCTTACCATACGTCTCGATTTGACCGGGACGCCGGGATAAGAGCTCAAAACCGGGACTGTCCCGGTCAAATCGGGACGTATGGTAAGCCTATCTATATCCACTTATCATTTATAGCTTGCAACTGATATTAACTTACGATGGGCGGTGAGGAAGTTTCGCGAATAAGGTATAAAATAATATGGCAGGCAAACAGCTCGTTCCTTAGTTACTTCATCCAAATCTTATGAAAAACTATTTGATAACCAAATCTAAGTGTTTAAAGTAGTGGTTCCCAACCTCGGGTCGCGACCCAAATAATGGTCGCGGGGTTCCTCAAGTAGGACCGCGAAGGGTCACTATATTCACTATTTCTTAATTCAATTTATATCATAAGCCTTAGGGTCGGAAGGTCCTGTTGGTGGCCCGTTTAGGGTCGCAGCAAAAAAAGGGAACCACTGACTTAAAGTAGTGTAAACTTGTTATACTAGTAAATTATTAAGCATTATTACCCCACAGTATTTAAATTAGTTGTGAAATGGTTTATTAGGTTATTTGGTTGTTATAACTAAGAGTTGTTTCGTACCTATATGTTTATTTAGTCGTCAACATAATTATCGTACCTATATGTTTATTTAGTCGTCAACATAATTACGCAACTCTATACACAACTATTCATTAATTACTTCTCTACTTAAATATCTGTACACCCTCGTACACCCTCGTACACCCAATAATCGCACCGAAAGGGAACCTAATAATTATAAAGTTTAAAATGACGCTTCGTAGTAAATATTTAAAGAGAAAAAATGCTATTTTTACATAATAATTCGTCAGTTTAAATGTTTACTACGATACAAAATGTTCATTCTTTTGAAGGTATCGCCATGACAGCGCCCCAACTTTATACTTAATAATAATTTACCAGTAAAAATTCTTCGAAAATATCACTCTTTTTAGAATATTCTACTTAAGAAATCACCCTCCTTCGATAACACACGCGTAGACTCTATACATTATTACACCTTATTCTACAGTATATAAGTTCCATCAACTCGTCCGATATATTATACTGATCTGGAAGAAATTCTTTTTGCTATTTCCAAAACTCTCGTAAAACCATCAAGAGATGAGGAACATCACCTTATTTTGAAAGACCAATAAGAAAAAAAAAAATCCAAAAGCAATTTTTTAGTGGCTCCAAAAACGAAGGAGTTTTAACGTCATTTAACTTCGGGGCAACGAGAATACCGAACTATTAGTCCGAATTTATTTATTTTCTTACAGGAAACTTTGATATTATTGTTAGAAAAGTCGTAGATAAAAGAAGTTCAACACAATTGACTTGTATGTGTAGTTCAGCTCGCGAAAGTTTAATTGATTTTGGAGTCACTGCCACGTATTCGAGGAAAAACTGCGAACCAGAATGTTTATTTTAACTATTTGTAATATTGCTTTTTTGTTTTGTTTGTAGTTATTATTTTAGATTTGGTTGTGATATATTCTCTCTCTCTCTCTCTCTCTCTCTCTCTCTCTCTCTCTCTCTCTCTCTACCTCTCTCTCTCTCTCTTTTAATATAAAGAAAAACATTCGGAATTTATTTGTAAGGGTATTAATTTGACTTCAGATCTTGAATCCGGTTCGTATTGGCGTAAATAATTAATAATTGGAAAAGCGACGCATCGCTGATCTTTGAATAAAATTAATAAATTATTATTTATTGATCAAATGAAACTAAAAAAATAATCGGAAAAAGATTTCGAAGCGATACGATACTTTTTATCTGCTTTAGAATACATTTAGGTCGAAGCGTATTTGTTTAAAAAGAAGAAATTTTGATATACTGTGTGTGTATATATATATATATATATATATATATATATATATATATATATATAATATGTGTGTGTGTGTGTGTGTGTGTTTATCCGTTTATCTATCTGTGTATCTAACCTAACGTAGCATAGTTGTTCGACCGAATGTTGATGCATAGTTGTTATCAATTGTATCAAATATGTATCAACAATTGATACCCCAACTATGTTACTTGGGTCTCTCTCTCTCTCTCTCTCTCTACTTATATATATATATATATATATATATATATATATATATATAATCATACTTAATACAATGAGAATCTTGTTTAACCCTAAAATAAATTAATTTTACACTAACTCTTGTTTTATATTCTGTATTGCGTATTACATTAATTATGAAAATTGTATCATAGAATTCAACCCTCATTATATTAGATAAATAATTAGTTCCTGTACAGCGTGATACCCCCTCCTCCCCCGGTAGAAATGGGAGTTTGAAATATTTTATGGAGGAATAGTGAACATATTTCGTGTATTCACCCAAAGTATGTACAATGTAGCCTACAGTATACACAAATGTACGAAAGTGTTCGGAATTATAAAGAAGTTTATATGTAACCGTGTGTTGGAAATTATATGTTACTTTAAAAATTTAGTATTTTTAAGTATCTGTAAAATATATGGGCTGTGTATATAATATATATATATATATATATATATATGTGTGTGTGTATATATATATATATATAATATATATATATTATATATATATTATATATATATTATATATATTACTTACTTATCCTTCCCGGCCATCAAGTTGTCCAGAGGGCATCACTGAAATTTCTCCCCTCATTTCTGTTATGTACCAGCTCTTGGATATCTTCCTGGCTCGGGTCTTTACTTTCCATGTTTCTTTTTATGGTTCTTCTCCATGTATCCTTGGGTCTCCTAATCTCCTCCTCCCATCTGGTTGCCACTATATATATATATATATATAATATTACAGAGCATTCAGGCATCTCGAAAATCTTGGACTTTGATTTTAGCTTCTTCTTCTTCTATGGGGGGGTGGGGGGGCGTTTTTGCGGATATTCGCCCTTGGCCGCTTCTTCCTGCATAAAAGAAATGTATATATATATATATATATATATATATATATATATATATATATAAAACAATAAGATAGGTAGCCATTTGGTTTTTGAAGGGTTTTCTCGGTTTGTTCAGTCAGTGGACGATAAATAGTTAACTGAAGTCACCCACTATTAATTAGTCGTAACAGCTAGCTGCATTATGTATAAGGAAGTTCTTTCTCATCTATTACCAACATTATCTCTGTCCACATCAGAAGATTATCTCCTATATAAGAAACATACTATATATATATATATATACCTTTCCTTTCACCTTTCAAATGTTCCGTGCGATGATTCCTCATTTCACGAAGATCAAGCTTGGCGCCCCTCCTCTCGAGTTGGCCTGGTGAAGTAGTGAGTTGGCTTCTTGTACTCTCCACCTCACATAGCCAGGTACGCCCGGCTCATCGGGGATTGTTCTGAGCTAGGCGTCTATTCTTCTTTTGAAGATGTCCAGCGCAACACCACTCGTGTTCCTTAGGTCTTTGGGCAGCTAATTAAACAGTCTAGGTCCTCTCACAACAAAACTATTTCCTTTCAGGGTTAAGAATGTTCCCTTTCTCGCCTTTAATGTGGGAACACGACACAGTCTTCCTTTTCTACTTTCCACTGTTGTTTAGGGAGTTACAGGGTTTAGAGTAAGATTAGGGACTAGTTTCTCCATTATTTTCCAATTGTAAATAATGGTGTATCTCTTTCTTCTCCTTTCCAGTGAAGTGAATATAGGTTTAGTTCGCGTAACCTTTCCCAGTAATTTAGTTCTTTGCACCCATTGATCTTGGCTGTGAAGCTTCTCTGAATCTCTTCTAGCTGTCTAATGTCTTCTTTTTTATATGGGCATGTTAGGACCGAGCAGTATTCCAGTTTGGGTATAATCAGTGTTTTCAGTAGAGGAATCATTATATTCTTATCCTTTCATTTAAAGGTTCTCAGTATCTGCCCAGTTATTCGCTTTGCTCTGTTTACTTCTATCTTATTTTGTGTTTTAAATTCCGCATCATCAGTCATTACAACTCCTAAATCTTTTGCTTTAGAATTTCTCTGAATTTCCTGTCCATTTGGGGTATAATATTCCATGGATTTTAGGTCCTCCCTTTTTCCCTATTGTAAAAATTGAAATTTCTCAGTGTTAAGCTTCATATTGTTGTCTTCCGCTTCTAGATTCTGTTCATGTCTGTTTGTAGAGATCCTATATCCTCTGGGTTTCTTATTTTTTCTACCGATCTTTGTGTCATCGGCAAAAGGTGTTACTGTGCTCTCTCTGGTAACGTCCTAATCTATGTCAGTTGGCATGATTATGAAGCGTAGTGGAGCTAATACTTTTCCTTGTGGTACTGAG
The DNA here is from genome assembly GCA_023014485.1 of Bathynomus jamesi. Lineage (NCBI taxonomy): Eukaryota > Metazoa > Arthropoda > Malacostraca > Isopoda > Cirolanidae > Bathynomus > Bathynomus jamesi. Next base: position 964,148 of record JAJOZX010001146.1, on the reverse strand, counting down.
CTGAGGACCTCTGATTCTGATGAAGATATTCCTTGTACTGTAACGACTTGCCGCCGCTCACTAAGGAAATTATATATCAATTTCCCTACTTTTCCTGTTATTCCCATCAGTTTATGTATTATGATTCCATGGTCACACTTGTCGAACGCTTTGGCAAATCTGTGTATATTACATCATAGTTTTTCATTACTTTCCAATGCATCAATAATGTTGTTGTAGTGTTCCATCAGTTGCGATAGGCATGATCTGCCTGACCGAAACCCATGTTGGTTATCATTAAATTTTTTCTGAGTTTCCAAACAGTCATAGATTTTCTGTCTAACTATTCTTTCAAATATTTTAGTGAGATGAGATGTAAGCGACACTGGCCTATAGTTTTTGAACTCGAATCGATCTCCTCCTTTATATATTGGGACTATGTTCGCGCTCTTCGGGATGTTCAGTATTTTTCCTGTGTCTAGTGATCGTCTCCATATCCAATATAGAGGCTCAGCCATTGCATTCTTGCAGTTTTTGATCAGTGTGGCATTCCATTTATCCGGTCCTGCCACTGAGTGTGTTTTAAGTTTCCCTATAGCTTGTGTAATATCATCCGTCGTAAAGTCGAAGTCACTTATACTTTCCCCTTGTGGTTCTTCTTCAAAGAACGCGTTTCTATCGCATATCAGTTTGTCAGTTTTTGGGATACTGAACGATGATTCGTACTGAGTTCTTAATATTTCGGATACTTCTGTTAGATCATCAGATAAAGCACTGTCTTCGTTTTTTAAAGGTCCAATAGTCGTGTGGTTTTTCGACTTCCTTTTTGCAAAATTATAGAAGTACTTTGGGTTAATCTTTATCGCTTCTATAGCGTCGTCGTATTCTTTTTCTGTATGCTTCTCAATTAGTTCCTGTATGACGCAATCGATACTCTGCAGTTTATCATTTAATATTTTTCTGATATTGTTATCTTTACAGTACCTTAATTTTGCAGTCACTCTTTTTCTCTTTCGGAACAATGACCTCTTTTGTCTCTCGAACCTGCTTCTCTTTCCTCTTTGTTGTATTTTTGGAACATGTCTTTCCACAATTTCCAGCGTCTTCTCCTCTAAGGTCATTAGCATCTCTTCCGTTGTCTTGGCCTTGAAGATGGTTTTCCAATCTATTACTTCCATGCTGGATGCAACACCTTCCCAGTTTAGAGCTTTGGAGTGAAAATTTAAAAATTCGAATTTGCTTCTTTCTGTTGTTCGTGTACTTTCCTTTCTTGTTGCTTTTATATTGGTTGTTATTTCAATAATGTTGTGATCCGATATTATAGATGGGGATATTTCTACGTTGTCAATTCGGTTGCTGTTGTTTGTGAATACCAAATCTCGGCAGTTGTTTTTTCTTGTTTTCTGTTATTTCTTGTGTTAACATAAATTCATCAGCTAGAGCTAGTAGCATTTTTACCTACTCCTGGTCTTCTCGTGTGCCTCCCTTGTCCTGGTGTATGCTGTACATATATTTTTTTCTATCCTTTTATATTTCATGAATGGAAAATTAAAATCACCACAGCGAAAAATATTTGGGGTTGCAGAACGTAGATCTTTTACCTAGTTTCTTACCTCTGTAATGGAATCAGAGAATTTTGAGGTTGGCGTGTTCGGGGGTCTGTACATTACAATTAGTATCATATTTAATTTTTCAACTTTTGCTGTTTGCTACACATTCTACGTAGCTCTTTGAAGTACTTATATTCATTTCTGCCATATGCCTTTCGCGTGTGTATATAGTACATTCTCTTTTACGGCTCAATGTTCTGTCGGCTCAGAGGATGTTATAGTTGTCAATTTGTATTTCTCTTTTGTCAATACAGAACTCACCGCTTTCACAGTTCGCCTGGCAGTCCTTTAAATGGGTTTCCGTGAGACATACAAAGTCTGCTCCGGTTTCTTAAATTAGTCCTTTCAGGTATAGAACTTTGTCCGGGGAGTGGTTTGATTTAAGGCCCTGAATGTTGTCTAGGATTATTTTTATTTTTTCTCTATCGTTTTTACATACATGTGGTTCCAATTCGTTTTCGAATGGGTCTGCCGGTTTCGTTGCCTTATGAACTTCCGAGAATTTTCCTCTCTTTATCTGTTCCGATACCCGTTGTCCCGATATCGTATGTAATGTCTTTCTGTATGCCTTCTGTACGGCTTTCGGATCCCTGTATTTGTCAGTTGGCTTTGTATTTGCTGGATTGTATTCAATAGTCGAATTGTGTGGGCTACATCTAAAAAATTGGTAGCCCTCTTTGTTGCTGGTTTCGTCTGCTCACCTGTCGGGTTCCTTTGAGGGTGGTGGTAACGGCATTTTTGTCCGTATTTGCACCTCCCATATCTTGCATAGGTGTTGCAGACAGTAAGATGGTGGAATTTGCACTTTTTTTCAAATTTGCAATATCCTTTTGTGTAATGTGTGTTACATAACGTGGGATGTGCATAGATGCATTGCCCATCCCGATATCTGCAGTACCCTTTTGCGTAGTATTTACAGACGATATTTTCTACGCTTCTTTTTCTTGTTATCTGATTATTTTCTATCTTCTTAATTTTGACATTATCATTATTTTTCTTCGGCTGTTTATTTCCTACGCTTTTAGTTTTTATCTTTTTATCATTTTGCTCGTTGGGCAGTTTTACTACATCGCAACTTTTACTTATCTTTATCTTTCTTTTATGTCTTCATTCCGTATTATATTGTTATTCGTTTTTCCTCTTCTCTCTCATCCACCTGAATTTTCATTGGGACATTTCGGGACTCTTGTTTCCCCGTTATTCCCTCCTTTTCTGTAACACTCGAATTCGCTTTCTCCATTTCTTTAAATACCGCGAAGGAGTTTACAGTCTGTGTACATGCGGCACACAGAAATTTGCCTCCCGCGATCTGTTTAGAGTTCGAGACGAGGGATATTTTCCTATTATCCCAATTCATGCAGATAAAGTCGTGCAGTTTTTGACAGAAATCACATCTTATTGCTGCATTTTCAGTTGTTTCCAGATTACACTCTCTCTCTCTCTCCCTCATATATATATATATATATATATATATATATATATAATATTATATATATATATAGCACATTAGGTGCCTTTACGACAATAACCGCCCTTTATGAGATGGGAAATCATATACATATCTTAGGACTCATTTCTGGTGGACTTTATACGTAAAATGAGTGAAAAAGATGGGAGACATTGCGAAAATAAGGACCATCTTTATTTTTAGAACCCAACGTTTCAAATAATTGTCTCTTCCTTGACAAATATTTGATACAAAAACCTAGTAAATGTTTACATATTGTAGTTAGTCTTTAAATATTTAAAAAAAAAGATATTTAAAGTTTAATTAATAATGAAACATCAAAATACTGAGAATTTAATAACGAAAGAGTAATGAACGCCAAAATTAATTGACTTTAATAAGTTACAATTACCGGAGAAAAACAATAGAAGGTAATTATTATCAATTATCAATTATGAAAACAACACTAAAAAAGTTTATTACGTAAACAAAGTAACGGAATATTAACAGGAAGTAAAAATATTGCAAACGTTTGTATTATATGAATCCCCGTTAGTACGTTCATCCTCTATATACTTGGCAATGATGCTACGAGCTGCTCGTACCCCGAATGGGAATACGAATGTAATGTTGTTTTGTGAAACAGCTAAACCTATTTTTCTAAATCTTAATCTGGAGACAATGTGTGCCCTAATCGTTGATTTAAGTATATATATATATATATATATATATAATATATATATATATTATACAGTATATAATAATGTTGTTCGTGTGATGCATTACCTTGTATAACCAGTCTCTCATCTCATCAATATAACTAACTTACCTACAGCGATAAACTTGATGACGCGTCAATCAAATTAGATACCAGAATGAATAGGCATGTGTCGATAAGATATCTCTCAATATGCAAATGTCCTACAATATCATTTTCGTATATGATAAAATATGATGAAATAAAGTTATATATAGCGTGGTTGGGGACTTTTCATATGCAAAGAAATTGCGTAGAAACTGATATTTTAAAGAGAGTCCAGGAATGGAGTGAACATGTAACAAAATACATAGTTTTACGTTTCACGTACATAGTCTACAAAGTGGCCACAAAGTCCCTTTGCAGTGAAATTACAGCATATCTGTATGTTGCCCTTGTTTTTCATGCAAAGGGACTTTGTGGTCACCTTGCAGTAGCTATGGTAAAAGCGTAAATGCGTGAAATCAATATCTTGTAGGTTTTCCGTGTGTTTCTGAAAGGCTTGGATTCGTTGTAACAGTATCGATGGCAAAGTTCTGTCAATATTTGTTATAAATTTGATTGATGCGGGAGGAGGTCTTGTTTTTCTCCATTGCTGAAAAGGATTGTATCTAGGTTTCTCAGAAAGGCCAAAGGAGAACTTATAAACTTTTCCTTTCTCTTCCACCGAGTTTTCGAGATGTGACCGGCTGCACAGTCTTCTTACAAAACGTGTATTAAACTGGAATTTTCCTTGATGGAACAATGGAAGAAGGTTGTTCTCATGGATGGACATGTGTTTTTTGTAATTAAAACGTCTCTCGACGAGTAAAGGGTCTATCTCACTGTCTTACGTGTTCGAATATATTTTATATACGTGCTTATTTCAATCCTACGAGTTCTCTGCTACGTGAAAGGTTGCAGCCTGGCAACTCATTTCCTCAATGTGTGGGGGGGGAAAAAATGCTCCAAGGGTCACCTGAGGCAGAGCATTGACAAGTTGAGTGGCCGGACCAACCCAACCCAAGAGCCAGTAGCTGGGAGCGAACCCAGAGCCTCACCGCCCAGAGTCCTACATCGACTCTGTAATGTCATAATATTAATAAAAGCTTGTGTGGCCCTGTTATTATGTTTTATTAAAAGGTAAATATGCATTATTGCGGATTCTTCAACATTATTTTTATTTTTAATAACCAAAATTAAAGTTGAATTCCTCCAAAATTTAAAAATTCCAAATGTACATCATTAGTCTGAGAAGCGAAATACTTGGCATTCTTTAGGCTCCTTCGTAAGAATCGCTTTTCCACAGATATTTACTTCAAAATGGTTTTAGTTTAATCTCCTTTATATACAGTATATATATATATATATATATATTATATATATATATATATATATATATAATATATATAATTTGATACTTGTTTCACTGTGATATTGACGTTGACATCACCACGTGACGTCATACCAATAGCAATTAGGCTATTAATTAGTTCTTTCACCAAATATTTCCTTGAAGTAAATTAATTTTTAAATGTTAAGTAACTTGGACAATTATTTTCCACCCAACCCACCTTATAAAGTATATAATATGCATATTATTGAAAACAAGATTAAGTTTAAAAAAAGAGATTTGGCAATCCAGCGCAGCATTTTGGATGCAGATGTGACAGATTTTATTTAAAATGGACACCTTCCATATGTTGTGTATTAAATTTCCTAAAATTTACTGCACTATGCAAAAGTAGAATATATAGAAATACCCAACTGCGAGTATGATATGCAAATATTACTTTTAAATGTTTAGTAATTCAAGATAATAACGTATATTTGGCACAGCAGCAAGTCGTCAGGCAGATATGAATTTGCCTGACATTGTTTGCCTGACAAGACGTGGAATTGTGCATTTTTATGTGAATTGTAAGGCTTTGTTATTTGAGAAGATGCGTAATAATACAGTAATAATTAACTTTATGTAAGGGGTTCCAAAAAACCTTAGCCCCCCACATTTGCTATATAAAATTCTTTATTTATTGCAGGTATTAAAATTACTCTAGTTGATAAAGTGATAATATAATGGCTTCTCAATTAATTGGTGATTCGGAGAGGCAACGTGTGATAGATCGCATACGAGCAATAACATTTCGGGAAGCTCGTGATGCTGGAGCCACCTTTATAACACGTTCATGGGTTGCCAAAAAGTTGCGAAGAAGTGAGGACTTCGTCAAAAGAAATTGGAATAAAACTTTGGATGAATGTGAAATGGATACAACCAAATCTGGGTGCCCAAATTTGCCACTCTCTCAGGAAACAAAGGACATCATTGAAAGCGGAAAAACAGCTGTGCTAAACTTTCTAGAGAGATCGAAGTGTTGAGAGGAAAGATCGTTAGTGGCAAGGTTTAAAGGTCATAGGCAAGGTTTAAAGGTCATAGGCAAGGTTTAAAGCCTTGGCATGAACTTCCAAAGCCAAGAAAAACTCAACTTAACATCGATGACAGAATGTGGTTTGCCCATTATCTTGAAGATTGGGATGTGGATGATTTCATGCACTTAGCTGTCTCCGATGAATTTTTTGTTTACGTAACACTAACACGTCAGCCTAACTACCAAAATGATCGAGTGTGGGCCACAACACCAGATGAAATCGATGACAATGAACATTATCGCGAATTATTAAAAAGTCCAGACTGTGTTGGTGTGTTTGTTTTGTTCACTGCAAAGAAGCTCATGTGGGTGCTGAAGCCAAATGGTCAGAGTTGGGATGAACAGTATTTTCGTGATATTATTCTATCCCAGCATGTCATTCCTTTTCTACGAAACCTAAACAATGTTATGGATGTCGATCAGGTCACACTTCTGCACGATAAGGCCCCCTGCTTTAAGGCATTAGCCACTCAACAGTTGTTGCGGAACCATGAGATCGATTTCTTTGGAAATGAAGAATGGCCAGGAAATTCTCCTGACCTGAACGTCTGTGAACACATTGGATCAGTTATAAAGGACAAGGTTGAACGTCTTTGTTTCAAGAACCTGCAGCAAATCGATTTTCGAAGGATACAATGACGCAACACATTGAAACTGTTTTAGCAAATTTGCGTAATGATCAAGATCTATTCACGTCACTTTTGGCAAGATACCCAAAGCGAATTCAGGCTGCCTTGGAAGCCAATGGCGGGAACACCAAGTTTTAATTGTTTCTCATTAAATGCAGAATTAAATTCTCTTTTGTAAGGTATGTTTAGTTTTATTGTACCTCTAATGGTTTTGGCCATGGGTGGGGGGGGCTAAGGTTTATTGGGGCCCCGTACAGTCACAGTGTATATGCAAATAGCTATATAACCTTATTTGTAAATCCTAACATGGTCATTATAACACGTTTTATAAAGATATCTGACTCAAAATTTTTAGCCACATATCTTTCCTCTCTTCCCGCGTCTCTCTCCCACGCTCACTGGGGAAATGGGGTTTAGATGATAACAGCAACAACAAAACATCTTTATTGCGGATCACTCACAATCCATATACACTTAAGCTAACATACAAGTACAATCTTACTTATTATACACTGAACGTAATACAAAAATAAGGCCAACATAGCCACTTAACCTAACATACAAGTACAAAAATAAGGCCAGCATAGCCATTTAACCCAACATACAAATACAATCTTATTATAACACAACTTAATATGCATATATAATCTTTGCTACATTAAAAAAATAAGGTATTGTAAACCAGCAGTTGTCTGAACCAAGACTGCCATATAGGTGAGAGGTACACAGTATCTGAAGAAAGGACATTGCACAATAACGCATTAGAGCTGTTTTGGACCCTAGTAATGAAATTATATATATTCTTCCGGATTAACATTTGGCACGTAGGTAGGTTACGCGTAGTAAACAAAACTGGCACTGCACCATTTTGGTTCCCTACATAGTTTATTCATAGCAGTTTTTGTATAGTTCCACCACAGATGGGATGTATACAATGCAGTACAGTAAATTCTAAAAAGATAAGTTTTAACTGATTCTGAACACATACCAACTGCCATACTACAGATGGATGGCTGGAAACTATTAACCTGACAACTTGACAAGAGCTGGGATTGTGTATTGTTAGTTTTTTATTATGTTAGTTTTTTTAAGTCCCTAGCAGGAGAAATAACAGGTCAGGCTGAGCCTGACCTGCCTGACCCCCTCCGTCGCCACTGATATATATATATATATATATACACACAGGGTGTCCCATAAGTCTGGTATCATCGGAAAATGTATTTTAAATTAAATTTATAAAATAGATTACAACTAAAACAACTGTTCAAATTGATGTCTTGTTTTAGGACCTTTTTTTTGTTGCAGGTAGAATAATACGCAATGGCTAATATGGAAGCAAGTTACACCATTAGCCATTGCTTGTTATTCTACCTGCAACAAAAAAAAAAGGTCCCAAAACAAGGCATCAATTTAAGCATTTGTTTTAGTTTTAATGTATTACTTTTGTAAATTTAATTTAAAATAAATTTTCCTACGAGACCGGACTTATGGACACCCTGTATGATATATATATATATATATATATATAATATATAAGAGAGAGAGAGAGAGAGAGAGAGAGAGAGAGAGAGAGAGAGAGATGATAACCTTTCTACCCCTGTTTAAAATCATTAAAATAATATACCCAATTCAAATGTAGACTTTTCCCTCACTTTCCTCATTCACGGATGAATCGTCCTCTACTTTTCAACTATTAAGCAAACATCGTTTAATCCATTAGTGCCGAGCGTCACTTTACTGATTTTGTTCTGGCTAACGCCAGACGATTTTATTTAGTCTCCCGGAAAGACCTGTCGGCACAAATGCTATTAATATTATTTGTAAGAAATTTCGACAACCCTACGAGAAATAACGCGACTTATCTCACTGACTGCACCACCAAAGCTTGAGAATGTTCCTTCATCCTTATTGATTGGACCATCACGCTTGTTGTTATAAACCAATTTATAAAATTAACTGTAAAATTAGTCAATTGTAAGTGATTTATAGGTTTTCTCAAACCAATTTACGGAATCACGATTCCTTGCTCAATTACCTTTTTTTATATTTACCTTTCACTCGAAATGGAAAACCCTTCAATGAAAAATGATCGTACTGAGGTGGAGCTCTATACTCATTCTCCCTCGATCTTCTTTGTTAAGGGTGAGGTGGGAGGGAAAACATGTTTTAGAGGTATGGTGGGATTAAACTAAATGAGATTAGGTCAAGTTATTTAGGTGAAGTTAAGTTAAACTGGCTTAGTTTTAATATTGGTTGACCTAAGTTTTGCTTCTTCTCGAATTGTTCATTCTGATGAAGGTCACGCTGGTTGCTCCACCTTAGACTTACAGCTTAACGTGGAATCCGAATCACGACCCACTACGGATGGTCAGAAAATACAAAGACCTTGCCCAGACTCTATCTCACGACCAGCATCCCAGCGTCTTAACTACTTGGCTACCCAGGGTACCCATATATCTACCAACCACCCAGGGTACCCATATATCTCCACCAATTTTTGTATGGAAGGATGAACAGCTGGGTTAGCTGCGCGTCGCCTGCCGTCACCAGGAATCGAACCCAGGGCCGATGGACTCGTAGTCAGCGATGCTAACCACTACACCACCCGCGCATTATATATATATATATATATATATATATATAGATAGAGAGAGAGAGAGAGAGAGAGAGAGAGAGACCGACCGGAAATTCCTTTCCTCGACGTTCTAAAACATCATGGAATCAAAACAAAAGCTATACACGTGGACATGAAACAGGCCCACGGAGGAAACACAGATTTTGTGGTATTTCCCGAAATAACTACCAGAGGACGTCACCAAGGCCTATAAAATCCGATTTCTTTCTCGAATCACTCTCACTTGCCATCTTCTCGTTTTTGTTGTTCCGTCTATCTCTCAGCGCCTTCGTCAATACCACCACTCGTCACGCCACCCGCTCTCCGTCCTTCGCCGGAGAGCGGCCCGCTGTTCCTTCAAGGCTCCGGTCGAGCATACACGAAATCTATCATCAAGTAAGGCCCTCTATAATTTCATCCTGCAAGAAGCAACATCACTTCTGCAGGAGTTTCCGTTGGCCCCCTTTTCAACAAGTCTCTACCGGCCCTCAACACTCATCCTCTCGCTGGTAAGGCCAATCCGCCTGCAGAACCAATCCTTCGAAGCCCAGGTCCGTAAACCTTCTAGTAAGCTACAAGCCACAAGCCTACCTTTGCCTTCGTGTTAAGCAATTCTCGCATAGCCTACATAGTGTAACCTCAGCCTAGCGAATAGGCTATACCCAAAAGTGTACGCAAACAGCCAGCAAACTAACTCTCTCATTACGACTGCGGTAGTCCTGTACAATTATTTACCGTATTCAATTATCTTACTGTATTTGCACCCGCTTGCTTATTTGCTCATCTATGCATTTCATTTTTACTTGCCTAATCCATTTACTGTACCAACCGTACTTTCATTATCTCAGTTATTATTGGCTTAATTACTTAGTGTGTGTGTTCACTGCTGCATACCTCATCAGCCTACCTAAATTAGTGGACTTACTTAACGATTATACTTACTTAACTTGTATTTACTTAACGATTATACTGTGTAACCATTTCTTATTCCCAAGAATCAGTCATTTGTAATATAGTATAAATACCGTAATAGAATTGTTAATCACTGTGAACAAATAATTTCTAATTAAACACAAAACAACAAAGTAATTTCTCTCTCCTTATTAACTATTATTTGTTTGGGCTGTATGTCCAAACTGGTGACCCCTAATAATTCATTTCAATATAATTCATAAATTATAGTAAGCCTACTTTCCTGGCCACATCAAACTGGTGATCCGTAGGCCACGATATATAGATGTTAGACATAACCTTTGGTTAGCTTCCGCCCGAATTCTTCATTCTGACGAAGGTCAAGCTTTTCACTCCACCTTAGCCCTACAGTTTAACATGGAATCCGAACCACGCCCCACCAGTAGCCCAGGGCCGATGGATTCGTAGTCAGCGACGCTAACCACTACACCAATACACACCATATATATCATATATAACAATGATAGGGTGTCTGAAGAGTGAAGAAACGTAGAAACTATGCTTTTTTTGATGCTATATATATATATATATATATATGCACCTCGATGGTGTAGTGGTTAGTATCGTGACTACGAATCCATCGGTCACGGGTTCGATACCCGATGATGGCAATCGGCGCGCAGCAAACCCAGCAAATCCATACAATAAAATTGGTTGGTAGATAAATGGGTATCCTGGGTAGCCTACTGGTTAAAACGCTGGGCTGTTGATCGGGAAGTCGTGAGATCGAGTCTGGGCAAGGATTTTGTAATTTCTGACGATCCGTAGGGGGTCGTGATTCGAATTCCACGTTAAGCTGTAGTTCTAAGGTGGAGCAACAAACTTCACCTTCGTCAGAATGAACAATTCGGGTAGGAGAAAAACCAAGGTTAACCAAAGTTACACGGGTACTGAAATAAAAAGTGCAGTCACCAGGAGGGTTCGTTCTCGCGTCGTCGGTCCACGACATCTTACAGCTTTTGAGCTGAACCCATTTTATCCTAAGTTTTTGAAACTAAACTTAGAAAGGAAGTTGTTTGGTTTCCTAGATAGCTTAGTGGTAAAATGTCGGGTTCGTGGTCGTGGACAAGCAGGGCCGCCGAGGGGGCGGGGAAGCCGTGATAAATCCCCGGGGCCAGGACCTCTAGGGGGCCCGGAAAGAGGGGGGATAAAATCTAAAAATATTAATAAAACAATTGATTAAATAACAGAGAGGAAATATAATTAATGAACATATATTTTGTAGAGATTATCATAGTCAAACTGAAACAGATAAAATATTATCTGCGGTCCACCAATGCCCAAGACCGACTGACAGATCTGGGAACCATTGTAATTGAAAGCCAGTTAGCCCGTACTTTAAATTTCATCAGAATCATTTACCGCTTTGCTAGAGAGAAGGTAAAGAAAGCACACTTCTAATTATGAAAATCTTGCAGTAAAAAATTGTCTTGCCTGCATGGACTGGTACTGCATTTGTAAATTGTATGGTGATAGAATTAATATAATTGATTCGAAAAATAAAATGGTAATTTTCCTCTGAGTTGTTTATTCATGCTGTATATTATGTGACTTGGAAATATAATCAGTTTGCTTGTTATGTACACAAAAAACATTCATAATTAAATAATGAGTAAACAGGGGGGGGGCCCATATACCAATCCTTCCCGGGGCCCGGGGCAGCTTTCGGCGGCCCTGTGGACAAGCGACGCGAGTACGAATCCTCCTGGTGGCCGCGCGCTTTATTTCAGTATCCTTATTAAATTCAACCAAGGTGATTGCAAATTTTTTTTATCATGTATTATATATATATCATGATAGTTCGTGAGTTCGTCTCGTTAGTTCGTTCGTCAGTTGTTTCGTCTTTGTAAGTAATGGCTCGTAGAAAACAAACTGCGCGTAAATCTACCGGAAGAAAAGGTCCCTCGTAAACAGCTTGCCACTAAGATGGCTCGCAAGTCTACTCACGCCAAGTCAATTCCCTGACGAGGTGTATTTCTGAATACAAGAAAGGCCTTGGAGTAATTTTTTCTTTTTCCTTATGGGTTTGCAGCATATATTTATACAGTATATATAGCGCCTCGGTGGTTTAGTGGTTAGCGTCGCTGACTACGAATTCATCGGCCCCGGGATCGAGACCCGGTGACGTTTTGTGTCGCGCAGCAAAACCCAGCTGTTCATACTTCCACACAATAAAAGGAAAGTGGTTGGTAGGTAAATAGGTACCCTGGATAGCCTAGTGGTTAAGACGCTGGTGGGGCGTGGTTCGGATTCCACGTTAAACTATAGGTCTAAGGTGGAGTGAAAGCTTGACCTTCGTCAGAATGAACAATTTGGGAGGAAGCAAACCAAAGGTTAACAAAAAAAAAATATATATACTATATATATATACAGGGTGGGCCGTAAGTTTCCATACATAGGAAAAATTAAACGTTTGTTTTTATGTTTCAGATACCCGAAGAATATGCGTTTGACGTAAGATCTTGTTTACTGGAGAATTTTTACGTCAATGGAGAGGTTAATCGGCAAAACATACGTTATTGGAGTAATGCTAACCCTAACTGGCTGAGTCCGACGAAGATGCAAGGTGCCGGTAAAGTGATGGTGTGGGCCGGGATATGGGGTGACAGAATTATTGGACCAATTTTTGTCAGTGGAAATCTTAATGCCGAAAGGTATCTTAACATGTTGCAAGAAGAGATTTTCCCATCCCTGCTAAACGAGAAGGTAACTTCCCAGTTTACTTCCAGCAAGATGGAGCTCCACCTCATTATGGTCTTCACGTGCGTCGGTATTTGGATCAGCAGTTTCCGGATGCTTGGATTGGTCGGCGTGGTCCTGTGGAGTGGCCTCCCAGATCCCCAGATCTCACCCCCCTTGATTTCTATCTTTGGGGGCACTTGAAGGCCATGGTGTATCAGGAAAAGATACGAGACATAAATCATCTAAAGGAACGTATCACCAACGCCATTACAAGCATAACGTCAACTGTGCTAATGCGTGTTCATCAACAGTGGGGAACACGTATTGAAATGTGTTTTCAAAACAATGGCAACCATGTAGAGCATATTATATAAATAAAAATGGTTGTCCATAAAAAAATGTTTATTTTTCCTATGTATGGAAACTTACGGCCCACCCTGTACACGTATATATATATATATATATATATATAATCAGTAACATAATATCCACCTTTATTTTTTGTCCACTGATAATATCCAATGTAATATTCATTCATGATAGATAAAAAATTATCGTTATCTGCATTTGACTGACGAGACAGTTAAAAATAGTAAGCTCTAAATTTTAATAAAAAATAAATTAAATTAAATAATCTAAAATTTCGAAACAGTGTAATAATAACTTTTCTATTTGTTATTACGGCATTCCTTTATCTTTGAAAAGTATTAAAAGAATTGGTACGAATTACGCATATACAGGGTGTAACAGAATTCGCGCTCCATTGGGTTATTTAATATTTCATTTTCAATACCATAGATTCACGTATTATATTTTATTTACTTATCAAAATTATGTGAACACGTTCGTCTTTCGTTAATTTCTTAATCATAACGAATTCTGTTACACCCTGTATAAAGCATGTTCCAAACTTATCCTACTGAGCAGGGTATATACGTCGTGGCTATGTGGTTAACACAATGGGGTAACTGTATAACATAAAAAATAATAAAAGCCACACTTTGGTCGTACCGAAAAGTACGATTTTGACGAAATTCTGTACAGTAGGGTGTATCATGCTCATTGAAGCGCGAATTTTAAGATTGTCAGTATGTATTCCTATGTAAAATTAAATTTTAGGAGGAGTTTGTTTTCTTGAACGTTTGCTAAAAATCACGTTTAAGTGTTCAAATTTCCACTTTTTCGTTTTCTGGTTATGTATAGAACAGCTGTGTAGGACATACACTGTAGTACAAATGTAACAGACTGGTTTCTTACCAAACAAAACCATTGTAACAGCTGTTATAGGCTACTAGAATTTCACTGTGATAATTTTCTATGTTTCAGATACAAAGCTTGGTGAAGATTGTGTAGCCACCATGGCTAAGCAAGGACGAAAGACCAGAAAAAGTTCTGGTTCAAAGCTGAGTGATCTGGTGGGTCCAGGCAAGCAGTTATTTCCCACAGAAGCTCCAACCTGGAGAGCTGTGTTTCAGAGAGGAATCCTCCTCCAGGAAGAGAAGCTGCTTCTGGATGATATGAAGAGAGTTCAGTACCCTCTGCAAGATTTGGCTAAGGACTTGGCATCACTGGTACTGGTACAGTGGCGCAAAAGCAATGCCAAGTTCACTCCTCCTGTGATCATTCAAGAGAGATCCATTGCCAGGTAGATTCTTGTCAGGTGGAATGAAATGATTGACCTAGTGAATGGCAGAGTGAAGGCTGCAAAGAGAGAAGAGAATATCTGAACTTGATACATTGTTTGACATAACAACCTGCAGACATGATATCACTCTCTGTGGAACTGAAGCATCTGGCTGCTCTGGCTGTGCTGCTAGAGTTCATGTCAACTGTGACTGTCCTCTGCCTCAGAGGATTCCAAAGCTAGAGCTAGAGTGGCTCTATTACCAGAGGATCAAAACCTCAGAAGTTTCTGGCTTCCAGGTGGCATCTGTTGATGTGAAGGAAACAGTGAAGCAGATGAAGGCTGCTAAGAGGAAGGAGGAAGAACAGAAGGCAGCTGAGATGAGAAACAGAAAAGAGGAAGAAGAAAAGGAGGTACTGCTTAGAGCTGATGATGGTGATGATGATGAAGATGAGGTGACTTCCTTGCAAGAGTCTCCAGGCAGAGCAGTTCCTACTGCTGACACAGATTTTTCCAGTACTGCACCAGGCACCAGAAGGAACTACATGGATATCTCAAGCACTGCTGCGGCTGCAGTCAGGTTCAAGGTGGCAAACACTCCTGCAGCAGCCATTGCAACTGGTTTCTTGCAAGATCTCATCAAAGCTGGCATCTATCTGCTGATAAAGCATATCTAGCTGTTGACAGGATGAAGATGTGGAGGGGCAAGCAGTCTGTAATAGGTGCCTCGGTGGAGGCCCTGGAGAAAAGGACAGAGGGAGAGGAGATCAAGGGAATTTTCTTTGATGGAAAACAAGATAAGAAGACAAAGATCATGAGGTACAATGAAGAAACTGGCCGCTTCCATCCTGATATTACAACTGAAGAGCACTATAGTGTTACCTGGGAACCTGAGGGGAAGTATCTATTCCATTGTACACCAGAAGAACCTGAAGGAAATGAGAAACCTGCACTGAAGATAGCTCAGGCTCTGTTTGACGGATTAGTGCTCATGGTGCTAAAGATACTATTGTGGTCCTTGGTGGTGACTCCACCAACACAAACACAGGACCTGATGGAGGAGCCATCACTCACTTGGAGAGACTGCTAGGTCACAAGTGTCACTGGCTGATCTGCCAGTTGCATATTAATGAATTCATCCTCAGGCACATGATCATCAAGCTTGATGGTCCCTACACGCACAAGTCTGGGTTCAGTGGCCCAATAGGAAAACTTTTGGAGAAGATCAGTGACATACCTGTCAACGTTAGCTTGAAGGTTCTGCCAGGAGAAGAAGATATAATTGAACTGCCAGAAGACATTGTACAGAACCTTAGCACTGACCAGAAGAACTACTACCTACTGATCAACGTGACCGGAAAATTCGCCGTAAATATTTTCGCCGTAGGAAAATTCGCCGTAAACATTTTCGCCGTAAACATTTTCGCCGTAAGACAAATTCGCCGTAAGGATATTTCGCCGTAAATAAAATAAAATTAAAATTAAAAAAAAAGTTTAACTGAACCCTTATAATAGCCGGTGCTGGTTAAGTGTGCGGTCTACCTAGCTTCGAGCAGTCCACCACAATTAAGATTCTTTATACTGTACGGCATTGACGATTGGTTAGGTTAAGTCGTGATAGTTTGGTTAAATAAATTTCTTAAATAAATTCCTTATCTTGCTTTGAAACTCACTATATAGGAGGAGAACGAGGCCGAGGCGCGCGAAGGCGAAGAATGGAGCCAACATTCTTTATACTGTACGGCATTGACGATTGGTTAGGTTAAGTCGTGATAATTTGGTTAAATAAATTTCTTAAATAAATTCCTTATCTTGCTTTGAAACTCACTATATAGGAGGAGAACGAGGCCGAGGCGCGCGAAGGCGAAGAATGGAGCCAACATTTCCTATAGAATTGTGGAATGTTGTCGAAAGAACTCATAATAATATGCCGAGAACGAACAACAGTATAGAAGGCTCCACAATGCAATACAAAGCTCTATTACTAACATGCATCCAAGTATCTAGAAACTCATAACCAATTTGATGAAGGAAGAGAGTATATTTTTAAGAAGTTTTATCACTGACTTTTACCATTGAATAAAGACTTGCCTTTTTAATGCTTATATAATACCCTTTATCATCCATTGATTATTTTTAAAAAAATTTACGGCGAAATGTCCTTACGGCGAATTTGTCTTACGGCGAAAATGTTTACGGCGAAAATGTTTACGGCGAATTTTCCTACGGCGAAAATGTTTGCGGCGAAATTTCCTGAACCACTGATCAAAGCTCTCAAGACAGGAGATTTGAGCAAGGAAGTTGTTGGTCTGAAGTGTGGCCCACTGAATCAGTCACGCTGGCTGACTACAGGTGAGGCTCTGTTGATGCTGTGGATGAGGCAGCATGGTCTGAAGGGGGAGGTGTTGAAGAAGCTGGAGGTGCTGCTGAAGTTCTGCCTGGACTTCTACTTCAAGATGTATTTTGAGATCAAGGTGAAGCACCACATGAGGTATGGACCTCACCATATCGTGACCGCTCTGGGACTGCTGAGAAGCCAGACCTCTGAAGTCAGGAACATAATCACCCATGTGATAGTTCGTGGAGCATATCATGCTCACAGTGAGAACCTCATTGCCTCTCTCCTGTGCAGTGAGGATGAGGAGGAGAGGGCATGGGGGATTTGAGATGATCAAGGAGATCAGAGGTAAGTCTGAGTATGGAGACGAGTCTGAGAACTCATAGAAACCCTAAACTGAATTTTGATGCCACATCTCCAATTACTCTGATTAATTGGGATAAGGAGAAACTGTATGAGCCACTCTTCACTTGTAAGATGTCAAGAGGAGAAGTTGAGGAGCTCCTCAGGTCTCCACTTGAAGTTGAGAACTTCTTAGTTCACACTCAAAGCTGTGAAAGAGCAGTCCAGGAAGTTTCAGCTGCAGCTCATGCAGTGTATGAGCAAGAGAGAAGAGATGGTTTTGTTCGTGCTAGGATCGATCACAGAGAATTGTTGCCAGTTTTCAAGTCAAAGCAAGACATTATAAATATGTTTTAGATCTCTACAAGACCTGCTAGACAAATCAAGATGCTTTCAGAAGAAAAAATCTCAAAACATTCAGTTGACCAGCATATTATTACAAGCTGGGGGTGGAGGAGGGACTTATACAAATATTAAGGAAGAATTGCAATTGCAAAAAAAAAGGTTGAACGTCACAGCAGCTCGCGGAAAGGTGGGGGCAGCTGCCATCACACTCAGTGATGCCGAAAAGAAAATAAATAAAAATTGGTGGAGGCGTTTCTTAAAAAAAAGGAAAATGCAAGACCAAGAAAGAAGAACAAAAAGATTCTGCCTGATGAAGAGAACAGCCGCGAAATGTGGTGTATAGGAGACTAAAAATCATACAATTCCTTAGTTTTGGGCCATTTTGGGTGATTTTGGTTATTTTAAGGGTTATGAACCACTTTGGCTGATCTTAAATGGGTCCAAACCTGCCCCTAGAAATGCTTAAGGGTGTATGTGAACAATATGGAACATATGGAGGTCATTTGAGGCTACCAAGTTTTTGAAATTGGCCAAAAATCCCATTTTTCGACAAAAAAGTGCGATTTTGAACACTTAAATGCGATTTTTCGCAAAAGTTTCAGAAGACAAACCCCTCTTAAAATTCAATTTTACATAGGAATACATACTGCCAATCTTGAAATTCCAAGTTTTTCAATATTCGACCTGAGCATGATACACCCTTCTGTACAGATATTGAAAGTGTTTCATTCTTGTTGACTTTTGAAATACAGTCAAATTATTTTAAAACTCTTACATCCCCCACCCCTCTTCTATCAGCGCGGTTAGTAGTAGTTGCATGATTGATGACCGTCCTCCGCACTTACAATTTCAGACCCAACGTCGCTTTACCTCGTTGTTTTTAAGGGAAGCGCTGTTGTAACATGGTGATGTAGGCCATGTACACTGTGCAGTAAGAATTGTTGTAGACCATGATTAACATCACGTGTACAAATGAACCATATTATTTGATAACCAGTTATCACGCATTGTTAATTCAACAGTTAAAGTTTATTATTATAAAAATAAACATAGTTAATGCAATGGTCGAATTGTTGAGTTAATCACAGTACATTGGTTGTCATATAGTTAGCAGACTAACGACATCTGGTCAACGTGAAATAACTGACAAGTTACTGTGGGTTAGATTGTTAGGTTAGATTAGGTTAAGCTAGTTTAAATTAGTTCTTGTAGAGTGTCGACGTCATGTTCCGTCGGTCAATTGGGTTTAGAGGTTCATCATTAGCGATGTTTTGTGATTGTTCTAACCATGTATTTTTCTGGGCATCGATCGTTATATAATCTATAAAAGCGTGGCAAAGATACGTTTTAATTCACTTTTGTTGTAAATGATGTTAAACTTTAGTAATGATCAACGCGTTTTTAAATTTCTAGTTGTTAATCTGGTTAATATTTAACTTTGCCCAAAGTCGAACTATGTATACCCTAAAATTATGGTAATGACTCAGAAAGTAGACAAACCATAGCGAAAGACAACATAATTCCTTTCTATTGATTGAGGCATCATTTTCGACTACATAAATCGCAGTTCCATAATATAAAGTAAACACGCGTCTTTCAATCGCCGTTACGCTTAATCACACTTAATCCATTCATCACAGTCATCACCGCACAGAAATCACGGTCACACTTTAAAAAATTTTAATTTGCATCCAGATACGCTACTAAAAGGTTTAAGTAAAAATTACTTTTTTTTCATATAATTACAGACTTTTTCGGTTAAGTATGATTTACCTTTTTGATGAAAGCACGCGAATTGTGGATATTTGTGAAGTTTGTAAAAGTTAGAAATTCCTTCCAAACAAATGTGTTCTATAAGTCTTTAGGGTACTTCCTCACTTAATTGTATAGAGTATTATAGGCACTGTATTCATACATAAAAAAAGTTATACCTAATAGTATCAAAACTACACAAACTGAAAAACTTCATCAATTTCTTTAACCGAACAATGATGAAATCCTTAGAAAAAACAAATAAAAACAACAACATATTTCCGTGGCATCGATATAACAATGTAAGTACGGGCATCGCGCCCGCGCATGTCGGAAACAGCTTAAACAAAACACGCATAACTATCGTACATCTTAAAAGTTTACAGTAGCATGCCGCGATGAATTCAGGCCCTCTTAAACTTGTAAAACTAAGTTCGTATTCTCTGAAGTTTCGAAAACAAAGTTTACTTATTTGTTATTGTACTTAAAAAGAAGTTTGAATCGGATATTTAATTATTGTATTAGCATACAAAAGAGAAACTTCAGATACACAAATAAGAAAAGTTAATAGCCAAAAGTTGTAATTGCATAATTATAAAAATAGCATCCACTACAGAAACGTTACAGCGTAACATGGAGAGGAATAAATGATACCGAAAATTAAATAAGCATTTTTTAAATAAATAAAAGACGCCTCTCTCTCTCTCTCTCTCTCTCTCCTCTCTCTCTCTCTCTGATGACGGAGACCATCCCGTAGAGACAATAAGTTTTATGAGAAATGAGGCACATCAATTAATTGATAAAATGAATAAATACAACTCACCTGGTCCAGACTTATTTCTTCCAAGGGTATTAAAAGAGGTTAGCCACAATGTTGTTGACGACTTAGTAACCATATTCAAACAGTCAATCGAGTTAGAGAAAGTTCCAACCGACTGGAAGTTAGCAAATGTAACACCAATCTTTAAAAAGGGTGATAGGGAAAATCCTTGTAATTACCGCCCGATCAGTTTAACATCAATTGTCGGCAAACTTTAGAATCCATCATTACAAAACATATTGTGTACATATCACTTTGAATCTAACAATCTATTTTTTTTATTCTCAACATGGATTTAGGCGACATAGATCCTGTCTGACAAACCTGTTAGAGTTTTTCCATAATATGCATACTCTATAGTCTATACCAGTGGTTCCCAACCGGTTTTGGCTTATGGCCCCCCTTAGGAACCTTATTTTTTCCCGTGGCCCCCATAAGCATTATTTTCAGTAGGTAATATGCAGATTTAACTCTATTTTACAAAATAACATTTTCCTGTGGCCCCCTTCAAATGTGCCATGGCCCCCAGGGAGCCATATGGCCCCCGGTTGGGAAACACTGGGACTCTATACGATGCAAGTAGGGTAATAGATATAGTGTATCTCGACTTTCAAAAAGCCTTTGACAAAGTCCCTCACGCGAGATTGATGGCTAAAATCAGAGGACTAGGAATCACGGGCTCGTTTCCAACTAGATTGAGGATTGGGTACAAGACAGAAAGCAGAGTGGTAATAAATGGAGTGGCTTCGGAGTGGGCGCCCGTCACCAGTGGTGTCCCACAGGGTTCCGTTCTGGGTCCTTTACTTTTTATCATCTATATTAATGATATAGACGTCGGGCTTCTAAGTGCAATCTACAAATATGCAGACGATACGAAATTAGGAAGTAGTGTACAGTAGGTACTGAGGAGGGCGTAAGAACGCGTCAGAATGATCTTGACAGGTTGGGCGAATGGTCTGCTACTTTGCAGATGCCATTCAACTTTGACAAATGTAAAGTAATGCACATACGTTATAAAAACCCGAAGACCGATTACTCTCTCTTGGGAAGGAAATTGACTGAGACCGATCTAGAGAAAGACTTAGGAGTCTATATCAGCAATGATCTGAAACCGTCGAAGTACTGTGCAGAAGTCTTAAAGAGGGCCTTAAAAATATTAGGTTATATTAAAAGACAGTTCCAGTTTCGGTCTCCATCCCTCAGGAAGGACATAGAAAGGTTAGAAAGGGTACAAGCAAAATTGATCCCTTCAATGAGAATGCAAAACTACCAACGGAGATTGGAGCGCCTAAATCTGTTTACCTTAGAGACGAGGGGGTTGCGCGGTCAGCTTATTCAAGTCTTCAAGAGGCTCAATGGAAAAGACAGGGTAGATTACAGAAACTTATTATCACTTAATGCCAATCCGACAAGAAATAATGGGTTTAAACTGGAACGAGAGACATTTAGGACCTCTGTCTGCGGCAATTTCTTTTCCTACAAAATAGTTAATATCTGGAACCAACTTCCCTCAGAGGTTGTTTCCAGTCAAAGTGTTTAAAAATAGGCTAGACAAAGTAGTGAATAGTCTCATGGTTTAAGACTAAACCATTACGTAACTCTGTAGGAGTTTGCTTGCACGGTGTCTCTGTGGGCATGCTAATTATAGAGCTTTTTTATATATTCTCCACTTTCATGTAAAATTTCCTTGGCTACTTTTCCAGGGTCAAGGTATTTTCTTCAACCTTTTACCGTACCTGCCTCTGGCAGGGAGGGAGCGGAGAGTGGGGAGAGAGCCTCATACTTTTCTATCCAGTTTTCTACTACTGCTTGAATAGTTGAAAGAAAAATAAACTTGTTTAATAACATGAACCTCCCAGAGTGGACCGGAAGGTCTTTGAGGCTTCCTCTTGTCCTTGTAACTCCTTGTAACTCTCTCTCTTTCTCTTTCTCTCTCTTGCTCCATGTATATCTACATATACCTGGTAAAAGTTCCTTGCATCAGTCTCTCTTCACACGAAAATCAAGCTGGTGGCCCCACCTCTCGGCCTGGCTTGATGGAGAAGCGAGTTCCTTTCTTGCGATCTCCATCGCACATAGCCAGCCACACCCGGCCCATCTGGTACCTCCTGAGCCAGGCATCTAATCTTCTTTCGAAGATTTCAACCTTGATCCCTCTGACATTCTTTAAGTCCTTTGGAAGCTGGTTAACAAGTCTTGGCCCCTTGGCAACCAAGATATTTTTCTTCAGTGTTAAGGGTGTCCCTTGTCGGGCCTTTAGTTTGGGAACACAACACATTCCACCTTTCCTATTTCCCAGTGTTGTTTCAATGTTAATTGGGCTTAGTTTGAGTTTAGGTACCAGTTTTTTTCAATTATTTTCCATATGTAAATTGTGATTTATCTCTCTCTTCTTCTTTCTAGCGAAAACAAGATTTAATTTACGTAGTCTTTTATGGTAGTTGAGTTCTTTGCAGCCATCAATCTTGGCTGTGAAATTCTTCAGAACTACTACTAGTTTATTAATTTTATTTTTTTTCTGTATGGTGACGTTATGACTGAGCAGTATTCAAGTTTTCGTATTATCAGTGTTTTCAGCGGGGGATCATTACCTTCTCGTCCCTTCTTTTAAAGGTTCTTAGTAGCTGTCCTGTAATTTTTTGCTTTGTTTATAGCTGATTCTGTGTTTTAAATTTTGTATCATAGGTCATTATTACCCCTAAATCATTTGCTTTCGTGCTTCTCTAAATTTTCTGTCTACGTGGGGCATAGTATACTGTCTAAGTTCTTAATTTCTTCCATATATCAAGTGCTGAAATTTCTCGGTGTTAAAATTCATGTTATTTTCTTCTGACCATTAGTATATTTTGTTTGTGTCCCTCTATAGGGCTTCCACCTCTTCTGCTTTGCCGATTTTTCTGCTGATCTTTGTATCGTCAGCAAAGCTATACTGTTGTCGTCTACTCCATTGTCTATGTCAGTGTTTCTCAAACGGTGGATTGCAACCCCTCCCCCCCTGGTCGTAGTTTCTTTACCCCTGTAGTAGTGATTTGTACGCAAAAAAAACAAAAAAAAACCACTTCGTGAATTTGTTTACCCCTGTAGGATGATGAAGGGTCGCGCCCACCTAAGATCCTGACACGGGGGTTGTGGGGAAAGTCCAGCTGAGAAACACTGGTCTTTGTCTGTCAGCATGATAATTAGTGGTGTACCGATTAATCGGCATCGGCACCGGCAGAATCGGCCATTTTGGGGGCATCAGCATCGGCCAAATTTAGTCGATTCTCTCACCGATTCTTTGAAATGTTAAAATTTTCATTACAAAACAAAATCTATATTTATAGGAAACTGAAGAGACAAAAAACACTATTTATAATAATTTATACTCATTTCAAAGTGTAATTATAGAAAAAATATTTTATATTCAAGTAAAAGGCAAAGCTTAATAAGTTAAGTTGCTCATAAATTTACATTTTCTCTAACTAGCTAATGTCTAAATATTATAAATTATTGTAATTTTCTACTGTATATTAATAATAATTCTATATTAAGTTGTACTTTATAATTTACATATTAAACCACCTTATTTTGTTGACTTTATTTTAAGTTTTTTATTATTTTATAATTTTATAAACCCAAATTATATAGCAATTATTTTATTAAAATTGGCCATCAGCGACTTGAAATTTTAATGAAAAATTTTGTTGTTGTTGTTGACACTTGAAGAAAGAAAATACCTTCAACGTAAGGAAAAATAATTAAATATTGATATTCAATTTATAAAACTAAAATATAATTATTCTATCATTTTACTGAGTAATAAAACTATTTACCATCATTTTAGCTACGGTATATGAGTAAAGAAATGGAAAGTCTTTGGAACAATCAATACTCTACCAGGGTGTGGACGACGTTGCAAGATTTCAGAACGTACACCTAGACGGATTGAGAGAATCGCTACTGCGAATCCACGAGTGACTGCAAATGATATTTCTCAACCATTAAGACTGCCTATGAGCGATGTCCAATTGTCCAATTTGTCCATCCCTCTACTGTACGTCGTACAGTGAAAAAAAATGATCTGGAGGGAGAAGTTGCACGAAGAAAACCTCTGTTACGAAAAGCGCATAAAGAAGCTCGTTTAAAGTACGCCAAGGATCATCAAAATGATGGATTTCCCACTCTGGCAGAAAGTTCTCTGGACAGACGGGACCAAAATTGAATTATTCAGGAACAACAAGCAACGGTATGTTTGGCGAAAATCAAATACTACATTCAAAGAAAAAAAACATTTCGTACGATTTAGCATGGTGGTGCTATTTTGCTTCTTTGGAGATGTTTTAGTACTTCTGGTCCAGGAAAGCTTGTCATCAATGGAAACTTGAATCCAAAAAGTATCAGAAAATTTTAGAAGAAAATGTATTGCCTTCAGTTCGGGAGCTACGAATGGTCGCAGTTGGGTACTGCAACAAGATAATGATCCAAAACATAAAAGTAATAACACCATGATATGGCTTCAATAAAAGAATTTCAAGCTTCTAGAGTGGCCCAGTTAAAGCCCAGGTCTCAATTTAATCGAGAATTGATGGTTTGATTTGAGAAATGCTGTCCGTAAGAGAAGCCCTTCGAATCTGAATGAATTGCAACAATTTTCTTTAGAACATTATCCAAATGCCGAATACCCAAATACCCCAAAATCCCAAAACTAATAATTGAAGTCATTCGAACAAAATCTGGACACACAAAGTAATAAATAATTTTGTAAGTAAATGTACGAAAACGGAGCAAATGTAGTTTACGTCCCCCTGACGCAGAAGGGGGCACAAACTACACTAGGTCAAAGTTGGGGAACATAAACTACACTAGGATCTTTAGGAGACATTTTTCAAGTGAATCTATCAAATAAAACGTTAAAACTAACGAGAATATTACGAGTTAACCTAACCAATCGTCAATTATATATATATATATATATATATATATATACAAAGGTGGGCACCCGGGCCTCAAAAAGGACCGACGGTCCCGGTCCCGGTCCTTGCCTCAAACTGGACCGACGGTCCCGGTCACGGTCCTTTCTGAAGATAGGACCTAGGAACGACTCGGTCCTCGGTCCTTACATATAAGTGAAAAATTTGATTAAAATGAAAAATGAAATTAAAGACACCGGAAATCTTTAATTTTATTAACGTAAATTATAATTAATACACTACATAAATGATGAAAAAAAGTTATTAAGTTAAATGCTTGAGTTTCCTTCAAGAAGACTAGCATTTCAAAATGGCTGTCACTGACCCTGACCTTTTCGGCTTGAGGACGTCCTTCCCCAAAGAGAAGAGCCTCTCCACGGCGGCACTGGATGGGATAGGCGTGTTAAACTTGATGAACAAGTCGCTTGAGGTTGTTTTGGCTCTTGTTGCTTGTCGAGAGGATGTTCTTGTTCGGCAGGCACAGCAAGCACTTGTACTCCAGGTTCTGCTCACCTTGGGGCCCAGGTATTCAAAGTATTTGTCCAGGTACGGCCAGGGATTGCCGGTTCAGTTCTTCCGCTAGGAGCTCCAGTTGCTTGACTTGAAGTTGAAGCACTAACATCAGTAGATTCTTCGTCTCCTCCAAGTGTTGAAACAAGTTTCAGTTCAGGCTCAGTCTCTTTCTGAGTCTTCTGGAGGAAACGATCCATCTTCTTTAGAACTTCAAATAATCACTAAACACACTAAAATCACTAAAAAAGACCGTCCGGAATTGCTTAAAAATGGACCGTCGCTCCTCATTTCGGTCCTCACTGAGAAAAGGACCGACTTTCCGGCTCACGGTGCTTAAAAGGACCGAGTTCCTGGAGTTCGGTCCTTTTGGAACTCGGTCCTGCCCACCTTTGTATATATATCAGTGGCGACTGGCGTATAGGAGCGATGGAGCGGTCGCTCCCCCTTGCTTGAAACGATAAATATTAATTTAACAGATAAAAAATACATTAATTTTAAGATATTAAAAAAAATATTCTTGAAATATATTTTAAAAATTCATGTGGCATATCATGATTCATGAGGCATTTTGAGTAAGCCTTCATACAGTACATAATATTCTAAACTTATAGCACAGCTTCAACCAGCGTACTGCTGTTTGAATACAAAATTATATTGCAGCCGAATGGAGCGATAGATTTTTCGCTCAAGTAAATATAAATTATATTTTACTGTTGTAATGAAAATATAAGTACAATCGCGAATTTTTTTTATAATAACTTTATTTTTTACTAATAGTTACTTCAGTAATAATGATATAAGCCATTTATATGTATTTTATTGAAATTATTACTTATTTGTAATTAACTAGAATTGTACGTCTGGCATAGCCGCATATGTTAATACAAGTACTCTTGTGAGCGACAGTTGGATTCGCGCTAGCCTATTGTGAGTCCGTGTTGTCGTACAATTTTATGAAATCGCACCCCCATACATTTATACCACGAGTCGCCACTGATATATATATATATATATATATATATATACACACACACACACCGTGTGTATATATATATTATATATATATATATATATATTGACGATTGGTTAGGTTAAGTCGTAATATTTTCGTTAGTTTTAACGTTTTATTTGATTAGGTATACGCGGAGAAAGTTGGGGAACGCAAACTACACTAGGATTAATGTAGGGGAACGTAAGCTACACTTCCTCCACGAAAACGTTTGCATTTTAACTTTTTTATATCTTCCTTAAATTCTTTTTCATATTTTACATACGTTATAGAGTTAAACAAATATTTTTATGGGTTAAATTTTTACAAATGAATGGTAAATTTTTCATAACTATCCTCTGCATGATACAAAAGATAAGAACGAATATAACCAAAATATTTCTCTGCACGAATACTTATGAGCGCCACTAATATATATATATATATATATATATATATATATATATTGGATAAATATGCTAAAAAAATTCTAGTAATTCGGAAAAAGTAATTCAAGGGTGCAATTCTGGTGGAGTTGGTGGAGTTGGAGAATGCGAGAATTTCTATAAGTTCCTTTCTCTCTCGAATAATGATGATTCGGGAGAGATAAAAAGTAATAACTGAGGGCTGGATATTGTGCTGATGACGTACGAGGAATATCGCTTGAAACAGAGAGAGAGAGAGAGAGAGAGAGAGAGAGAGAGAGAGAGATTACCAAAAAAAATTGAATTGTCTCTATCTCATATGATGTGTGTGTGTGTGCACGCGCGCGTGGTAGTTGGATATAAGTGAGGTCGAGTATATGATAATTCACACATGTAGTGGAGTAATGTTTTTCGTTTGTGAGGTAACTCCTTTGGTACCTCGGAATATCAACAAAATTATTTTTAAAAAATTGTCGGGAAAGAGATATGTTGATCCTGACTAGTTTAGGTTACGCTAGGTTAGACTACTTAAGGATTAGTTAGGTTAGGTTAGTTAAAGTTTATTTAGGTTATGTTAGATTCATGAGTACCTCACTATTTAATGTCTTAACAGAAACCACCCTTCCAGCCCTCAACTGCGTCCGAAACACTTCTGATGCCCTTCTCGGTTCGATGGCTAGGTTAAGTCAAGTTAAATTAAGTTTAGTTAATTAGTTCTTTTTAGGTATATGAATTTTAAAACGTCGGTACTTCACTGATGCGGACGTGTGTGTGTGTGTGTGTGTGTGGTGTGTGTGTACACATCGTTTTCGCAGAGTGTGAAACTAGAACTTAATTAATGAAAAGCAAATTTAATTCCATTTTTCCCTTTATTGATATTGCTACCATATTTTCCATTTTAAATTCAATTAAACAAACACACACACACACACACACACACACACACACACACACACACAGAATGACAAAGAAACAGGCAAACATTCGCGTTAACAGATTTCACTTCCTTGGAATTGTTAAAATACAACTCTGGACCAAAAACATAGAATTCGGTCTCAAATGCGCTCATGATCTTTATAATACCTTTAAGTTATACACCTTTAGGAGGAATATCGAGTATTTGTGATGTCATGATAAAAAGACACCTCTATCTGTCAGTTTTGAAAGAAAAATGAAAATACTGTATAGCAAAAACTCTATTAAATAGTTAACGCGTAGCAACATACCAAAATATTAGAATATCTTGTCAAGCGTTACAAAAGAACAGAATAAATTCATTATGTTTAGTGAATACTGCCAATACATTAAACCTTTATCAAAGACTTTTTAACTCTGCGTCTTAGTATTTAGTTGGTCCACCCTTAGTCCTGATTACGTCCTCCAATGGACGTGGCATCGAGTCGATAGTTCTATTTACAAATGCGAGTGACCCCACACCATTTGCATTCATGGAACCCCACAACCTGGCACTCGATAACTACAGAAGAATGCAAGATGCCTGTCGACTTTAGTCCACGTCGATTGAAGGCCGTAATCAGGACTGAGGGTGAACCAACTAAATATTTAATAAGACGCAGAGTTAAAAAGTCGTTGATAAAGGTTTAATATATTGGCAGAGTGACAATGAATTTATTATATATATATATTTTTTTTTTGTAATATCTGACAAACTATTCTAATATTTTGCTATGTCGCTACGCAAACTATTCTAATATTTTGCTATGTCGCTATGCAAACTATTCTAATATTTTGCTATGTCGCTATGCAAACTATTCTAATATTTTGCTATGTCGCTGTGCAAACTATTCTAATATTTTGCTATGTCGCTATGCAAACTATTCTAATATTTTGTTATGTCGCTATGCAAACTATTCTAATATTTTGCTATGTCGCTATGCAAACTATTTTAATATTTTGCTATGTCGCTATTCATTAGCTATTTAATAAAGTTTGGCTATATTTTAATTTTTTTTAAAAACTGGCACACACAGGCGTCTTTTTATCATAATGACGTCACAAATACTCTATATTCCTCATAAAGGCGTATAACCTTAAAGGTATTATCAAAGTCATGAGCGTATTTGAGACAGTATTCTATCTTTTTGGTCCTGAGTTGTATAAAATTTTAACGAATAATAATGATAATGATAATAATAATAATAAGCTTTATTGGGGGATATAAACCCCATAAAATAGTACAATATTGTTGAAGGTAATAAACGATATAAGATAAATCAAACGATAATAAATTTAAAAATCTAAAAATTATGACTAAAAGAGAAATAAAACTAAGACGTATACGCTCTACCAATCGATAATTTATTAAACAAAGCTAAGACTACAAAGACTACAAAGACTACATGCTAGGACTACAAAAAAAAATATAGATATACAGTAAATAAAAATAAATAATTATAATAATAATAATAATAATAATAATCATAATAATACTAATAATAATAATAATAATAGCAGCAATACTACTATATACATATAGGATCAAGTAAAGATAAGCACCCCCAACCTTTTATAGTTAGCTTTATAAGGCTAACTAACGAAAATATCACGATTAACCTAACCAATCGTTAGGTCAACTGTAGCCCTTGACGATTGGTTAGGTTAGGTCGTGATATTTTCGTTAGTTAGCCTTATAAAGCTAACTAAAAAGGTTGGGGGTGCTAATCTTTACTTGATCCTACATATATATACTGTATATCGGCTATTGATTGATGACGTGGAAAACGCAGTTTAATAATAAACAGGAACACCAGAGAAAAAATAAATATCCTTCAAAGTTAGCTACTTTTTATAATTGTAACTTTATTTTAATTTCATCTATTTACCTTTTAGTTTTAATGCTTTTACATTTTCTTAGCTACTTTTTATAATTTTAACTTTGTTACTTTGAATTGTTATTAAGCAACTTACAATTGCAATTTGTATTTTGTATGTGAATTGGCCTTTTATTGTTTTAGTCCTGAAGATGGAATTAGTGCATTCAGAAACGTTGGTACTGATTAAACTTTGAAGGATGTTTATTTTTTCTCTGGTGTTCCTGTTTATTTTATATATATATATATATATATGTGTGTGTGTGTGTATACAGCATGGTGTTTTTTTTGTTTTTTTAACAGAATTGGGTTAACACAGTTTACAGTGCATAGTTGAGGGCGGCCTCAAACGGCCTCAAGAATCCCGCATAACAATAGGCTTTCATAAAAATAACAAAATGTATGAAAGAAGGTAACTAAAACAAATATATTTGGCTAGCATCATGAAAAAGAAAAACTATGGTATTTGTCATTTACCATTACTTATGCGGACTATAGTGGATTTAATTATCCCAGAAGAGTTCCTTGTTCCATGCACGGTCTGTGTGATCATAAAAAACTCAGGGGACCATTCTGAATTCATTCCCATCTTGAAACCGACATGTTATGTGCCTTGAAAAGTGGACGCTCAATTCTGCCAGTTGAGGTTTAAGTTTTGGTTTTTGGCTAAAAATATAATAGTTACCCTTTTTCTCTGATGTACTCAATCTGACGTGAAGGCAGCGAGTCTTTTGCTTATATTGAGGTTCTAAATGTAGCAGGGCTAGGCTGCTTTAAAGGTTAAACCCTAGATCCATGTCCCAAAGCTGGATCCTGTCTGCTTTGCAGATAGCTGGTGAGGGAAGCTATATTTCTGGGACCTCTTTGCGAGTGACCCGTTGCCCACGTCGGGCTAGCATCATGAAAAAGAAAAAACTATAGTATTTGTCATTTACCATTACTTATTCGGACTATAGTGGATTTAATTTTCCTAGAAGAGTTCCTTGTTCCATGCACGGTCTGTGTGTATCATAAAAAACCTCAGGGAACCATTCTGAGTTAATTCCCATCATGAAACGGACATGTTATGTGCCTTGAAAAGTGGACGCTCAATTCTGCCAGTTGAGGTTTAAGTTTTGGTTTTTGGCTAAAAATATAATAGTTACCCCTTTTCCTTTGATGTATTCAATCTGACGTGAAGGCAGCGAGTCTTTTGTTTATATTGAGGTTCTAAATGTATTGGGGCTAGGATGCTTTAAACCCTAGATCCTGTCCCAAAGCTGGATCCCATCTGCTTTGTAGATAGCTGGTGAGGGAAGCTATATTTTTGGGACATCTTTGCGAGTGACCCGTTGCCCACGTCTAACATCATGAAAAAGAAAAAACTATAGTGTTTGTCATTTACCATTACTTATTCGAACTATAATGGATTTAATCGTCCTAGAAGAGTTCCTTGTTCCATGCACGGTCTGTGTGTATCATATATATATATATTGTTATATATTTAATATGTGAATCTTATTGCTATTAAAAAGTTTATTTTGTATATGTGCCTTAATTCTTTATTATATTTGCGCAAGACTTCCGATAAGGCAATTCAGTCGACATTTATTAGCGGGAAACCAATAATAGTTTATGAGTTAGACAATCGCGAGCGGTTGCCTGTGGACAAGACAGTAATTGAAGCAGTAAACAATGCTATCGACCGATTTCAAAATCGAGTTAGTGTTTATACATGGTGTGTGTGTGTGTATATATATATATACATACGTACAAGTATATCATACAGGTAGATAGATTGATACATACATACATAGGTACAGGGGCGGACTGACCGGTCGGGCAATCGGGCATGGACCGAGAGTCCGGGCCATTAGGGGGCCCAGCGGCCCCGGCCCGCAGTCATCATAAAACAGTGAGAGTGTTCTCAATTGGTCAAGTGTCCAATCGAACTGTAATATGAAAAAAATCGGATTTCAAGGGGCTCAGGACCTAATTATGCCCGAGGGCCCAGGTTGCTGTCAGTCCGCCCCCGCATAAGTAGGAAGAAAGATTACGTTGTAACCATGCGGTTGTTACAGCGCGCTTCTGATGATAAGCGAAATTGAGAGGTGTTGGGTCTGAGTTGTAGGTGGCTATAGCGACTGTCCTCTACGTTCAGATGATATGGCGACCGGCGGTTCAAATTTCGTTATTTAAGCTGTAGGTCCCCTTTGCCATAGGACTACCTCCTCTCTCTTCCCCGACTAGGTCTTGGTACGGAGGTCAAATTAACAACAATATCATGGAAAGAGAATGGGATGAAAAGCGTGCACCAGAATTAAAGGAATGACTTTTTTTTTAATCCTGTTTATTGAATGAAAACTTTTTTTTCAGCATTTTTTCCTTAATTAAAACTGATTAATAGAAACCGAAGACTTTTTTTTTATAATAACAGCGTTCTGTTGCCATTCATTGGGTGCTTTAAAGGTGGTTTCGTGTGTAAGACACATAAAAAAGAAAATTTTGTTGTAACAACCGAACTCTTTCGACCTCCAATCCAAAATACTTGATTCAACCATACAACGACTTCGCTAATCGTTTTAATTTCTTACCCCCTCCCCGTACCCCCAAATAGAAATGGTTAGGCCAATTATCATGACGTCATAGTTAAATTTAATTCTATGGATTGATTTCCAAACAATAAACACTGTATTTGCTGTTATATTAATGAAGGAATTTTATATTATTTGCCTTTATTTGTCGTTGTTAAAGATTAAATGAAAATGAAAATGAAAAGGTTTATTGGCAGACTATAGTCCATATGACAAATATTATTAATACAATGACAGTTCATATACTAAGGATAGAAATATATACAATTGATTAGAAATAATACTCTAATGTCGAAGTTAAGTGGAGCTACAGACGGACGTTTTCGTACCAAGAAGTCCATAGCTTAGAGGATAAATGGCAGGAATCATGGATAGCTTGGATGATCGGGTTGGATGAATTCTTTGCATTAGACTTTGTTGAGCACGTCTTGTTACCTCCGGGAAGCTCGGGACATTGCGGGTAGCAAACATTTGCGAAGCTGAGCATCTCGGGAGTAATTTATGTAAGAGTCTAAAAGACCTGTTGTACAGCAAATTTAGGGTTCTGCCAGAACCTTTTTTATAATTCACCCAGAGTTGCTGTCCGTATATATCACTGCAGAAAGTACGAAAGAGTGTGTCTTTAACTTCACTTGTACAGAATCGAAAGTTCCTTATGGTCATATTCGCTTTAGCACACAGGCTTCGAGATTGTTTTCTTATATCCGAGTCATCATTGAAGGAGCTGGTAATAGTTTGATCCAAATACTTAAACTCTTGTACTTCCTCAA
Source organism: Bathynomus jamesi (assembly GCA_023014485.1). Classification (NCBI taxonomy): domain Eukaryota; kingdom Metazoa; phylum Arthropoda; class Malacostraca; order Isopoda; family Cirolanidae; genus Bathynomus; species Bathynomus jamesi. The sequence goes on along the minus strand of JAJOZX010001146.1, from coordinate 930,783 downwards.
TTACTTCACCATTCATTTTAAACCTTATATCAGCTGGCTGATTACAGCTTTTAGGATGAAATTGCATAACCTTAGTTTTTATAACATTGAAAAGAATATCATGTTTCTGCGAATACACTTCGCAGACTTTTAGTAGCCGATCCAGACCTTTAACAGAGGGACTTATTAACACCATATCATCGGCATAAACTAAGTTATTTATCCTTGTGTTATCTATACAACATCCCACTGTTGCCTCATTAAGTGAAGCAATTAATCCGTCAATATACACATTAAACAGCATAGGGGAGATTAATATTTAACTGCTATTTTAACGATGATTGATTCTGTCATTCTGGTTCTACATCAGATATTTCAGATAGAATTCTCGACAGACATGTGTGGTTTGTGTTAAGATCATAGTTCACTTAATTAATATTTAATACTTGCTCGCAACTACCAAGTTACTTGATAACCATTCAAAGTGTCAAAATGGTTAATTCAACCCTCTTACGAGTAGTTTCTTAACAGAAGAACACGAGTGGTTAAATTTGGTTGAACTAACCATTTGGATTGGTTATTATATAGTTTGCTTTACGTCGTGTCTACGTCGGTCGCATCGCTGTTTCCCTTATGATCAGTGAAATTAAGCGACGTTGGGGCTGTTTAGTAGTTCGATGGGTGACCGTATTCTACGTTCAGATGATGTAAAGACCCGAGGTTCGGATCCCACGTAAAACCGTCACGTGACCTTTGCCGTTACGAGGGAGATTAAACAGCCCTCAAACGTTATCATCATCACATGATTGAACGAGTATGTTGGTATGTTCCTGACATAGTCTGGAATAACTATGTTCCTGACATAGTCTGGAATAACTATGTTCCTGACATAGTCTGGAATAACTATGTTCCTGACATAGTCTGGAATAACTATGTTCCTGACATAGTCTGGAATAACTATGTTCCTGACATAGTCTGGAATAACTATGTTCCTGACATAGTCTGGAATAACTATGTTCCTGACATAGTCTGGAATAACTATGTTCCTGACATAGTCTGGAATAACTATGTTCCTGACATAGTCTGGAATAACGAAATCTTCTCAAGAGGCAAATCCTTAGCTTTAAAGCTTCGTAAGTCTAGCCTGTCATTAACCTGTCGTTAACCCGATTAACGTGTAAATATTAAATTTTAACATCTTCGATATAGAATACAGGAGAGGAATTATTTAATTTTAAAATTTTCCGAAAAGAAATTAATTATAAAGTGCGTACCAGCTAACTTTGATTATTGGAACCCTTCCAGTAACGCCATACAAACAATAGTTACTGCCGGTCGTCTATTTTAAGGTTTAAGAATTATTTTATATCTGGTCAGGGGTTCCTTGTCTGAGAAGTCTCCTAAACATGTCATTTTTATGCGAGAACACCAATTTACATTGATCGACTTAGGAGACAGCGTTGTATCTATATAGAGTCGGGAAATTGAATGAAAAATATGAAATATTTAGTAATTTTTTAGGTCATTATTCATAACATTATTCATATACACTTACTTCAAACAAGAGGGAAAACGACAAGGGAACGGAACAATGTAAATAAATAATTACATATATATTATATATATATATAATTATGCGGGTTGCTTCTACAGAGCTTCAATTTAATATTTAGTAGAAATCCAATGACAAGGAGAAATGTAAATGCCATGAAAAGTCTTCTTTATTGCGCAACGTTTCGAGCAATACGCTCATCTTCAGGCTGTTTAATAACAATGTGAAATTAAAATCAATATTGAATGAAAAACAAACAGAAATTTCTATAACCTATTCGTAAAGACAAATTTTAAAAGACTGAGAAAAGAGGGTTAAGTTCTAAGTTATACAGATTTACATATCAAAATTAAGAAGTTATTTTTAAATACATGTAGTAAATGTGAAATTAATACACTGGAAAAATTACCAATAGTACACTGGAACAATGGAGCTATCTACCTTACACAGCAGTATCCGAGGCCGACTAATTTGAGCAGAGGAGACGGGAATGAAAGATGGCGAGGGAGATAGGGGAAGGAGGGATTATAAGGAATTGGGGAAGGAGGAGGGATCATAGCAGATTGAGAGGGACGGACGATGAGTCAACATTCAGACTAGGGGACAATGCTTTAATGAAAAGGGATTCTAAAATTCTTAGTGAGTTGGGACAAGTATTACAACCAAGAATTTTAAAATTGTCTAAAGTGACATCAATTTTACATTTGATGCTATGTTCACGAATGCTGGAGGCTTCCTTAGTTTTTAAAATTTTACCTGTTCGGCCACTTATTCCCATATGCGAATAAAATCTAGCCCTGAGAGAGCGAACAGTGCTGCCGATGTAATTCCCAAGGAGACACCTAGGGCAGGTAAATAAATATACAACACCGCTACGCAACGAGTCAGGGGTTCGATCCTTCGCTGAGAAAAAGCTACCTAAAGACGTTTTATTAATAAATATGATGCGGAAATCAGTATGATAAAAAAATTTCCTTAACAATTTTGTAAATTTAAGCTTAAATTCCTTATTCAAGGGACCCATTTCAGGTACCAAGAAATATTTTATATCCTTCGGCACTGTAATACATGGAAGTTGAGGGCTATAAACATTATTTAAGAAGGATCTAATTAGTTTGTCTACATATTGAACAGGAAAACTATTATTAGTAAAGTATGATCTTAGATTATTAAATTCATCATTAAGTAAGGTAAAATTAGAGGTCAAATTATATCCTCTGAACAGGAGAGTTTTAATACAAGACATCTTATAGTTGAAATCAGTAAAACTAAAAAAATTCATGCCCAACCAGTGAAAGTGGGTTTCCTATAAACTGATGTAGTAATAGAATCACCGTTTTTCGAAATTAAAAGATCTAAGAAGGGGAGGGAGCCATTTTGCTCAGTTTCCATTGTATACGTTATATTGGGGTGCAAAGAATTTAGGAAGTTAAAGAATTGTTGCGCTTGTACCGCATTATCAAAGACTGCTATCGAATCATCAACGAAGCGTCGATAGAAAATTGGCTTGAGATGAGTGGGAGATTGTCTAAAAATTACACTTTCTAAATGAGTCATAAAAAAGTCAGCTGCTAACGGTCCGACTGGTGATCCCATCCCTACCCCATCAATTTGTTGGTAAACCTTATTGTTGAAAGTGAAATAGCATTGTTTGAAGACCAATTCTAAAAGTTCCTTCAAATGAGACAATGAAAAACCATGAAAATTATCAACTGAGCTAAAAACCCTATCTAAAATAATGGCAATAGTTTCAGATACAGGTACATTTGTGAAAAGTGACTTTACATCAAAACTGACAAAAAACTTTTTTGAATCGAAGTTTTTACCCAGGAGTTCTTTTGGAATTCAAACGAGTTATTTATAGTGTAAACATTTTTCGCAAAGGGGGACAGGAGACGAACAACAAATTTTGCCAATTGAAAGGTGGGTAAGTTATACGAAGCTAAAATAGGACGGAGAGGTGTTCCAGCTTTATGGATTTTAGGCAGACAGTATAATTGAGCAAGATTAGCACCAGATGCGAACAACTGAGAGTAAGTATCATTTTTTATTATCTTTAAGGACTTTAGTCGTGACAGAAATCTATTAACCTGGTCTTCTAACCTTACAATGACTTTATTTACAGGTTCTAGAATTTGTTTGAATTTAGTAAGATCACTTAGGATTTCATTAGTTTTGTTTATGTAGTCCGATTTATTCAAAATAACCACTCCGTTACCCTTGTCTGGTAACGGACAAGGTAAGGTGGATGAAAGCAACGAATCATTGATAGTTACAAGATACCACTTGGAGAAGGTTCGTATGAATTGATAGATTTCACCAAAGGACGAATTATTGGCCTTTGGGAAGGTTTGTACAGTCCGCTTCGTATTCCACTTTCAACCATTAACGAGTGATTGTGCAGTTGAAGACAATAGCAAGACAACAGTTGTTCCGCGTTCGAGCCGTCCAGGTCCATCACAAAGAACGTTACGTGCCCTCTGACGAAATGCAGAGGTGAACCCACGACCAACTGCTAGTGAATTGGGCGTGCGGGTGGGGGTTAGTTCTAGGACCGTCAGCAGGTACCTCCAAATTATTTTTGGCGAGTCGAAGAACAGATTTTGCATAATTCTAGTCAGAAATATAAGCTAAGTGAGGTATGTTCGTGAAATAACTGACATGCCTCCCTCTGGCTTTTTCGGGAAACATGTACCAATACCAGTTCCACCTTTTCTCGATTGGTATACTGAGCCATCAGAGTATTTTCTTTCCTGAAATATGTAAAACTGACATTAGAAATGTGTTTCTTTCACTTTTAAAAATATAATGTCTATTTTACCTATGAGTCCAGACTTCTGGGACACTCCGTATATATTGTTCAAAACATTTGTTAACAGATTAAGTGAGAGTCGGAAGAAATATATAATACGTATATGATTTAGAGATACTAGTTTAAATACAAATAATATTTACTGTAAATAAAATAAAAAAAATAGAAAATTGTTGCAAGATTAAGATTGAACTTTAAATATGAAAACGTGGGGACCTTTTTCACTTTTTATTGCTTTCCACCGACAGTTTGTTCCAGTCTTGGAAGGTTTTTACAAGCCAATCTGCTTGTAGATTTGCTCATTGTATAATCCCACGTATTTCACTTTTGCAAACTCTTTTACTCTTCCTTTAAATTAATGGGTTTTGCGGTCTTTTTTTTACATTGTAAAAACCTTAAGTTTTTGTATACCACTGGAGTCATTTATAATTCATTTCCTTACAAATCCGCTTCTGTAAGACTGTTTGTGAAATACATCTTATAAAACCATATTCTTTGGGTTTTTAATATATATATATATATATATATATATATATATATATATATATATATACAGGGTGGGCGGAAAGTAGCTCCCTATTTTGGATTGGTAAAAAAAACGTATATTATCCATTTATTTCAGAAGAAATAATATGAAAAGGTAGGCATACATGGTAGGTTTTCTCTAAAATTCAATGTGGGCTCCAACTCTTTCCACCAGCTTCTGGAGCCGCCCAGGAATGGCGTCCACTGACTTTAACAGGAACTCTGGCGGGATGGAGGACATGACTTCCCGAATTCGGTCCTCCAGTTCTTCCAATGTCCTCGGTTTGGTGCGGTAGACTTCTTCCTTTACCCACCCCCAAAGAAAGAAGTCGCACGGTTACCGCTGAAAAACGGCAGAATCGGTTCAGTGTAACGGTGTGGTGTGGTATGACCTCAGATCAGGTTGTGGGCCCGTTCCTTCTGCGCAACACCATGAATGCTGAGCGGTACCTTGCTATGTTGCGAAACGAGGTCTGGCCGGTTGTCAGCACATGGGAGAACATCGACGATCTGATATTTATGCAAGATGGCGCCCCTCCGCACTTCGCTCTTGTTGTCCGTGAGTGGCTGGATGCCCACTTCCCTGGGCGTTGGATGGGTCGTCGTGGTCCACATCAATGGCCAGCCAGGAGCCCCGACTTGACACCGTGCGACTTCTTTCTTTGGGGGTGGGTAAAGGAAGAAGTCTACCGCACCAAACCGAGGACATTGGAAGAACTGGAGGACCGAATTCGGGAAGTCATGTCCTCCATCCCGCCGGAGTTCCTGCTAAAGTCAGTGGACGCCATTCCTGGGCGGCTCCAGAAGCTGGTGGAAGAGTTGGAGCCCACATTGAATTTTAGAGAAAACCTACCATGTATGCCTACCTTTTCATATTATTTCTTCTGAAATAAATAGATAATATACGTATTTTTTTACCAATCCAAAATAGGGAGCTTCTTTCCGCCCACCCTGTACTATATATAAAACTTGTTTTTAGTTATACACGAAATTTTTTTGTTTTTTTATATAAAGATGTTTTTAATATATGGTTTTTTAAAAGACTCACTCTACAGGGTGTCCACAATGTCTTGTCATCCCAGTAAAATACTAACTGATTTTCTTTTCTCTTTCAGATCCATTTGAAATGTGTGATAGCAGCAACCATACGATTGAACAACACATATTGGCTAGTAGCTGGGTCCATGAGCGACTACGTAATGGCAAAACCATTGAAAATATTCGTGCAGACTTCCAGAACCGATTTAATCGTGCAGCTCCTTTATGGAGGAGCTGTGTACCATTGAATCGGTCGCTCATGGACTCAGGTATTAGCCAATATACGTTGTTCAATCGTATAGTTACTGCTACCACACATTTTAAATGGGTCTGAAAGCAAAACGAAAATCAGTTAGTATTTTACTGGGATTAGAAGACACTATGGACACCCTGTAGTACACATACGATATTTGGAAAGTAGTTCGTTGAGGGTATGAATGTAGAGAAAAAAAATATATTCTGTAATTCTAAAAGTTCGTAACAATTATAATCTGACAAAAAAAAATAATAAAATGACTGACCGGCTGAAGCGACATTGTATTCGTCACAGACCATTAAAAGAGAATTCGGAGTTCTCTGATCAATTATGGTATAAATTTATTTTTGCAACCAATCAACCAATTATGAATTCGTGCTGAATTTTGAAATGTTTTTACGTTTTTTTCCATTAATTTAATTCCTCACTATTTTTCAACAATTGTACATTATGAAAGTCAATTGTTACCCACACACGTTTGTCTACCGTACAAAATCGCGACATTTTCAGATTTTCAAATATTCAGTTCTGTATCGCGACATTTACCCAATCTGAAACCTAATGAATTTAACCAAATCAAACCTTACCTAACCTAGCGTAACCTAATCTAACCAAACCTTACCTAACCTAGCGTAACCTAATCTAACCAAACCTTACCTAACCTAGCGTAACCTTAATTATTTCCCCTTTCTTCACGTTAAAGGATAACATTTATAAAGATAAACCACCGCGACACTGCTAATGTTGCAATACACACGTTCGTGTAGCGGTGAGCTCTATGTATATTGGCAAGAGTGTTGTGATTCCGTAGGGAAGGCACACACACACACACACACACACACACTCTTTTACTGAGCCATTGAAACGTGTTCATTACGTTCTCGCAATATATATATATATATATATATATATATATATATAGAGAGAGTAGAGATGCACCGTTAGCAAAATTTCACCGATTCCCGATACCGACGACGCATCGGCCAATGAGTATCGGCCGATACGATTCTTGTTTCCACAGATACCGTAAATATATATCACCTAGTTACATAGACCGAAGTCCCAGTAAATACATATGGCACTAATTACTTTATACCGAGATTAATTTTGTAATAGACTATGAATACAATAAAAGCAAACTAGTCTGTATTGCTTTTATTATTCAAATGTTCATAAACAAATTGATGTCCATGTTTAAAACCTTATAAAAAAATCTAAATTCAATCTGTTAGATTGAAAGAAAACTAATATTAAATGTTAAACTAACATTAAATGTTTGTTTATTGTTATTCCACCAGGGAGAGCAAGATATTGTTTATGTATGTATGGCCTTGCAGAAGGCATTAATCAGTCTGTCAAACCGACAATGACTATTTATTTAAGAGTAAATTATTTAGTCAGATTCAATTTAAAACGTTCCCTTTTTATCTGGGTTGCCATCGTGTTTGAATATTACTATTTCACATCTGAAAATTAATTTTAATTGACCTATGATCATAATTTGACGAGTATTGAGACTGGTATCGGCAAAGTATCGGCAAAATTTGGTCGATGCCGATGCATCGGTGAAATGGCCAATACCAAAGGGAGAGAGTTACAAGAGTTATAAGGGCAAGAGAAAACCTCAAAGACCTCTCGGTCCATTTGGGAAGGTTCCTGTTATTGAACTAACGCATTTTTTTATTATTTTAGCAACAGTAGTAATAGTACTAGTAGGGTACTACTAGTAGAGAGAGAGAGAGAGAGAGAGAGAGAGAGGAGAGAGAGAGAGAGAGAGTTGCAAGGAGTTACGAAGAATTACAAAGAAGTGAGGGAACCACATCAACTTTACAACCGACTCGAGGTGGCACCCGTACGTAGATTTCGTTCAAACGCAGACTACACTGAGAAATAAGAATTAGCACAGAAAGCGCATGAAAGCTCTGTCTGTTTATGTTCATTCTGAAACTAAAACTTGCTTCACTTCTTAAGAGACGTAAATGAGGAAGTTTTCAAGATTGCTCCACTTTGGCTATAGTTTCAAATGTAAACAGAAGCATTAAAACAAACAGAGATCCCACTTCTAAATTCAGACTGTAAACAGGTTTCCTCAACCTATATTATGTTTGCTGTAACTTAATAGTGAATTTCGTTAAAAGGGAAATGTTCCTCAAAACCATTAATCAGGTGACCTGGAAAGGTCTGGTGTTCATTTTTTAGGTGTAAATGACATTTAAGACTAAAATCATAAATCAAAGAAAGAGTAATTCCTTTTGGGTTTCAATTTTCATTTAATAATTTAGATTTTGGAGTGTACAACTCGATACAACTTCTCTTTGTACTATTACTGTAATTACTACAGAGTGTTCAAAAAGAAACGCAACCCGAAACAGAAAGAAAAGGGTTAGGTTACAATGATATACGCATTCTCCAGTGGGTTGCGTTTCCTTTTGAACACCCTGTATAAAATAAAACCGTTAAAAAATCTCCAAAATAATATTATAACGCCTTTTAAGAGGTAACAGTAATTAAGATACCTCTTAAGGTGAGTTATTGTTTATTTATCTTTTGACATCTTTCTGCAGAATTTGTTTTCAATATCCCTTTTAATCAAACTGATATTTACTTTTTACCTCAAATGTTAGCTTTATATTTGTGTTTGTTCACCGACGGAAGAGTCGAAGTGAACAATCTCATGACATTTTCGTCATCGTTTTCATAATACCTTAAATTGGGACGATGACATTCCCATCACTGCATATTTGGAAAGATTTTTGTAATTTGTGGTGTGTGTGTGTGTGTGTGTGTGTGTGTGTGTGTGTGTGTGTGCAAATTTTTTATGAAAACTGTAGATACATTTTTCTACACGTTAAACAGATTTGTTACAATGATTTATTTTTTTTTTAATTATTGTAAGTTTGTGGATCACACTGTTTATTGCATAGTCTGAAAATGTTATGAAAATAATGTAACTGTAATGTATGTATATATTCGGTTGGTGAACTCATTTTGGCGGCTTTCTAATTTATCTACCGTATTTCCCGGCGTATAACGCGCACTTTTTTTTCCCCAAAATACTCCAAAAATCACCCTGCGTTAAAATCAACTCGTTAAAACTGTACATATGAAGTGAGGTAGGAGGTATATTTTTTCCTAAATTTTTAGTTTCCTAAATTTTCTCTTCAAAATAATTTTCTCTTCAAAATTAGGGTGCGCCTTATACGCTGGAAATACGGTAACTTACAGTACTAACTTAATTTCACCATAGTCACTGTGAACACTTCATACATAAAGAAACGAATATTTAAATTATTAGGTCTTTTCCAAATTCGAACCGCTTTATTTCCCACGATGTCCATCACTCATTGTACGAAGTGTTCTCCTCTCATTGCTTCATTCGGAGTTGTTGCTTTGAATAACAGAATCTATTACAGGCTTCATTCAGTACAGTCTTCATTACAGTACTAATAGTACTGACAAATGGAATTAGTTAAATTTTACGTATCATTTTAGTAGAAAAATTAGACAACTTAATTATAACTACATTTAATTAAAAAAAAAAGTAAAAAACAAAAAATAAAATTGGTTATAATTCGAACTCATTGTTCAAACTCATTTGATTAGCTATTGTGATCAGTTAATTAGCTCTGAATGAAATAAATTAAAACTTTATCCATTGTTTTAACGGAGTAAGAAGAATTTATAATTAATTTTAACTATCCCTCGCGTAGCTGGTAATTTGATTTCTATATTATTATCTATTTTTGACATTTAGCCAACTTCTTAACAAATACGTTACGACTCCATTTTATTTACAGTTCAATTCTTTTTCGTATTTCACTACATTTTTTTAAAAACTTACGATTCACATAATGTCTTTTTGGAGTATGAAATAAACCCACCTTGAGGCAATACTTCAAGCATCCCCCATAAATGTTTATATATCGAGATTCTTTTTATTATTTTTTAATAAAAGAAATGCCCGATAGCTTTTCTACAAATATTCTATTTACTTTTAATAAAAGCAAAAACTAAGAATCCAAGATTGTCCTAAAGATATGCGGACAATGGGTCGCCAACTACTGTATAGAGATAATATGGCATACCTTTTCGAGCATCTCTTCAAGTAAAGAATTATCATACAATATTCTTTCTTTTTATTAAATTTAAAAGTTTGCAAAGTCTGGAGCATTATTACAACATACGGGGGAGGAGAAGGGAACTTTTCAGTTTAATATACAGTTAAGAAAAACATATCTCAGATTACTCAATGTGTGCAGTATTGATAATAATCCATACAGAGGCCATATCAATGTCGTTAAATAGGTGAACACGCAAGAAAAATAAGACAAAGAAGTAGCTAGCTGTTTCGACGTGTGCAATTGTTGCTAGATCGAAACGTTATGCAATTTATACGTCTTTTGTTTCTTTGTATATAATATATATATATATATATATATATATATATATATATATGTTAAACACAGACCGTGCATGGAACAAGGAACTCTTCTGGGAAAATTAAATCCACTATAGTCCGAATAAGTAATGGTAAATGACAAATACCATAGTTTTTCTTTTTCATGATGCTAGCCCGACGTGGGCAACGGGTCTCTCGCAAAGAGATCCCATAAATATAGCTTCCCTCACCAGCTATCTGCAAAGCAGACAGGATCCAGCTTTGGGACATGGACCTAGGTTTAAAGCAAGCCTAGTCCCTACAATTCAGAACCTCTATATAAGTAAAAGACTCGTTGCATTCACGTCGGATTGAATAAATCAAAGAAAAAAGGGGTACTATTGTATTTTTAGCCAAAAAAACAAACTTAAACCTCAACCGGGACATTGGCGTCCCTTTTCAAGGCACGTAACACGTCCGTTTAATATACACAACTCAGAATGGTCCCCTGAGAAACTTATATGTTAAACACAGACCGTGCATGGAACAAGAACTCTTCTGTAAAATTAAATCAACTATAGTCCGAATAAGTTGGTAAATGACAAATACCATAGTTTTTCTTTTTCATGATGCTAGCCCGAACGTGGGCACGGTCTCTCGCAAAGAGATCCATAAATATAGCTTTGTGTATATTAAACGGACGTGTTACGTGCCTTGAAAGTGGACGCTCAATGTCCCGGTTGAGGTTTAAGTTTTGTTTTTTTTTGGCTAAAAATACAATAGTTACCCCTTTTTTATTTGATTTATTCAATCCGACGTGATGCAACGAGTCCTTTTACTTATATAGAGGTTCTGAATTAGGGACTAGGCTTGCTTTAAACCCTAGGTCCATGTCCCAAAGCTGGATCCTGTCTGCTTTGCAGATAGCTGTGAGGGAAGCTATATTTATGGGATCTCTTTGCGAGAGACCCGTTGCCCACGTCGGGCTAGCATCATGAAAAGAAAAACTATGTATTTGTCATTTACCATTACTTATTCGGACTATAGTGGATTTAATTTTCCCAGAAGAGTTTCCTTGTTCATGCACGGTCTGTGTTTAACATATAAGTTTCTCAGGGACCATTCTGAGTTTGTGTATATATATATATATATATATGCTGCAAACCCACAAGGAAAAAGAAAAACGATTCCAAGGCCTTTCGTGTATTCAAGCTACCCTCGTCAGGGAATGAAGATAAACGGCGGATACCCATAAATATATACAATGTACAGGAAAAACAAAACAATTAGCACATACTTAACAAGTGGTTATGAGAGGCAAAAGAAATTTTAACATGATATCGTCATTTATACGTCCCCGCACTGTTATTGAAATTGCTTTTAAAATGAATAAATGCACATTCTAGAATATTTCGTTCTATTATATCTCTGTTTTTAACAAGCGCTTTAGAACTATCCCACTTGATGCTATGGTTACATCTATACATATGTTAAATAAAGCATTGGAAGTATTAGCTGTTCTACAAGCATATTATGCTGTTTTACCCTATATCTAACGTTTTACCGGTTTGGCCTATATATCTGAGTTACATTGTGTACATCCGATCGAATACACGCAACCAACAACTTATCAGGGCTATTCTTTATAGGCGTGATTTAACGTATTATTATACTTAAAGATTACATTAATGCCAATTGCTTTAAGTACAGTTGGAAGGTATTGAAAATTACATGGTGTAGTGATACTCTTATTTTAGTTTCAAGATAAATGTTAATTTTACCGTCTTGAATTTCGGAATAGTTATAAATTCATTTTAAATAGTTACCTCATATTCAATTGTGAAGCACATTAATACTATTTATGTATACTATATTATTTTATTGTATGTAAACAAATTAATTATATATCACAATTGTCAGTAATTTTTTATATTCAAATATTTATTTTAATCTAATACCATGTCCATTTTACAAATAAATAATAGAAAACCAAAGGTTATATTTTTCCACCTTTGGTACTGTCGCAGTTTCGCCTAACGACTCAATACGGCTAGTGAGATATCACTGGTTGGCACTTAACTAGCGGCAGTGCTTATGGCTACATCATCCAGGTTACCTTACCGGATAGATGCGCTACGGTCCAAGCAGCTTGCCTAGGCCAACGACGACGACGTAAACCAACAATTTGGTGACTCCGGAGCTGGATTACCCCTTCACCCGAACGACTAGGACTAGACTGTAACGTCGTTCGTGCCCACCACCCCCTTCACCCGAGCGACTAGGACCAGACTGTACGTCCGTTCGTGCCCATCACCCCTTCACCCGAGCGACTAGGACCAGACTGTAATGTCGCTCGTGCCCTCTGCCCCTCACCCCTGCCCGTGCGCTCTGTGCCTGCGCTCGTCTCAACCTCCACTCTTCGTTGGGAACTGTCGTCTTGCTTGTACGTTAGCAAGCATAGGAGAAGATGCCTGACGACGCTGGTGCCATCCCCACTTGAGCGTAAGCTCCCCGTCTTCTGGCCGGGTGATCCATTTATTTTGGTTCCACCAAGTGGAATCACAATTCAACTTGGGAAGGGATCACCGCTAGCAGGACAAATACGATCATGTTTTGTCCTCTCTACCAGCGAGCATCATCTCTGAAGTCCGTGACGTCATCGTATCTACTTCCACGAATGAGGACCCGTACAACGATCTGAAGTCTGCCATCCTGTGCCGCACCACTGTCTCCAGCGTGAGAAACTACATCATTAATCTCGAAGAAGAACTTGGAGACCGTAAGCCCACTCAATGCTGAGGGCTATGCAGTGCGCTCTAGGCGAACGCGCACAAACCTCGATAAGGACATCTTTAGACAGTTTGTTCTTGCAGAAACTTCCTCCACAGCTCAGCGTGTCTTGGCCACTATGGATCCTGCTACTTCAGTTGATAAACTAGCAGAAACTGCCGACAAAGTAGTGGAGATTGACACAGCTCCGGTCAACAACGTGAACACACAATCGGAACTGGAGTTGAAAGTGAAGAGTTAAGTCAACAACTCAACCACGTTTGTTCTCTGCTACAAAATCACGGCAAAGAAGCCATTCTCGGTCAAGATTTACGAAGAGGCATCGTTCGAGTGCCGGGAAGATCTGCTTCTACCACGCCAAATTTGGAGAAGGCTAGGAAGTGCATCTCCCCTTGCAATTTTTCGTCGGGAACCCCAGCAGCGAGTCCTAATGGCGTCTAGTACTCGCACTGCCAACCTGTTATTCATAAAGGACAGGAACTCTGGTGTCAATTTTCTTGTCGATACGCGGAGCGTCAGTCAGTGTATTCCCTCAAAAATCTGGTCATACGCACTCGGAATCTCCGCCTCTATACGCTGCTAACGGTTCACGCATACCCACGTACGGTACTCAGTCGCGTGAACTAAACTTGGGCCTTCACCGATCCTTCAAGTGGATTTTCATCTGTGCTCAAGTGCAGCATCCCATAAATCGGCGCTGACTTTCCTCCAGCATTTCAAACTCCTGGTGGATCTTGACAAGCGACGCTTATGCACCAGGCCACACTGCTTTCTGTTCTTGCCAAACAGGTTGCCCTTCCGGACCCTCGAACTCTGCACTTTCCCTCGTTCCCCCTAATTCCATGTACCATTGCCTTTTCCAACGATATCCAGAATTCTTCAACCTATGCAGATGGGTGATACCATTAAGCACACCATTACCCATCACATTACAACAAAAGGTCCCCCTGTGTTGCAAAACCCAGACGTCTTGCCCCGGAACAATGAAAGCTGCCAATCGGAATTCCAGCTTATGATAGATCTTGGGATAAAAGACCTTCCAAAAGCAGTTGGTCCTCTCCCCTACACCTGGTCCGAAGAAAGTCAGGAGACTGGAGACCATGTGGGGATTACCGGTTTTTAAATTCGACAACCATCCCGGACCGATATCCGGTACCAAATGTCCAAGACTTTACTTCTCTTCTCCACGGCAAAATCTATCTTCAGTAAAAGACCTCGTTAAGGCTTTCCACCACATTCCCGTAGAGCCTTCGGATATTCCCAAGACTGCAGTTTGTACACCATTTTGGGTTTTCGATTTTTGAAGATGCCGTTCGGGCTACGGAATGCTGCGCAAACCTTTCAGAGGTTTATAGATGAGGTCACCAGAGGCTTAGACTTTTTTATGCCTACATCGATGATTTGCTTGTGGCCAGCTCAACGAAGAGGAACATAAGGAACATCTTTCACTCCTCTTTCAACGCTTAGAACATACGTGTTACTATTAATGCATCTAAGTGTGTGTTTGCACAGCCAACCTTGGAATTTCTTGGTCACACGATTTCGCAGCACGGAATTACCCCCCTTCAGGACAAGTGTGAAGTGATAAAAAATTACCCTATGCCAAGTAATCAGCGTGAGTTACGTCGGTTTCTAGTTTGGTAAATTATTACCACAAGTTCATTAAAAACTGTGCCAGTGTTCTTGCTCCTCTACACGCTATGATCACACACAAACGCAAGGTAACGAAATTGGTATGGTGTAGCGATAGTGTACAGGCGTTCGACAATGCCAAAATGCTATCAATAGTGCATTGTCTTGTCATTTCCTATCAGTAATGCCCCCCTAACTCTGACGGTCGATGCATCAGATGTTGCGATCGTGGAGTGTTGAACAAACCATTAACGGTCAACAAGCACCCATCGCGTTTTACTCGAAAGCTGCAGCAGCCCAAACGCGTTATAGTGCTTTCGGACGTGAACTTCTTGCTATTTACTTAAACGTGAAGCATTTTCAACATTTCCTGAAGGCCGAGAGTTTTTGTTTTTTACCGACACAAACCTTTGGTCATGTCTTCAATAAAAACAGCTGTAACCACTCTCCAGAGTCATCAGCAACTCGATTATATCTCGCAATTTACCACAGATATCCGCCACATCAAAGGTGTCTTGAACACTCCAGCGGATTGCACTTTCAAGAATAGAGATTACTTCTGTTACCCTCAGCTCTACCTGTGGAATGCTATTGCACAGGATCAAGATAAGATACGGAACTACAGAACTGCTCAGAGAAGACTCCACTCACTCACTTTCCTCAAGAAAATGAGTATGCCAGGATTGTCTGTGCCCCTCTATTGCGACGTATCACAGCTGCTATTCGCCTTATGTCCCTCCATGTCACAGAAAAGCAGTCTTCACGGATCTTCATAAGCCCTCCCATCCTGGTATCCGTGCTTCGCAACACCTGGTTACCTCTCGCTTTGTTTGGCCTTCGATGCGGAAGGATGTCAAACATTGGACCAAAACGTGCCTTGCCTGCCAGCGTGCCAAAGTCCAAAGGCACACCAGGTCCCCCTTTGACGCATTTCCGCCCCCATCCCAGCGATTTGAAGTAATTCATGTAGACATTGTTGGCCCTCTTCCAGTGATTCAAGGCCAACGTTATCTGCTCACCTGTCTCGACCGCTTTTCCAGATGGCCTGAAGCCATCCCTTCCTGATATCCAAGCGGACACTGTTGCAAGAGCCTTTCTTCATGGATGGGTATCAAGATTTGGATTGCCGACAAAAGTCATCACTGACCAAGGTCGCCAATTTGAGTCTTCGCTTTGGAAGAATTTACCAGCTTTTGGGTACAGTACATGCGCATACCTGTGCGTATCATCCGCAAGCTAACGGCCTCGTCGAACGCTTCCATCGCCAGCTGAAGTCATCCCTTATGTGTCACGAAGACTCCCATTGGATGGATAGCTTCCACTCGTTTTGCTTGGTATTCGCTCTGCATTTAAGAGTGATCTGAAGACTACAGCGGCTGAACTAGTCTATGGAACAACACTGCGGCTACCAGGTGCTACTTCACTGCAGGGATAAGTCATGTGATCCTACGAATTCGCTCAAACACTTTCCTCTCACATGCAGTCCCTTCAGCCTGTTCCCCCTCGATTGACTAGCAACAGAACATCTTTGTTTCCCAGCCCTCCAGTCTTGCACCCACGTTTTCGTTCGTGTACCTGTCCCAAAACGGCCTCTCCAATGTCCATATGACGGACCCTATGAAGTTCTCCGACGTGCGCGCAAATCATTCCTCATCCAGCGCGGTTCCAAGGTCGACAAGGTTTCTATCGATCGTCTTAAGCCTGCGTTTTTGGAATCAACCTTAAGTGAGGTACATGTAGCTACCAAAAAGGTCCAGAGGAAATCGTGTCGTTCGGAACTCTTTGAACTTCCTCTCTGGTGGGGGAGTGTGTAGTGAATACTCTTATTTTAGTTTCAAGATAAATGTTAATTTTACCGTCTTGAATTTCGGAATAGTTATAAATTCATTTTAAATTAGTTACCCATCATAATTCAATTGTGAACCACATTAATACTAATTTTATGTATACTATATTATTTTATTGTATGTAAACATAATTAATTATATATCACATTGTCAGTTAATTATTTATATTCAAATATTTATTTTAATCTAATACCATGTCCATTTTACAAATAAATAATAGAAAACCAAAGGTTATATTTTCCACCTTTGGTACTGTCGCAGTTTCGCCTAACGGACTCAATACGGCTAGTGAGATAATCACTGGTTGGCACTTAACTAGCGGCAGTGCTTATGGCTACATCATCCAGGTTAACCTATACCGGATAGATGCGCTACGGTCCCAAGCCGTAGCTTGCCTAGGCCAACGACGACGACGTAAACCAACAATGGTAAGGTAGGCTAAGGATATTTTTACGCTGAAATTCCTTTACAATTACATTATTATAATACCTATTCTTGGCTTTCTTAAGACAGTTATCTAAAAATGAAATAGGATAACATAATTTAGTACCAATATTCATGATATTGCATAACTCGGAATCTAAAAATTCAGGACTGACAACTCTCAATGCTCGAAGAAACATAGCAGAGAAAATAGAGGATTTAATCGAAGGATGATGGTCAGAATAAAATGCACGTAAGAGTTATTATTAGTAGGCTTACGGTAGACTTCATATTTGAACTGATTAGAGCATCTCCAAATTTTTAGATCAAGAAAGATAGGCTTCACGTGTTTTATTGTGAAATTCATCCCATATATATATATATATATATATATATATATATATATTATAAGATTACATGTTTCATGTTAAATAATGTCATAAAAAGTAGGAAAACACGCTAACTTAGATCTCTCTCTCTCTCTCTCTCTCTCTCTCTCTCTCTTCCTCTCTCTCTCTCTCTCTCTCTCTCTCTCTCTAGAGAGAGAGTTTGCAGAGACTTTAATTCTAAAATTTGTTTATATTTTATAAATATTTTAAGGTTATGTTTTCGCATTGTTCGTAGAGCTTCTTTTTTAAAATAAAAAATCGTAAATCAAAAAGGGATACTTCGTTGAAACAACCAAATTATTATTTATAAGTTTGTTACGTTTATAACCTGAAAGAAAAGCACGGTTAGCGCAGTCATGCACTGTAAGAGTGAATGAACTATTTTTGAGTGGTCTTTAAATGGTTTACCAACCATGTGTGTTTACGGTTGTTATAACATACAGTATTTTATATCTAAATAATTGAGAAACACTTAATTATGTTTTAACAAGTTATAATATTATATATATATATATATATATATACAGGGCGTCCCAAAAAAATGTATACACACTTTAAATAATTATAAAGGCAGTGTTTATTAAAATACATTTCATTTTCAAAATGTAATAGAATCTACAGACATTATTTAATTGTTTTGTCAACGCCTGTTTTCAAACTGACGTCCGTTCTGGTCCAGGCACTGCTGATAACGCGAAGCAATGAATCGCAAACATCACGAAACATTTCGTTTGGTATTTGTGTGCATTCTCGTTCAATGGCTGCTCTCAATTCAGCGACTGTTGCAGGTTTTATAGCGTAGACTTTGTCTTTTAAGTATCCCCATAAAAAAAAGTCTAGTGGTGTGAGGTCTGGTGAACGCGGAGGGTATTCTACGAAACCCCTTCGTCCAATCCACATCCACATCGTGCCAAGTACCACTCGCAATACTCCACTCTTCGGTCCGGATCATCTTCATTAATAGCATGGACTAATCTTGGAATGTAACTTTTCCATTGACAGCGCTTCAAAATGCGTTGGACAGACGATTCTGAAATTCCTACCTCACGACTCGCTTGCCGCACAGATTTTCTTGGACTTTGGTGATACGTTTCCAGTACTTTTTCTTGCTTTGTGGGCTTGTCGATGTCCGTGGTCTTCCGGAACGCTTCTTGTGGACATTCTGAACAGTTCCATCGGCTTCAAACTTATCTCTAATTCGAGTGATGGTAAGTCGCGTTGGTGGATCTGTTTGAAACTCCCTCCTAAACTGTCTTTGCACTTCAACTGCGTTTTTCACACTTCCAGTAGCATTTTAGAATGAATTTCCTTTGTTCAAAGCTTAGTCTGACTGCCATTATTAATTCTAATGGTTTAACTTGGAAAGAAAGAAACATCAATTGAGCTATCAGCTGTTAAAGTGTGTATACATTTGTTTGGGACGCCCTGTACATATATATATATATATATATATATATATATATATATAACTTCATTACTGAATATCGATCTCACAGAAAAATGCGCTTGGTTACAACAACACAATACATGGTTATTCGCTAACCATGACTGACTAATTAAACCATACTATGATTTCACTAACCATGATTGATTATATTTCTAACTTTAGATTGGTTAGAGGGAGAAGTAAAACATGCATTTTATCACTGTAACCCAAGTATTTTTCTCTTCCGAATTCGAAATTCGGCCTCGTTGATAAATAACATAAAACCAACTTCACATATTGATCATCTGAGGACATCGCTCATAATGTCCGCATCAAAATATTATGGAAGCATAAGTCTGTTTTTAAAGAGCCCAAATTTATGTCGTGATACAGACGTTGAAAACAACTTTTGATGATGTAAATAAAAGCGACATTTTCTCAGAAAATGGAAACAGATTTGTCTCTTATATTGACAGACCCCGTCTCATTATTCATATTTTCAGTTGTTGTAGAATTTATGTCGTCATTTGTTTTCGAATATTGTGAAGACTGAAACAGCTTTTCTCTGGAGTTAGCTTACATAATTGATAAGCATACCTTTGAGTATATATTTTATGTAACGTATTATTAATAATAATGACTATGATAATGATAATAATAATGATAATAATGATGACGAAATTTAGTATAATAATGATATAGGATAAGTAAAAACCTATAAAATTAAATAAAAATATATTTTTTGAAATCCCGATGTTTCGGCATTAACGCGTCCGACTTCGTCAAGTGTCAGAAGAAGACTGAAAAGTAAGACAAATAAACCGAGATTTTTTAGGGGATATTCTAGAATATTTTTAATATAATAATATTAATTATTAATAATAAATTTTATCTATTCACAATATACACAATTTTCCTTTAATAGTTTTCTTATTTTTAAACCTAACAAATTTAATAAAAGCTGTCGATAACTTCAGCGACAAAACCTTATTTAGAATGTAATTTTTGCTATGAAAGTTAACAAATATTTCCATTAAAATATTCCAACTTTTATTATTTTTTTTTATTTTTTTTTATTTTTTTAAATTATTATCATTATCATCCAAATGAAATAGTTTCCAGTTAAAAAACAAAATTAAAAAATCGTAAAATTCGTTCCACCAAGAATGACAGAGATTAAAAAGTTTGAAATAATTATTTCACATACTAACACTGAATTATTATTATTATTATTATTATTATTAGTAGTAGTAGTAGTAGTACTAGTAGTAGTAGTACTAGTAGTAGTAGTAGTAGTAGTACTAGTAGTAGTAGTAGTAGTAGCAGCAGCAGCAGCAGTAGTAGTATAGTACGGCATTTTTTATTGCTCAAAACAATACATAATAAACATAAATAACAATAGAGACAAACAAAAAACAATAAGGAAACGAGAGAATTTACAAAGGAGGAAGCCATTATGGAGCAAATTGCATTTTTTTTATATACAGAAAGGAGGGGCCAAAGGCGAATGCCCTCAAAAACGCCCCCCACCCCCCATTGAGGAAGAAGAAAGCCAAAATCAAAGTTCAGGGTTTTCGAGATGCCTGGATAGACTACGTTTGAAAGATTGGAAGTCATAGACAGGGGGAAAGATGGATTGAGGAAGATTGTTCCAGATTTCACCGGATGAGTAGGTGAGAGGTTGAAGATACCGATTAACTCTTGCGTAAGAGAGTTGGACAGAAATGGACAGAGAATGCGTCAAAAGTCTGGTACTGCGTGTTTCTTTAAAGGAGGAGGCATGCAGTTAGAAAGTTCAGAAGAGCAATGTCCGTTATAATAGCGATAATAAAGAGAGAATGAGGCAATATTACGACGAAAAGAGAGGGATTGAAGACAGTCAGTAAGAGGCAAGGAATAATTGATGAGACGAAAAGCCTTTAATTCCATCCGGTCAAGTAGAGCTGTGTGGGTTGAGCCAACCCACGCATGAGAAGCGTACTCCATACAGTGGCGCACAAGACCCCTCCCTGTACAGAGAGAGCAACAGAGCAGGGGTGAAGAAACTGCGGAGGCGGTACAGCACAACCTAACCTCTTAGAAGCTGTTTTGGAAAGAGAACATATGAGATCTTTCCAGGAAAGATCACGAGAAAAAGAAACATAAGATAAGAGGAAGGACTGAGTTGTGTATCAGTGAAGATAAGCGGACACTCGTGTAAAAAATTGTGACGAGAAGACAGATGAAAGAATTAAGTTTCTGAAGCATTGAAAGTCACAAGGTTTTCTCTGCCGCAATCAAAGATAGTAGAAAGAGCAGAGGTCAGGTGCGTCATAGCCGTCCGACGTGAAGCATTATTATTGATGTTCATAGTATGGGCGAGTTCATGCAAAAATATTGAAAAAATTATTATTTATTATTATTATTATTATTATTATTATTAATATTATTATTATGGTCGAGTTCACGCAAAGATATTTTAAGAAAATCTGCGGTAATTTCTCCTACGTTTCTCGATAAATGGTTCAGTGTTTTGAAACGTCGAAAGGTCGATATTATTAACATGGTTATTCATAACTCTTCTTTCATTTATAATTAATTCTCTTCCGTGATATTCGGTTTTCACAACTATATTAAAATTAGTCGTTTTTAGTTAGGAGCGGAAGAGCGCGTCTGACGTCCTATTTCTTACGTCATGTTAACGGTGAATTTTTTTTTCTAATACGATAGACATTTATATAGATAGAGAGAGATATCTCCCTATGTATGTACACGAAGAGTTCCTGTGGCACGTTTGGTTAGAGACTAGACTCGGAATCTAAAGGGCTTGGGTTCGAACCCCACCTTCGCCGCAATTTGCGTTTGCCCTGCCCGATGTTATTTTGTATATGGCGTCAGACTCACTTAAAATTGTAAGATTACCTTAGGTTTTGGGTAAGAATTAAACTGACACAGCAATATTACACTTTGGTGGCGGAGCGTTATATAAATGGATGTTATTCAAATTAAATTCGTAACTGCCATCTTCCAAAGCGTAACATTGCTGTGACAACTTGATTCTTACTCGAAACCCATATATATATATATATATATATATATATATATATATATATATATATATATATATCGGGTGATATTTTAAACATGACACTTTAAAGGGTTTGAATTTTTTATTAACTGAAATAAAAGCATGAAATTTTTACTGTACATTCTCTACAAAATTTTGCAGAATTCTGAACAAAGTATCTGTTAAAATCTGAGAAATTTCTTGCTCAAATGATGTTTTCATTTCTTCTATTGTGTGTGGATTCTGTTTAAACACTCTATCCTTTAAATAACCCTACAGGTAAAAGCCACAGGGGTTTAGATCTGGTGATGTTGGTGGCCATGATATTCTTTTATAATAAAATGCAGGACATCTGTTGGACAGGACTCTTCCGTCGAAAGTATCGTGTAAGTATCGTAAGCCGAGAGGACATCACATAGAGCATGTTTGGCACTAGGGGGACTAATTCCCCATGTGTAGAGAAGGTACATTAAAATTTCATGCTTATATTTCAGTTAATAAAAACAATACAAACCTCTTAAAGTTTCGCATGTTTAAAAAATCATCCGATAGCGTCGCTGACTACGAATCCATCGGCCCCGGGTTCGAGACCCGATGACGGCAGCCGGCGCGCAGCAAAACCCAGCTGTTCATCCTTCCACACAATAAAGAAAGTGGTTGGTAGATAAATGGGTACCCTGGGTGGCCTAGTGGTTAAGACGCTGGGCTGCTGGTGGGGCGTGGTTCGGATTCCACGTTAAACTGTAGGTCTAAGGTGGAGTGAAAAGCTTGACCTTCATCAGAATGAACAATTCGGGCGGAAGCTAACCAAAGGTTATATATATATATATATATATATATATATATATATATATATATATATACAGGGTTATTACAAAAGAAATAGACAGTTTCAAATATTAATTAAACCAAAACTATTTATGATATTGACATTTACTATGCACAGTTTTGTAGAGAAACTCTTGAAGTTTTAGCCACATCGTACGTAAGCAACCGACCGTTTGGAAAGTTTTGCGGAAACGGTTGAAAATGATTCCTTACAAGCTGCAGATATTGCAAAGTCTAAGTGACCAGGACAAAAACACACGCCGTGATTTCTGTACAGAAATGCTGGAGCGATGTGAAGATGAAGATGGGTTTATGGAGCGTCTAATTTTCAGCGACGAGTCGACTTTCCACATCAGTGGGAAGGTAAACAAACAGAACGTTCGCATATGGGGTACTGAAAATCCTAGAGCAACAGTGGAGCATGTGCGACATCTCGACATGCTAATGAATTGGCTGATGCCTCAACTGCACGAAGACAGTGACAACTTCATTTTTCAACAGGATGGAGCCCCGCCCCAGTGGCACCAGCAAGTTCGACATTACCTCGATGCAAATCTTCCAAAGCGCTGGATTGGCCGCGCAACAGCCGACAACATGTCACTCATACGTTGGCCACCACGAAGTCCAGATCTAACAGCTTGCGACTTTTTCTTATGGGGATATGTCAAAGACAAGGTGTTCGTCCCTCCCCTTCCTGTTAATTTAGATGATCTGAAACAACATATCACAAGAGCTGTTGCTAGTGTTAATGAAGATATGCTAACGCGTGTTTGGCAAGAAATCGACTACCGCGCTGATATATGCCGTGTGACTAGGGGTGCACACATCGAACATCTGTAAGTTGCTGTAAAATATTCCAAGACTTTCTCTATAAAACTGTGCATAGTAAATGTCAATATCATAAATAGTTTTGGTTTAATAAATATTTGAAACTGTCTATTTCTTTTGTAATAACCCTGTATATAAATATAATAAAATGTCATAAAAGGATATCGTGTTAAGCTTTAAATAGAACTATTTTGTCTGCTCTGTATTGAAAAGAGGATTCGCAGTTCACAAACAGGTACATTTCTTCTCTGAATTAAATAGACATTCATAATCTCTTTTTCCAGGACTGGAAAGTAATTTCAGGTGTGACGTCACTTCCGGTAGGGATGGAGCTGTCTCAGACGTCCTCTTATACCGCTTCAGGCATTATTACACCGCGTCTGGGCCTGAACGATGACGTCCCAAACATACAATTCTTGAGGAAAAATGAAATATATATACGAAAAGATGTAGAGAAATGCGGAGAAATGCAGAGAGACGCAGAGAGATGTAGAATAATAATTATTTTAATTTGTAGATATATAGAAAGCTCCATCAATAATGCATTAGACAAAAATTCTTACCCATATATATATATATATACTGTATATAAGAAACTTATATATATATTAATCTTATTTGTATGTGTCTAAACAAATTTTTATGTTTTAACAACAATAATTGCACATTCTAATGATATTAATGTATTATGGGCGTAAAAATTCTCCTCTGATGCGTGAGTGATGATCGATGTTTAACTTGCATTGCGCTTTTCTATCTAACTTTTGTATCGTTTTTATACTATTATTCGTATCATTCGAAGCCAAGTCGTAATGAAAGAGAATTCCTTTTTCTTGTCTCAAAATTATCTTGGGTATGCTTTGGAACTGAAGCAATTGCCCAGAAATTACTACTACTACTACTACTACTACTACTAATAATAATAATAATAATACTAATAATAATGATAATAATAATAAATTTAATTTTATTTCATTTAATAAAAAATGAAAAATAATTTCTCACGTAAATATGATTCTCTGGAATTTGAGGAACTGAAGTTTTATTTCGTGATGGATGATGGTTCGATGTACAGAGTGTGAACACAGAAATACTGATAAAGCCATGGTCTCTCTCTCTCTCTCTCTCTCTCTCTCGCACACACACACACACACACACACACATTAAAGTGTAACATTAGAAGATCATATTATTTTCACTAACTTTTATACTTACATCCTGGTTGTTTTCTGGCTTCTCACGCCAAATGTTTGGAGAATTAGATTCTTTATAATGTATGTACGTATATTATAATAATGCAACGAATATGCTATTATCCTCTTCAGTAAAAGCTTCGCTTTTACAATATTCATGCTACAGAAGAAGAGGTAGTGAGTAAAGCATATATATCCATTCATACAGATGTCTTATTGGACTAGCGCCCCTCCCCCTACCACACACGCATGGCAAAGTTCCAAACCTGCAGTGCTTCATACACCCTGCATGGTCGCGCTTCTATCAAACCTCCCTCCATTCCAACCGACTTGCAGCTATTTCTCGTGTATTACTCGGGTCAAGTCCACGCTTACTCACTCATTCATTCACCATGGCCATCCATCTTCTTCACGACCTTCCTCTCCCTTTTCTACCTTTGCACACACACTCTTGTACCCTCTATTCACTCATAAGTCTGTCATCTTTCATTCTTTCAACATGTCCAAACACAAATTCCTCAGTTTTCACTTCCACTGACTTTTGAACATCACATCTTTCCAGAACCACACGATTTCTTACTCTATCAAACCGACACACACACCACACATACTTCTCATGTTGTCTATTTCAACCACTGTTACGCGTGACTTCTCCTTTTCATGCCATGTCAATATTTCATATCCATACAAAAATGTCGGTACTAACACACCTTCATGTAAATATCTCGCAGGATCTCGATTCAGTCTCCGCTTTCTCACAACCGTTTTCAACGCACTCGCCACATTTCATCCTCGATTCACTCTACTGTTACCTTTACCCGCGATCTTCTCTCGC
Organism: Bathynomus jamesi; assembly: GCA_023014485.1. Classification (NCBI taxonomy): domain Eukaryota; kingdom Metazoa; phylum Arthropoda; class Malacostraca; order Isopoda; family Cirolanidae; genus Bathynomus; species Bathynomus jamesi. Next base: position 905,006 of record JAJOZX010001146.1, on the reverse strand, counting down.
ACACAGCCACAAAACTCTTAATAACCTCTTGCATATCACACTCATTCTGGGCAAATAGCACATCATCATCATCCGCATACAACAGATTCGACAGGCCTCACCTATTTCCATCACACACCAAATTCAAACCTCTTTCTAACATTCACACTTTCACCTCTCTCATCACTTCATCCATAAACAGATTGAATTGCCACGGAGACATCACACGTCCTTGACGCACACCAACACTTATATCAAGCCAATAACTCGGTTCTTTATTTACTCTCACATAACATTACTAATGTATCCGTACTATGTACGTATGTACGAAGTGTGATCCGATAGGAAGAGATTGATATTATTATACAAGTTACAGTTTAGGTGGTCCATTCCTTCATCTCTCGAATGTTAGGTGAAGTTACATTAGATTAAGTTGGGTTAGAACAGGATGATGTTAGGCAAAGTTACATTTGGCGAAATCTGCGATTCTCATGACCTTTTGAACCACGAATGAATGATAGAAATGTAGATGTCGACAAGGGTTAAGGATTGGGTAATTAATTATCGTGGCAAAATGATCCAAATATCACTTGACATGCAACAAATGCAGACCCGAAACCAGATCTATTTTAAATTGTTTATTGTTTATTAAATAATTTTGTTGCCTTAACCAAGTTCTTTTAATTTTTGAAACAATAACATTTGGACAACTGAAAACCTCTCTCTCTCTCTCTCTCTCTCTCTCTCTCTCTCTCTCTCTCTCTCTCTCTCCTCTCTCTCTCTCTCTATATATATTATATATATATATATATATATATATATATATATATATATATATACATATATATATATATAAAAGATGCTATATAGTATGCTATTTCCTTCTCGTTTTTGTCACTCTTCCCAAAGTCATGGGTGCGAAAGATCAAAAGAATTCTTTAGTCACACTCGATGTGTTTCGAAAGAAGTAAAAGATTTTTAGTATTTTATTTTTCATCATTATTTTCCACCTCACATTTTTACCACATTTTAAAAATGATAATATGTAATTCACTACAAAGGGATTAATTTTCAGTATATATATATATATATATATATATATATATATATATATATATATATATATATATATATATTAGAATTCGTTTTCACATTTTTTTTTCATAAAAAAATTGACGTCGGAACAATTCTTTTGAAAAATGTTTTAAATTTTTTTTCTTCTTTAATCGCCTCCATTTTGGACTCCTGTAGTCACCCTCCGTTCCAAGTAACCACGTGGTCCAGATATTCTAACCTGTGATTGTAATAATTGACATTTCTCCAGCTTCATCTTCAAGTTGGTTATGGGCAGAGATGGGCAAGATCACCAACTTTGGTGATCTTGAAGATCAAGATCAGATCACCAGAAAATGTGATCTTGAAGATCAAGATCAGATCACCAGAAAAATGTGATCTTGAAGATCCAGATCAAGATCGTGATCTTGAAGATCACTTTTCAAGATCACTTTTTAAGATCACTTTTATATGAATTGAAAAAAGTTGTACTCTTGTAGAGTAAACAAAAACAAATTATTTTGTTAATCACTCCTGAAAAGTATCACTCCTAATACTCCCCTGAGGGCTGAGGCAATACAAGCATCGCATCCTACCCATGTCACCTGATCTAAACCACGGGGATTGACGATTCCCCTTTCAGTTTTTCAGGTGGTAAACTTAAAACTTAGTATTATCATAACTTATCAGCAAAGAAAAAACTATTAAATGACCTACATATAGTTTTTAGTTCTATTTTTCTCAATTCTCATTTCACCAGGTCCATAACCCATATCAATGAATGGTCAGCATATATAAGTAAACATTTTTTACATAGAATTTAATTTTACAGTTTTACTGCAGTACGCAATTACTGACAATATAAGGGTAAAAACCGCAAGTTAAGAGTGTTAATTTAATGTTCAACCGCTGTAAACATTTGCTTTCAGCAAAACCAATTGTTCAAAGTTACCATCCGAGAGACGACTTCGTTTGGGGCTATGAACCATGCCAGCAAACGAAAACAACCGTTCCACTGGTGCAGAGGAAGGTAGCGTGGTGTTATACCTCTTGAAGATCTTCTTTATAGCAGGATACCTATCTAAAGAGTCGAGTGCCTTACTGGTGTCCTGCAAATAATTGAGGACTTCCAAGTCTTCCTTGTTGTTAGGAGCAGAGAATGAGCCGTCCATAGTTCTGAAGAAATCGTCTTCAGATGATGAGTCTGAGTTCACCGAACTATTACCACTGCTGTCAGAATTACAATTTCTTACAGCCATTTGCAGCTTGTCTTTTACTTGAGACTTGATTGCTTCATGATCGCCGAAATTAGGCCCTTGCAACAATGATATCCATCTAAGTTTGAAATACGGATGAGATACTGAGGCCAAAACGGCATCAGTTACCTCGGGGCTCAACGACAAAAAATGACCAAATCTGGCATTGAAGCCAGAGACGACTGCTGCCAGTAATGGCATGCAGTGTCTCAAGCGCAGGTCGTTTGGTTGGATAGGCTCCAATCTTGCGAGGGCATCTTGAGTCACTAGGACTGTTGGAAGAAGACAACCGTAGTAGCATTCTTTCTCTGCCTGTAATTTGTTGAGGGCTGCTGCAATTGGTTTTAGAACAGACAAATATTCTGAAATAAATTCCAATTCATTGTCTTTGAGGATGGGTAGATTCAGTTCTTCAAGAGCTACATTCACGTCGTTCTTATGTTTATATATTTGGCTTAATGAGTCGTACATTGAGTTCCATCGGGTGACGCATGGGTACCTAAATTGGACGCCAGTTATTTCCTGTATTTTTTCTGCTGACTTGGGTTTACCAGCAGCATTCCACAGCGCCGAACATTTTCCCATTGCAGAATGCTTTATCTTCTTTAGTCCAGGTGAATTCAGTCCTTTATCTGCATCAGTTGTTGCTACCAAGTTCAATGTGTGGGAGGCACATCGAATATGGGATGATAGTTTCACTGACTCCTCTCCATGCTCTCCTGAATGTTCAGGAAAGTTGCTGATGATAACCTCTTCATCTGAATCTTTTTCATCATCATCTTCATCTGCATCATCTTCATCAATGTCGTCAGTACGATTCTGAACACGAACACCGAACTCTTTAAAGCATTTCACCATGTTCGATGCATTGTCGGTGACTGTAGATACAACTTTTCTATAAGATAAACCATGCTCCGAGTTGATCCTGTCCAATATTCCAGCAATTTTATCAAAGCTATGTGTTCCACGAAATCTTCGGCATGCCAGTGCAGCTGATCCTCGCGACAAGTCATCATTGATCTGTAATGTAAGAATATAAAATCAATGTTTGTATGAACATTTTTTTAAGCTTAATTTAATAATATTGGTTAGACACGCACCAGCTAAACTGCGCCACCAAACATTGAAGAGAAGATATGGTAAACTTTTGGAATCCGTAGTTAGGGATCGTATTATCGATCACTTAGAAAGTAGAGATTTGATTAATAGTAGTCAGCACGGGTTTCGACGCCATAGGTCTTGTTTAACTAATTTGTTAGAATTTTATAACGAAGTAGTGCGCGAATACGATAGGCATAGGGCAGCTGACGTTATTTATTTAGATTTTAAAAAGGCGTTCGATACAGTTCCGCATAGGAGACTAATTGCGAAGGTTAAAGCGCACGGTATACGCGGTCAGGTAGCTAACTGGTTAGAAGAATGGCTTCGTGCTAGGAGACAGAGGGTCGTAGTTAATGGTAGTGAATCGGGGTGGTTAGATGTAGGTAGCGGTGTCCCACAGGGTTCAGTGTTAGGCCCATTGTTATTCGTAATTTACATTAACGACATAGATGTAGGATTGACTAGTAACGTTTCAAAATTCGCGGACGATACTAAAATAGGCGGTAAGGTTGTTAACGAGGACGATAGAAATAGGATCCAAGACGATGTAAATAGGATTATGGAGTGGACGGATAAGTGGCAGATGCAATTTAACGTAGATAAATGTAAAGTTTTGCATATAGGTTCTCGCAACAATAATTACGCGTACACGATGGATGATAGGGAGTTAGCGAGCGTTGACGAGGAAGTAGATTTAGGCGTACGCGTAACTAAAGATTTAAAGGTTAGGAACCAGTGCCTGGAGTCTTGCGCAAAAGCGAATAGGATGTTAGGCTTCATAGCGCGTAATTTCGAATTTAAGTCGAAGGATATCATATTGCCCCTTTACAAGTCCCTAGTCAGGCCTCATTTAGAATATGCAGTTCAGTTTTGGTGCCCGTACTTGCGTGAGGATATTGATAGGTTAGAAAGGGTTCAGCGTCGTGCCACGAAACTTATTCCGTCATTGCGCAACAAGCCTTATGAAGATAGGATTAAAGTGTTAGACTTGTATTCACTCGAAACTAGGAGATTAAGGGGGGAGCTTATTGAAGTTTTTAAAATCGTTAATAACATCGATAACGTGAATTTTGACAAATTGTTCACTTTCGATAATAGTAATACTCGCAATAACGGATTCAAGTTGCGTGGCAGACGTTTCATTACTAATATCGCTAAAAACTTCTTTACGTTTAAAGTAATTGATAAATGGAATAATCTTCCCGCGTCAGTCGTTCATTCTACCAGCGTTAATATGTTTAAGAACCGTCTTGACAGACATTTTAAAGGTATTAACGTTGTTTAATTTAAATAACAACAAAGTTAGTAACAGAAGCTCTGGTGGTGGTGCTCGGGGATGAGTCTGTTGACGATGAATGCCAGCTTGTGACATGCCAGCGTGTGATGCCAGCAATAAAATTATTAAAAAAAAAAAAAAAAAAAAAAAATTAGACTAACACGAATGTAGATGTAGCTCATAGCGTAAACTAACCCACTTTTTGTTTAACTTTACCTACTTTTTTTTTTTTCCTTATCCTCCTTACTTTGCATGTCTCTAACTCTTTTCTTGCATGTTTGTAGTTTGCATGGTATGACAGTGAGTTAAGACTGTGTTTGCATGGTTTGTAAGCGTTCTTATTTTACTTCTTTTCATCTTTCACCCCTCTCCTATTCTCTCCGACTATTTTTCTGACTTGTCGGCAGTGGCCGGCGGATGATGATGGTGAGACACTTTTCTCTTTTTCTGAATGAATGTTAACCCACGAGTGATAGGTGTTGCTCCTTACTTAACCCCTTATTCTCTTCTCTTCTCTTAACCCCCTACTCTTTCCTTTCTCTCGGGCTAGCCTTAGAGTGGATCTTAGGGTCTTTGTTAGCCTTAGCTTCTGTAGATCTGTAGATGTGATATAAAGGAGGCAATTCAGCGATGAGTCGCCTACCATACCACCACATCAGTGACCCATCCCATAAGAGCAAAATGTGGAAGAGTCCATATTCACAGCCTGTGAATATGGACTCTTCCACATTTTGCTGTGAATCAGACACAATGACAGATGACAGAATCAGTGAATTAGTGTGAAATTACTGTGAATCACAGCAAAATGAAGACTCACCAAATTAATGAATGAGGAACACATGTCGAATAATTGAAAAGATTATACTATAAGTCTATCAGACTATCAGTCACCAATGGTCAATTTATCAATTATATAAAAATAATACACTAAATCAATAGCATACCCAATGCGCAGTGACTCCCATGAAACTGCGGTGATTAGTTGACCATATGTCGCATGTAACACACACATGGTCAACTGCTGCCAGTTTTGCTTGTATGTCTTCCTTCATTGTACTGGTTGTTGTTGCAAGAGATCTAGCCAGGGTGCGTCTAGATGGCACCTGAACAGCCGGGTTGACGTCTGAAAAAAATATTTAAAAATTAAAACAAATACAATAGATTAGCTATGGAAAAAATATCAAAATATTTAGCTAGGCTAGCGATAGTCTAATGTTCATACAAATAATATGATTAATTATTTTAATCAGATATTAGCTATGGAAAAAATAGCAAAATATTTGAGTTATACTAACATGAAAGAAGATCCTTAAATTCATGTAGTTCAACTAGGCTCAATGGTAGGAGCCCATTAGCCACAAGCGAGAGAATCTTCTTTTCAAGGATATCCTTGCATATTGGTGGTCCTGGTTTTTGCTTGGAAATGTGGAACATGCTTAGTGTTGACTGCTTGGCAATTTTGGCAGGGCCAGCATTGCTGCCGCTGGCATCTTCTTCTTTAGCTGGACGCTTGCGAGATTTCTTCTCCGATTCATATTCACCCAAAAGATCCGAATGTAGTTTCTGCACAAGAAAATAAATTATTATCATGCGGAGAGACTTCTTGAACACCCTGTATAATATTTATCAGAGTATCAAACTTCTAGTTGAAATTAATACTTAACAAGATTCTAAAATTTTGTTATCTTTAACTAAAATTATTTTCACCATGATCAGTGCATTTTTATCCTATGTTAAATTGAAAGCCGAATTTCGTCCTTCAGTAACTAAATAGGAGAAATTACAGACATGGATCAGACAGAGAGAAAGACAGATACACCTGGCGTTTTATTATAGTTGGATATCGGCAGTTTTTAATGTAGTTACTAGTCCATAATCTATTAATATCTGAAGTGCACAATATATTCAAATGGACGTCTATGTAAATGTAGCATTAGTCTTGTATGGCACCAGTCACTTAAAATATGACTTGAACCATTATGTTAATGTTGCTACTTACTACTTAGTTACTAAGTAGTACTAACCCTGAGGTGCCTCAGAAGATTGCTTGTTGAGTCGAGGCCAGCAGACAGAATTGTAGTTTTCTTTGTACACTGCCTACAAATAACTTTGATACTGTTTCCAGTTTTTTCGACAATTTGAAAATATTTTCCGTTCAATAGCACAGATTGATCCTTATTACCAACATTGTTATCTAAATATATTGAATACTGTTCTGGTGACAACCTAGAATATTTGGTTCCCTTGGAGCCTGTTGAAGTTGTAAAATTGCACTCATTATTAAAAAATTCAATCTGTAAATAAAATATGTTTAGAATTAATTTATTATGAATACGGACCTATAGGCTATATTTTATGCCTATATATAATAATATATTAATAGAACACTTTTAACATAATTGCACAGTAAATTACACTTTTTACGAGCCTAAATTCCACAGCAACTACACCTTCCATGAGCCCACGCATGACGCAAGTCACCCAACTAACAGAAAACATAAACAGTCGGTGTTGAACAAAGTTGCCACCAGATGTCGCTTGGACAAAAAACAAATGACATTCGCATAGCGGCATATTTAAGAATCTGAAATTAAAAGTGATCTTGAAGTCTAAAGTGATCTTCAAGATCAAGATCACAAGAAATAAAGTGATCTTAGATCAAGATCAAGATCACCATAATAAAAGTGATCTTCAAGATCAAGATCAGATCACGATCTTGATCTTCAAGATCACGATCTGATCTTGAAGATCAAGATCGTGCCCATCTCTGGTTATGGGTAGGCTATCCATGCTTGTCTCACCCTTTCGTCATGTTCAATAAATTATTGTTCATTCAAAGACTTTCCAAGGACGATGAAGTCGCCCAGATAACTCAACATTTCCTTGTCCACTTGCTCCGGAAAAATAAATTCATTACTCCTTGGAACACTGGTGGACTATTAGACAACACAAAACGAAACCACCCCGAATTCGAAATGATCCCGGCTCGTTCATAAGGCAGTTTTTGAGATGCTCTCCTCGTGAATCGCCAGCTGTCAATATCCCGAACATAAATCCACGCTCGAGAATTATTGAGCCCCGCGCAGCCTGGTCAGGGCTTCATTGATGATGGGGAGTGGGTTTTGTTCTTGATGCATATAGCGTTCAAAGTTCTATAATCTACACAGAGCCTTGGGGCTCCACACTTCTTTCTCTTCAAGGTAGTCCTCGTCACTTTTATTTATTAAGAGTAACTTTACCGCTCCCTTGGGAATTCGACTCTGTAACATCCCTGAGTTATTCCGAGTCGAGTCCCACTTCAAATCCCATGCAGCGTGGAGCAGACATCCAGCGGTGCTACGTCACCGGGTTTCATCCTAACGTTCGTCGTCACTATCTGCTTTTCTTTGCTGTCTGTTCACTTTCGTTTCAATTTTCCTTCGGGATTTCCGGTCTGTGATATCTTCAAATAACTCTAGCCTTACTGCATATCCCATGCAGCCATGCAGCAGAGTGGTGTAGACGCCAAGGGGAATCACGTCCACAGGTTTCATTCTGACCTTCCTTGTCAGAATCAGGCCAGCTTCTTTTTTTTCTTCGCTCCCGTTTCTGGTCTTGTTACCTCTTCATTCGAAATGACGGTCCTTTTCTTTTTCTGGGCTATTTTGCTTTGTCTTCATATTTTTCAGAAACAGCACCCCTGAGGTCAAATCCTGCGGGTCCCTGCAATTATACAGGAACAAAGAATTCTTCAACTCTCATTCCGATAGTGGAACTTAATTCTGCTCTCTTACGTGAATAGTTGGTTCCTGTACAACAGTACACTGAAATGTTGCAATCGTCAAAAGGAGTTCCCGATGTTGCGCATAGCTGGGCCAGTGTGACTGAAACTCCACCATCGACCAGCAGTGAATGAAGGGTTGTTGAGCGACGAATACTGGTAGGGTGACCAGTCCTAGCAGACGATTCGCCGCTACTTCTACTGAAACTATTTGGGAGGTTTCCCCTTCAAGTCCTGTTCATTGTTTGTCCGGGGGCATGCCTCATCCCAATCCCAATCCTAATCCCAATGCCCCATTGCCGCAATACCCCGTTTTCTTTCTTGGAATTCGGCTTCGTTTGATAAGTTCAATTCCACTTCTCGTTCTTGATGGGTTTATTGTAACACTCTTGCGCGATATGATTCCCCCTGTGACAGATGTCACATTTCTTCCTTCCTGCTGGCCTCCATATCTTGATGATGGACTTCCTAAGGCATTCACCTCCACATCCTTGATGTTGTCCTCCTTCGTGCTCTTTCTTCTGGATGTCTTGAATTATAGGTCCAGGCCTTGTGGCGCTTCTTAGTTCCTCAAGACAGGTAATCCTCATCTTATTCTAACAAAATTATTGACATATGTAGGCACTTTTACTTTAATTACCCCCCCCCCTCGAGGTTTGCCCAAATTTTTGCCCGAGCACAGGTGTTTTAGTTCTTCGTGATGCGATTAACGGTATAAAAACACAAACGAAAAATGGGGAAACGAATCTCGCGTAGAATCTATAACGCAGTTCAACTCTTGCATTATATAGACAGTACGTCTTCTTCACACGAGCAGAGCAAACGAGGAAATAAATAATATACAGAAAAAAATTGTTACAAGAACCGACGTATAGTTCGGGGCCAAAAAAAAAAACGAAAAAAAATGAATATATAAATTTTTAAAAATTCCTAAACAGCTACTAATTAGTAATTTTTGCTTATTATTTTTTTTCCCCATAAATAATAAAATATTGAAAGTAAAAGAAGAAAAAAGATCCTAATTAGTAATTCTTGGGGGCTTTTATGAAATTTTATATTTTAGGTATTGAATTATTTTTGTATAAATGTACGTCGTTATGGAAAAGTACACACAAATTCTTGCTTACGGTAATGAACATTCATGACTAACTATTTGGGAACTAATCCATTTGAACCTAACTTAACCCATTCGACGAAACACAACATCGACACTCTACTAAGCTAACCTAACCTAACTTAACTATGCTAACCCCATTTAAAGAGATTCCTCTGCCGAGCAGTGCCCCCCATAGTACTGTGAGGTATGGAAAAACTCATGATCTTCACTTGCCCCACAAACACCTTGAAATGGGAGACCCAAAATGGGTGCACACACATTTCTACATTACTGTACAGTCTTTACAGCCGTGCCTACACTTTTCCTCCTAAGTATATATATTGTAATGTATATGGTTGTAAATTTTGACTTGGTCCGCAATCGATATGGACCGCGACTTATTTTTCGTTGGCAAGGTGCTAGTATTGATGGATACCGTAATGAAATTGACTGGATTCCCTGGATCTGATATATTTGCATGTCGGTTATAAACAGATATAGAGTGTAACATATTTGTGGATAGTAGTCTATTATGACTTGATCCTCTAGATCCAGAGATTCTATCTTTAGTTTTAAATCGATAATTAATTAGTTTTAAATCGATAATTAATTAGTTTTAAATTGATAATTATTTAGCTTTGTAAAAATTGGTCGTTGCCAATGTACAGGCAGTTGTTACATAAATTTCTTATGTTCTTGTGGTTCGGAACCCACATAAAATTGTAGGTCCCCTCTGCCACCACGGAGGACATACACAGACAATTACGAACACAGTTAGGTAGACCAGCTATGAGTGGATCCTAGGGTCTTTGTTGGTCTGAAACATTATAACATTATAACTTAACCCAACTTAATCTATCCCACAATAACGTGTTGATTTTATTTCACGTCTATCAGATGTCGTAAGCCCGCTCCAGTTATGGTTAAGTAAATCTCCCACTGACCATATAAAGTATATGACTATTTTCTGATAGCCACCTTGAAAAACTAATCTTTTGGGTTGAATAATTAGTACAATCAAAGTATGGTTGAGTTAATTATTTTGGATTGGTTGTTAAATTGCTAACCGTTTATTTGGTTGTTTGACCACGTACATATTTTACACTTAAATCCTTTGTTCTCTGAAAGAGATTTTGTCCACATTTGTTTACAATTTACTTAACGATTCTAAACCAAAAAAAGCATTATATATATATATATATATATATTATATATATATATGAAAATTATTTCACGAAAGTAACATGTGAAAAATATTTATGATGAATAAGACCACGAAGGAAAGGAAACACAGAATGGTGCTCAAGCGCTTTCATCTAATGACATCCTCAAGAACACTGAAGTACATAAAGAGTTACAGCCTATATATAGGTTACAAAATATACTGTGTATATATATATAATATATATATAGATATACAATAAATGGAGAAATAAAAAAATTAAAAAGGATTGTGGGAGGAGCATACAAATTTGTAAGGAAAAACTACTGATTTTAGCACTTTGCCCGAATCCAACACAATATCAAATGAATTGTTTCCAACCAATGTTATAGTTAATTAAAAAAAATAATAAATTGAAAAATAAAAATAAAACTTGTAAGAGGAGCATACAAATTTATACTGGAAATCTGCCCAGGTTTTAGCACTCTGCCCTTCTTGTCTAAGTCCGATATATATAAAAATAAATTGAAAAATAAAAGTTATTAGAGGAGCATATAAGTTTACCAAAGGTTTAGCACTCTACCCTTCTTATCTAAATCCGTTCTGAACGAATTCAAAACAACGGGATCGAGTTGAAAAAGTCCTTTGCTTATGTTGAAGTTATTTATAAATTGGATAATGGCAGACTCAAGAATATTTCTATTAACAATGTTGCTAGAGTGAAAAAAAACTGAAGCATTATTTCAATCAATACAGTGGGATAACTCTGACAAATGGACAAAAAGGGCACTGGACGGAATATTGATGCTGTTTTACACATGTGTGAAAATCCTTTCCCGTCTCACCTATATAAAGAGAATCACATTGTTTACAACCAATTTTATAGATAATGCCTGAATTATTGGTAGGGCTATTTTTTACTATGATATTTTTCACAATATTGTTGTATGAAAATACTACATTAATATCCAAAAGTTTAAGTACATTAGTAATGCCTAAAAAGCCCGGGAAAAATGGAAGTACTAAAATATTCTTTGACAAAGTACGAGTGTTATTATTCACACGATAGAAGGTTCGTTTTGCCTTGTTGAGACAAGATTCCATAAACGCAGGTGGGTAACACAAATCACTTCCAATACCGTTGATTTTTTTTTCAATTCGGCATCGATGTATTCCGGACTGGCGATCCTAAGGGCGCGGAGAAACATTGAAGAAAAAATGGCCTTCTTAGTGGGGGTGTCATGTCCCGAGTAAAAGTGTACGTAGGACAAATTGTTTGTTTTTTCCGATAGATACTAAACTTAAAACCTGGGCTTTCCCTTGTACACGCACATCCAAAAACGGGATTGAGTTGTCTTGTTCCACTTCTAAAGTAAACTTAATGGAGGGAACTTGATCATTTAACTGAAGGAGGAAGTCATCCAGGTCACGATTCATGGGCCAGATACACAAAATATCGTCGACCTACCGCAACCATGGGATGCCAACCCCCAGGATTCTCGGAATGTAAGTAATTTCTAAAAACTCCATATAAATATTGGAGAGGAGGTAAACTTGTATGCACCTCTAATAACTTTTATTTTTCAATTTATTTTTATATATATCGGACTTAGACAAGAAGGGCAGAGTGCTAAAACCTGGGCAGATTTCCAGTATAAATTTGTATGCTCCTCTTACAAGTTTTATTTTTATTTTTCAATTTATTATTTTTTTTTAATTAACTATAACATTGGTTGGAAACAATTCATTTGATCTTGTGTTGGATTCGGGCAAGTGCTAAAATCGGTAGTTTTTCCTTACAAATTTGTATGCTCCTCCCACAATCCTTTAATTTTTTTTTTTTCTCCGTTTATTATATATATATATATATATATATATTATATATATATTTTGTAACCTATATATAGGCTGTAACTCTTTATGTACTTCAGTGTTCCTGAGGATGTCATTAGACGAAAGCGCTTGAGCACCATTCTGTGTTTCCTTTCCTTCGTGGTTTTATTCATCATATATATATATATATATATTAAGAATTTAATATTATGCACCATTATAAATTTATATTTCAAAATTCGAAATAAAAATAAATTTAAAATTTAAAAAAGATTTTGCTGAAAATATTCGAAACCAAATTTTAAAGGATTTATGCGTAACATAACATATGATAGAATTTATCCATAAAGAAAATCCGCTTTAAAGGGCGTAAAAATTGAAATAGCGAAAGATTATCGAATTAAGATTTAGTCACGAGAAAGAAAAGATCTTCGTTGGACCATAAAATATTAATGATAAAATACGATATATTTTAAATCCTAAATAGAAAAAAAAGATTTATATGGATTTTGTCATATACTGTATATTTGGTGCAATATTTGATGTTTTTGATGATATACTCACTCTAAATTTGACTCCATCGCTTCAGGCAGCTTTTATGATACATTTTAGACTTTCTTCGCCAAACTCGCGGACCCCTGTTTTTTTTTTTTATAGGAAGGAGGGTGCTAAGGGCGAGCGCCCGCAAAAGTGACCCCTCCATAGAAGACGGAGAGAGCCAAAAACAAGGGCTCCAAGGCTAATGATGCCATTTGTTTTTTTTAATATAAATTTTGAAAGGATGTGTAGTGTGTAAGATGCGTGTATGTGAGTGAAGAATAGAGGGAGAAGTGTGTGTTTCAGAGCATACTGGACTGCTCACAGGGTAGATGAGACAGGGAAAAAGATCAGCGAATTAGTACAGTCAAATGACACACAAAATTTTGATTCGTCTGGAAATAGCACTTTTTTGTCATTTGTTTGTAGTTCACGCGACTCTTTCTTTGCACCAGGGTAGTTGTCTTCTTTTTTGCTTCGCATTTAACATCGGCCTAATTTTCGTTTTTCGTGACCGAAATCCCATTTCATGAAGGCGGTGAGTGTATTAGTCTGGGGTTGCTTGAATGCAAATGGTGTGGGATCACTTGTATATGTAAGTCGAACTGTCAATAGTCACGTTTTTTGAGAAATCTTAGACTACTTCATGCTGGAGTCTGCAGAACAGCTGTATGGAGACAACCATTTATTTTTCAACATGACTTGGCTCCAGTTCCAGCTGCTCGTGCAACATCTGCGTGTTTGATGCTCATAAAAGTGAAATACTGTACCGTGGCCAGCTAACTCTCCCGATCTTATTCCGATAGAAAATCTTTGGATATTTTGAAGCAGAAAATGCAAAAGCGTAAACCAGGAACACTTAATGAACTGAAGGGGCGTTTGATGACACTCTTTCAAACGATAACTACAGAAGAATACAAGAGGCTTGTCGACTCGATGCCACGTCAATTGGAGGCCGTAATCAGGGCTAAGGGTGGACCAACTAAATACTAAGACGCAGAGTTAAAAAGTCTTTGATAAAGGTTTAATATATTGGCAGTAATCAATGAACATAATGAATTTATTCTATTTTTTTATAACACCTGACAAGATATTCTAATATTTTGGTATGTCGCTATGCATTTACGTCCCACTATTTAATAAAGTTTTTGCTATTTTTTTTTTTTTCAAAATTGGCACACAGAAGTGCCTTTTTATAATAATGACGTCACAGATACTCGACACTCCTCCTAAAGGTATTATCAAGGACATGAGCGCATTTGAGGCAGTATTCTATTTTTTGTTCAGGAGTTGTATATACACCTACACTGTGATACAACCTATACAACAGTTTAGAACTCGTTAACCTCTTTCTTTTTTTCGGTGACGGAGGGATAATAGGGGGGAGGGTGTTCATTGAGGAATGGATTATATTACATGTATGAAGTTGTTTGAAATTACTTTTGGTTATTTTGATAATGTACTGTAATGGATACAACCACAATACCTTCATAACCTTTAAAACATGAAATTGTTTTACAAGAAACCAAACGACAAAAGCTTGTATAATTAATCAATAGTAATTATTAATTAATCAATAATAATAATAATGAATGTTTATAATACAGGGTGTCTCAAAAGTCACTGTGCAAATATATATATATATATAGGTGCACAAGAACTTTTCAGACACCCTATATAATACGTTATTTAAATGGTAAAATATTAGTTACAACACGGTTAAATGTCGAACTTAAAATTAATCGACATATAAGTTATATATATAACTTTTTTAAGCTTATCAAATGTTTGATAGTAACTAGTTTAAGATATTATAATATTTAATATTATAATATAAAAAAACAGCAACATTTTTTAACTGTTTTTTGTTGTTGTTGTTGTTGTTTGACAATGATTGTAAAACGTATGTAACTTTTAAGACAAAACGTATAACGTAATGTTAAACTTCTGCAGGTGAAGAAACCTCAACCCAAGTGAGAACGTTGTACATGGGACCTTCCTACTACCCTCCTTTGCCGCACTTCTACCTCGACGACCAAGGGCATGACGATATTGAAGAAGAACTAGATGAAGAAGGAAATCATAAGTTGTCTGACGACCACGAACTTCTTGAAATCACCTGGGGAAAGCCTAACACCCACTCAGTGTATTTCGATGACACGACACCCACGAATGTCACCGCGGTTGTGGGCCAAACGGCTCTCCTGCCTTGCACCGTCGTTAATATCGGCCGGAAAGACGTAAGAATTTTTAATTTTTTTAATTAATTGTCATTTTTACTTTTTCAGTTTTTGTCTTTTCCGATATTGAAGAAACAAAGATTTTATTATCTTATTTACGCTCTTTTCTCCTAAGAGGAGAATTCTTGGTTGCAACAACCAAGTACGTGTTAACTATTTGCCAACCAACCAAAATGGTTAATTCATTCATGCTAATTTCTCTGGTAACAAACTTAAATGGTTGACTTAACCATTTGATTTGGTTTTCGAATAATATGATTACCTCAACCAAGCACTTTTCTCTGTATACAAACTAAAAAATGAAACCCAAAATGGTGAATTATAAAGAAAAATTCGCATTTCTTTCACCACTTAATTTGCAAGATAATCCACTGAAATCCATGTATAATAATGGTCTATAAATGCATGGTAATGATGCCAATTTAGAGAAAAATGTTAGTTTACTACAGTTAATTCATGCTTAGCTATTTTCCAACTAGTGCAATTAGTTAATTCAACCATGCTATGATTGCAGTATGATCAGATTTCTGGTAACAAAATTTAATGATTAGTAGTTAATAGTAATTTTTAGTTGTTGTGAGCAAGTTTTTCTCTGAGCGTGAAGGTACAACAACAACAACAACAACAACAACAACGCGATATAAATTCCATTTTAAAATCGACCTCAATAGCCTTTAAACTCCACTAATTTCTAGGAATTTCCAAACTTTGTATACAGAATTGGGGTCCACACGCACACGAGTCGATTTTAAACGTATGATTTATTACCAAGAACGGCAATCATTAGATGCGAAACCATTTTTGTATCACAGGAACGCTCTTTTCCGACAATACGCGTCTTTTTTGGGGTCTTACATGACGTGATGTGTCCAGTCAAACGCTAATTTCCCCTCATCAGAAAAGGAAAAAATTGGACAATAATTACGAATGGATCACAAAGAGGTTTTCAGATTTCAGCGTGGCTCTGAATTTTTCTCAAAATTGGTGTTATGGTTCGCTAGTAAATATGCCAAGTTGCGACGGGATATGCTTTCGGTTTTTGGAAGAAAAAGTATTGAAAAAGTAAAATATTTTTACTATTATAATAATAGTAAGTTATTATTACTATTATTGTTATTATTATTATTATTATTATTACTATTATTTGTACTAGTAGTAATTATGTCGTCGTTTAAACATGCTCTACTATGTCTTTCTCGTAAAAAAATTATAAATACTGTATTTATCTATTGTAGGTGTTCCGAACCCTTTAAGGTCGATGTACCACCATACTTTTCTAAGTACCACAGTCGGAAAAGTTGTTGAGGGTTATTCATCTACAACTAATATTACTTCTTAAATACGTCTTCATTAAAGTAATTAGCAATTAGCAAATTGCATATTAAAACCTTTTTGTCTACCACCTACAAGAGTTTCGCGTCCCATATACATTATACAGTATTAGGAATCGCTGGTCTATTGCATGAAACACACAACACACACACACACACCTTTGGTTACCGTATGAAACTGCGACAATTTCACATTGTTATTTGTGAAAGGCTTCACTTAATCTAATTAACTTCATGCAAGCTAAATTTTATTATACCTATTGTTTATTATGTAATTATTTTCAATTAAAAAAAAAACAAGTTTGACTATGGAGACACTCCAAATGTCGCTACACGTTAGCTCCTTCGCATCGCGATGAACTGGTGTGTATCCAAACAAAATTGTTGCGAAAATATAAGGTAGCTAAAAACACACACACAAACACACACGTTATGAACACCCTTCCCAGAGCACGAAAGGATATACAAATTTATGAAATTCTCTGTTTTAATCAGATTAAAATCACAGAGAAAATATGGGGTATTGTGTATGCGACTCAAACAACACGCAGAGACAAAATAGGAAACAAAAAAATAGTAAAACAATGAAAGTTATTTTTTGGTTTTGTATACATATCGTATATATAAAATGCCCATGCATATATATATATATATATATTATATACATTTTAACTGCAAACAACACACAGTATAATTAATGTAAAGAACGACGCTTGTATAGAAGAACGTTCCGCACAAGATGAGGAGGGAGAACGAACAAATGAAAAATGAAGTAACCACCCGGGAATCGAACCCGGGATCTTCCGATTGCCGGTCAGATATGCTAACCACTACACCATGGGCCTCGATTAATCAGAAGTCGTAATTCTCCTACATACGAGCAGAAACCAATGCCCTGAGGGGGCACCTTCCGCATGCCGCACATATATACATTTTAACTGCAAGCAACCACAGTATAATTAATGTAAAGAACGACGCTTGTATAGAAGAACGTTCCGCACAAGATTCCCGGGTGGTTACCTCATTTTTCATTTGTTCGTTCTCCCTCCTCATCTTGTGCGGAACGTTCTTCTATACAAGCGTCGTTCTTTACATTAATTATACTGTGTGTTGTTTGCAGTTAAAATGTATATATGTGCGGCATGTGAGAGGTGCCCCCTCAGGGCATTGGTTTCTGCTCGTATGTAGGAGAATTACGACTTCTGATTAATCGAGGCCCATGGTGTAGTGGCTAGCATATCTGACCGGCAATCGGAAGATTCCGGGTTCGATTCCCGGGTGGTTACCTCATTTTTCATTTGTTCGTTCTCCCATGAGGAGACAGGTTTAGTATATAACAAGAAGGGTCGAGGAATAAAGAGAAAGGCGATAGTAAGGGAAATAGGTTATTGGTTAGAAAGTCCAAAAGAAATAGATTCCTGACTTCACCTCAACTATTTAATTCATTTTAACATCAAAAAACAGAGTCTCATGTCCAATTATAATTATCAAAAGGAGATTATGAGAGGTAGGGTTGAATGGTCGTGTAGCTGTTAGAAAACCTTATCTGAGGCATGGCAATAAGCAAACTAAATGACAAGAAAATGGACAAGAAAAGACTAAGACTTTACGTTGAAAGACTGGGAACAAGTACTCTGGTCAAATCAGAGCAAATTTGAAATATTTAGCAGTAAGAGAAGACAGTATGTGAGAAGAAGGGCTGGGGATTGATTCAAAGTCTACAGTCAAGCATGGAGGTAGCAATGTAAAGGTATGGGACTGTTTTGCTATTACTAGAACTGGGGGTCCAAGTGAAAATTGAAGGAATCCTCAACAAAGAGAGGTACTGTCGTATCCTACAACATCAGCCATTCCTTCCTCATAGTCATCGTTTGATTGGGAATAACTTCATCTTCCAGCAAGATAATGACCTCAAACATACAGCACTATGTTACCAAAGATATTAAAACAGAAAAAATGAAGATGGTGCATTAAAAATAATGAACTGATCTCATCAATCTCCAGCTCGAAACCCAATTGAGATTGTGTGGGATGAACTTGACAGAGAGGTAAAATAGCGAGGTCCAACTAACTACACTCGAATTTGGGAATATCTACAAGAAGAGTGGAATAATTTGACACCCGAGATTGAAAGATTGCTGAAAAGAATGTCCAAAATATGCCAAACTGTGACAAAGCAGAAAGGGTTTTTTTTTTTTGTTATGAAAAGATGTTACCGCCATAACAAGTTAGTTCTATTATAGAGCAAAAATGTAACGTAATTTCCATTAAAATGCGCATCCTACAAACACTATTACTGTTTAAATATTTTCATTTATGACAGTAAACCTAACTAATACCATCATACTTTTATTTTTCTCGTTGTGACACCATAATTTTGGTCGTCAGTGTATATATATACAGTATATATATATATATATATTATATGTTAAACACAGACCGTGCATGGAACAAGGAACTCTTCTGGGAAAATTAAATCCACTATAGTCCGAATAAGTAATGGTAAATGACAAATACCATAGTTTTTTTCCTTTTTCATGATTTTAGCCGACGTGGGCAACGGGTCTCTCGCAAAGAGATCCCATAAATATAGCTTCTCCCTCACCAGCCATCTGCTTTGCAGATGGCTGGTGAGGGAAGCTATATTTATGGGATCTCTTTGCGAGAGACCCGTTGCCCACGTCGGGCTAAATCATGAAAAAGGAAAAAAACTATGGTATTTGTCATTTACCATTACTTATTCGGACTATAGTGGATTTAATTTTCCCAGAAGAGTTCCTTGTTCCATGCACGGTCTGTGTTTAACATATAATGTTCTCAGGGAACCATTCTGAGTTTGTATATATATATATATATATATATATATATATATATATATATATAACTGCAATGACCACGCAGTATATAAATGATAGAAAAAACGACATAAGTGCAGAAACGTTCCTTAATACTTATGTCGTTTCTATTCATTTATATACTGCGTGGTCATTGCAGTTATATGCGCATATTCACGATTTGCGAGGGTGCCCTCTCAGGGCATTGGTTTCTGCCCTATGTGGGAGAATTTCGATTTGTGATTAATTGAGGGCCGTAGCATAATGGTAGCGCGTCCAACCGGCAATTGAAGGCCCTGGGTTCGATTCCCGGCGGTTTCGCCTCATTTTTCATTTATTCGTTATCTCTCCTCCTCGTGTGCAGAACGTTCCTTAATACTTATGTCGTTTCTATTCATATATATATATATATATGTGTGTGTGTGTGTGTGTGTGTGTGTGTGTAATTCATGGATAAGGGTTAAATTTCGTAATTTCCTTCGTGGCAAATTCATCATCTTAACTGGCGATAAATTTCCATCAAAAAATGGAAAAATTCAAACGAGCAATTTATGGAAATTGAAACTTTTATATTTACTTTTACCCCTCATTTAATTGCATACATACTACTACTCTGTATACTTGTTCTACTGTTACTACAACAACACTGTTTTTACTACTACTATTTCTGTTTAATAACGAATGTTAACCAACCAGGGTGTGTATATATATATATATATATATATATATATATATATATAAATAAAATGTGTGTGTGTGTGTGTGCGCGCGTGCGTGCGTGCGTGCATGCGTTTGTAACCTTACCAATGAATTCTGTTTAATAAAACTATGGTTTAGTTAAAACTGTCCTTCTACTGATCCAACTGATCCGTTAATCCTTATTGATCTAAACCCGAAAGTATCGTTTCTTGCAAAAATAGTTTCCAGTTACGAGTTGAAAAAATACCTTGAAATGTGTTTTACTGATTAAAATACCTTCACATTTTACGAAATTCGACGCATGGTTAAAATAAAAGTTAAAAAGGGTTTTGTTTACTGAAAGAAGTTTGGTTGCAAAAAACCATAGTTCGACAGAAAGTCCAGAATGGTTAGTTCAACCATACAATGATTTTTTAACTATTTTAACTTTGCTGCCAGAAAAACAATAAGCATAGTAAATGCATTTATTACACATGGTTAATTAACCGTTCGAGATTGGTTTTCAAAGTTTTAACCATGATCGATTTTTTTTATCCAAAATTTCAAAATTTGTAAATGTCACTCCAAATTCAAATTATATACAAAGTTTATTTGTAATACTCTCTTGATATGTGACTAAGTCAAAAGAAATTTTGGATCTTTTCAGTTTGACTGTCGCCATTGAAACATAAGAGGTGAGTGCCCCAGCCTTCTTTACTTAGCCTTATAAGGCTAACTAACGAAAATATCACGACCTAACCTAACCAATCGTTAGGTCAACTGTACGACCTTGACGATTGGTTAGGTTAGGTCGTGATATTTTTGTTAGTTAGCCTTATAAAGCTAACTAAGAAGGCTGGAGTTTAATTATGTTTCAATGGCGGCAGTCAAACGGAAAAGATCCAAAATTTTCATTAAATGACCATGTCTCAAAAGCACTTTAAAGAGTTTATGGAGAGACCATGTATTATTATTTACACTTACAGTTAGGCTCTTCATTTGACCTAGGTATCACAAAAACGCTATATAATATATATATATATATATAACTCTTATGAGACAGACAGGATTACGTCGTGTCAGTGTCATAACACCGAGGACAGAACATCTTCCTACTGAAAAATTTTCAAATTTTACAGTCTCCCTCGGATCAATCAGTTTTTATTTAAAAAAAACTTGTAACCTAACTTAAAAATCGATCTTTATTTTTTACATTTTATATATGTTCTTATTTACATACACTTTTGGGACTTCCCTGTTTAGGGATATATAATTTTATAACACCTAACCAACCAAAATATTCTCTTTATTCCTATTCTTTAAATATAAACAAATCGTGTTTGCATTCTACATATCTCGCATTTAACATCTCGTTTAGTTATTTTTCATTACCTAGTCAAAGAAATGGCATTTACTCGTAGTTTCGTCACATCGAATGGTTTCTTTATTGATTTTGTGAAGTTAGCCATTGGTTCAACTTTAAATAAGTTTTTCCATCCATACATAAGACGTAACTTATTTACCATAAGAGACAAACTACTTTTATCAGACAATTTCTTTTCCATAAACAAAACTGGGGCTAATTTTTCAAAACTCATAAAATTATTGGCTCCCTTTTCATATTTAATCATTAACCGGTGAGGTGTGGTGTAGGAGACCGCGTGACAATATTTCACGTGGTCTCCTAGACCAGCGTTCCTCAACCTTTTTTGTACTGCGGACCTCTTATTAAAATCTTGATATTTTTGGGGCCCCCTCCCTAAAAGTATCTTTTGCATTATGATTAAGTAGTAACATATAGACAAATTGAAGTATCCAGATTAGTATAGTTTTTTAGTCTTGATTTATACTTTAAAGTCGGAGTAAAAATGTACTAAAATTGCGTAAAACTTACCGCTTTTCTGTTTACACAAAAAAAAACCCAGCATAAAAACAGGGAAGGGGCTTATTTGTGCCAAAAACTCACAGTTCATGAATTGGAAATATAAGATGGTCGTGAAAAAAACAACATTTATAGAAACTTTAAAGTCTCAAGGAACCGAAAATGTTATCTATTAACGGTCAAAATTTGCCACCACAAAAAAGGGAAAAAAAATTGTTTTACTGAATATAATTTAGTCAACTCACGGACCCCTTAAACACAACTCACGAACCGCTGTCCTAGACCACACCTTATTGGTCAAGGGTTAAAGATAAACTCAGTAAAGAGTTACAATCATTCATTGTGTATTCCTATAAGTGTAGTTGTTGTACAGGGTCTAATGTAGGCAAAACAAATATTTTAAAACAAATATTTTACAACATTTTGGCAGCATCTCTGCATGTACGTACGCTCGTACAGGTTATCCATTAGCTAATCTATTTCACTCCCTCCTCAATTCCAAATCATAGACGCACATCCAAACCATCCAATTTTACGGTCTTCCTTCTCCATACTTGCACACACTCAGTCTGATATTGAATGAAAGCTAATGAAGACGCCATTATGATTGATAAGAGCTCCAAGTATCAATGTTCAGTTTCGTAGCTATTAGATTATTATCTGAAGTATATATATATATATATATATATATATATATATATATATATATATATATATATATATATAATATATATAATATATATATACCTTTCAATTTTTTAAATGGTCCATGCGATGATTCGTCATTTCACGAAGGTCAAGTTTGTCGTTTATATATATATATATATATATATATATATATATATATATATATATATATATAATAGTACAGTTCCCGTCGCTTCGCTGACGGTTAGACAGGCTAAACTACAAAAAAGAACCCAGCCGTGAAAATTTTGAGCTTCACATTGTGTCAACATTTCTGAATCTGTATCTCCCAAAACCTCCTCACCCCCATTCATACAACTTGGGGGCTAACCCCTCCCCCATTACCCCCACCCTTCACCATTACCACACCCATCCCCCATTACCCCCACCCCCACCCTTCCCCCATTGCTAAACTACAGAAAAGAACAGAGTCATGAAAATCTTGAGCTTCACATTGCCGCCCGTAATACAATTTCTGAATTTTTTTTACAATTTCTGAATTTTTTTCTCACAATTTTTTCTCACAATTTCTGAAAGTGTGACGGACGGACAGACAGACAGACAGACGGACGAACAGCTCTCTTATTATAGTATAGACTAGATATAGATAGATTGGTTGGTTTGCTCATTGTATCAGTTAAGTTAAATAAACAATCTAAGAGTGGGAGAGGATGAGCTGTAAGAGTGAGAGAGTGGGTGAGAGCGTTAGATTGTCAGGCGTAACGTTAGCTGGTAAAGTGAGGTTGGGTTAGATGAGATACGTTAAGGTTATAAGGAGTTACAAGGACAAAAGAAAGCCTCAAAGACCTTTCGGTTCACTCGGGGAGGTTCTTGTTATTAAACTGGTTCTTTTTTAAACTATTCTAGCAGTAGTAAAAAACTGGATAGAAAAGCATAAGACTCTTTCTCCATTCTCCGATTCCTCCCGCCAAAGGCTGTTACGGAAAAAGAGTGAAAAAAATACCTTGACCCTGGAAAAGTGGCCAAGGAAATTTTACAGGAAAAAGGAAGATATATAAGCTAGCTCTATAATTACGCTATGCACACAGAGAGATCGTACACTAGATAACACTGTTGTATAAACTAACCAATAGGTTAAATTAGATTGGCTACGTTATATTGGGTAAGGTGAGGTTAAGCAAGGCAGAGTCTTTGAACCAAGGACATATCGACTGCGTTACGGGTTCAAATGGACAGAGTTTTACTATATAAGGACACGATAGAACATGCATAAGATAAAAGAGAGAGGGAGAGCGCGTAGCAGTTGTAATCGAACGAAGGACCGCATTGGGTGTCTGTAAATGGGCATATTTCGCTGTGGGTGCGTATGAATAAACCGGACGACCTCTCACCGCGGGCGGCACTAAAATGGGATTCGTGGGCATGTATAAATGAATAAATGTTAATTTATATATGTATATATATATATATACACGGTGAACCAAAAGTAGGTGGACAGTAGGTTGAATACGGTTTGTGTTATATTATATTATAACTATGGTGTTCATTATAACTATGGTGTTTGTGTTTTATTATATTAAATATTATAACTAAATTTATTTAAATTTTATTTTGTATTATAGTATACAAAAAAATTAAATATGTATTCTCAAAATAAACGTTATCATTTACTGTCCACCTACATTTGGTTCACCCTATATATATATGTTAACCCTTCGTCTATGGCCTTGGGTGGTTCGAGATTGACGGGGGTTCTGGTTAGGTGGCAGCAACGGATTTCTCACTCTTGGGTAGCTGGTACTGTGTAGACCGGTAGGGACTCGGAATAGTTCTTTGATACTGCGCTCCGATTTCTTCTTGTAATGGAGCCGAGGATTCTGTGAACACTTTTTTTTTATGCAGGAAGAATGGGCCAAGGGCGAATGCCAGCAAAAACGCCCCACCCCCAATAGAAGATTGATGATTCCCCGATTATTCTTGTAGCGTATCGGAGAAATTATTTATTCTATTTTAAAACTAAGTTCTCTGGAGAAGGCAGCGCTCAAAGGAGAAGACAAAGATATCCTCTTACTGTATTTTACTGCTTCTTAAATATTACAGGTAATGCTTCACCCTCTACGTCAGATCAGACAGAATAAATTCTTTGATAGAAAAAATAAATAAGCTCAATTTTTTGGGGGTGAATGCAATTTTGAAGAGGGAGTTTCCCTTCAGCTGGAGATCCAACGAATCTTGAGACAATTTAAGCATACATTGAAAGCAAAAAACTTCACTTTTTTTCTACGTGAAGGTCAAAATATGAAAATAAAAATCCACTCTAATAGACAGAGTTTATTTCCACAACAGTTTCGACGCCCACTGGCATCCTCCTCGGGCCTCGAAACTGTTGTGGAAATAAACTCTGTCTATTAGAGTGGGTTTTTATTTTCATACATTGAAATTTTTGAAAGATAAAAAAAAGACAAAAATAATTAACAGAAGTAACTAATTTTGAAAAATATACATTTTTTGGATGGCAACACAATGTCGGAGCTGTACATCGAATACATTGCAGTACATTGTAATTCTGATAAACTGTAATTATGATTACAATTATCAACCAATTCATATTCAGTTATTACAGTTAATTAGAGTTAATTACAGTTAATTATAATTTTATAGTGTTTTATATTTATAGACTTTTATGGTGACCATTATGCTAGGATTTAATTCGGTAGTCAGGGACGTACAGGGGAAGATGGATTAGGAGTATAACGCATAAAGAACATGGGCACATACATATAACATAACACACATAATATGCAAATGTTTTGAATTACGAGCAAGCGAGAGCGGAGAGAGATTTCGGACTCAGAAACTCGCTTTTGGCGACGTCATCGGAATTCAAACACTCGTGTCAGCACCAACGAGTATCTTGCGACAGAGCTGGGCACTTGCGTTTTTTTGCGCGTTTTTTTGCGGTACTGCGGTACTACTACCGCACTACCAAACCGGTACCGCATAACGCAGTACCGCAAAGGATCGCTGAAAGTACAGCAGTACCGCTACCGCATTCAAATTTCCCGCGGTACTTTCCGCGGTACCGACCAACACGGTAGTACCGCAGTACCGCAGTACCGCAAAAAAAACGCGCAAAAAAACGCAAGTGCCCAGCTCTGCAAGTTGCGAGAGATTAAATAATTAAAAGAAAAATTAAAATTATTAAATAAGTGACTGCTTACACATGGACGTGTACAGTAAGGTAGCTACGTAGGTAATCATGATCAGCGGATATGTACGAATGCATAAAGTACTGTACATATGCGTCACACAATAAGTTATGCGCGTAATATAGACGGACACGAGTAAACATGGACTGATATGTTGATAGGCTTAGATCTTGTTTATCCAGTCGACATTTTTATTCTACTATTGAAATAATATGTAAATTTTTTTTTTTAAGCCAAATGCATACATAACTCAATAAAAACTAAAAGTTTCGATAACAATTTGCCTAATATACATGTCCAACCGTAAAGAAATTTATTAATACATGCTAGTGTATAATTAGATATATATATATATCTATATATATATATATATATATATATATATATAGATATAGAAGAGAGAGAGAGAGAGAGAGAGAGAGAGAGAGAGAGTTTTTCTCACGGTAGGCTGCATAATAAATATAATTGGATTAATTAAATAAATAATTGCTTGGGCTTGAGATCACCAGACTTTCGATCAAAATAATATCATTAAAATAAAAAATTAATAAACAAACAAAAAATGATGAATGTCGCATTAACGTTACAATTATTTTGAACTGTTACACATATAACGTATAATGTTGATTAATTGTTTAGTAAGAAAAGTAGTATGAATTGCTGAGAATGACGTTGATTACAATAGGACAAATTCACAATGTAACTTAAATAATTAACAAAAGTAAGATTGCTCGATTGAATGAGTTTAATGTTATGTAAGTTAAGGATTGAATATAGCAAAAAAAGGCTTGTTAGGGCGTGGCACCTTGGACGTACGTCAGCAGACTGAAGAGGTTTCGAAACATGCGAGAGAATCCCTTCTAAGCGCAGGTGCGAGATGTAACGTCGTTGTCATGGAAACGTGAAACACAGAGGGGAGAACTTTCGCTGCGATGTCTCTCGTTGGGAACAATGAAGCGCCCTGTTCGAGGCAGATGCGATCGAAGAAATCCTGTGTCGGTTTAAGAAAAAGAAATTCTTCTGAAGAAGAGAACGCACAAATAAATGCCTGCAGGTGACTGCCTATGAATGCCTGCAGGTGTCTGCTCGGAAGAGTCACTGAAGAAGTGCTGAAGAAGTGCTAAGTTACTTAGATTAGATTAAATATTGCCATCCGCCATTGAAACGGGACAGTGTCGCGGATTCGTATGGTAGCCAAACACGCGCGCGCGCTTGTGTGTGTGTGGGTGTGTGTGTGTGTGTGTACAAATCATTAATATTAAATTCGAACACAGCTATAATGGGAGTAACTCATAAATAGAGAACTTTATTTGCGTTTCCTAAACAATCAAATATTTCTCATTGCATCCCTACGCAACACGTGTAAAAAAATC
Organism: Bathynomus jamesi; assembly: GCA_023014485.1. Taxonomy (NCBI): domain Eukaryota; kingdom Metazoa; phylum Arthropoda; class Malacostraca; order Isopoda; family Cirolanidae; genus Bathynomus; species Bathynomus jamesi. The sequence goes on along the minus strand of JAJOZX010001146.1, from coordinate 877,758 downwards.
TATTCTCCTCATTCTCACATTAATTACACAGTCCTGACGACGTATCTATCGTTCATGTTGAATGATTGATTTTCCCCTTCATTGCATACTCTTCATATGAAGGGAAGAAAATATTATTATTATTATTTTAATGTTAGTTAAAAGTTGAATTATTCAATAGTGCGAAAATTTTAATTATTGTAAATATTTAAATTATTAATTCTTTGCTGCGTTCATATTTGCTCATATAGAAATTTTAGTACTTTTCCCTCCTCGTTACAAACGTAAAATAAATTATGCACATACACCTAATATATATATATATATATATATATAATATATATATGGTGCTACTGTAGTATGCGGTCTACCTACGATTCGGCGGTCTACCTTTTAATTATAGCTTCTTATCTTCTTATTATTTTATTATTTAGGTTAATTGTACGCCCTTGACGATTGGTTAGGTTAAGTCGTGATATTTTCGTAAAAACTAACGAAAATATCACGACTTAACCTAACCAATCATCAAGGGCGTACTGTAGTATGCGGTCTACCATTAAGTATGCGGTAGTAGTATGTTTAACTTCTTTAATAATTCCTTAATTGTGTAAATTAAATTATAATTCCTTTCAATTCATTTTCAATTCCTTTTAAATATTTTGAACGGTAGACCGCATACTACAGTAGAAACTTAACGGTAGACCGCATACTACAGTAGAAACTTAACGGTAGACCGCATGCTACAGTAGAAACTTAACGGTAGACCGCATACTACAGTAGCACCTATATATATATATATATTGTGTGTGTGTGTGTATACGTAATTTATTTTAACCATGAAATAAACTGGTTGAACGACTGTCCGGCTCAGTTTAATTCACTTTTCTTTTTTTTTGGTCGCGAATTGCTGATACCTTTCTGTTGTTCCAATCTCAATAACGTATTCCACTATTTCTTCACTACTTAAACTCTAAACACGCAAATAGCGATATTAATTACAGGAAACCATCCTTTTGAAACCATTTTACCGAAAACCTACGTACATTTACGCAACTGATAACGTAATTTTCATTACTTATTCCACCTAGTTTTAAGCGCGATTTGATTTCTACACTGACAAAGAAAGTTTACTGGATATGTTCTTATCACGACCTACATCAGTGGTTCTTAACCTTTTCAGGTTGCGACCCAAATTCTGGTCGCGGAGGCTAGCTCGGCGACCCATGGCTTCAAACAGTACACTCGTAATAGATAATAAAATAAATAAATAATGGTAAAATGATTACGGATTACATAAATGAATGATAAATGACAATTTAATGACGCAATCAAAATGGCTTGAGGACCCAATAAATTGGGTCGCGACCCAGGGGTTAAGAACCACTGACATATATAAAATTAGACTTCATTCGTAAATTATTGCAAAATAACGAATTCTCTTTACAATTCATCGATTCAGTCGTTAAATTAATACTGAAAAACTGTTAATAAAAAGGAATGATATTCCACTGATTGTGAAGTTATTTAAGTCTTTATTCTTTACGTGAGAAATATGAACTTCACAATTATAAATACCTCTACTAAAAATTCTTTAAGAGTTTTACTCACGGATCTCACCTAACGCTAGTTTTCATTCAGAAATAACCAATAACAGTGTCTTTCAGTTTAAAAAATCCATCCCTGACCATTTCAGATCTTTCATTATATCAATGTAAGCGTAGCTACTGTATGGGGGCTGTATATTGTAAAAACAATTAGATATTTAAAACCTCGTATTTTCAAGCATTTTCGAATCTCTTTTCATACACAAAGAGTGGTTGCCAGGTAGGAAACAGAGGGTGGTCGTTGATGGAGCGGAGTCGTCTTGTGCTAATGTAGCGAGTGGCGTTCCTCAGGGTTCTGTATTGGGCCCCTTGCTTTTTCTTATATATATTAACGATTTAGATGTCGGCCTAGTCAGTACAGTTTCAAAGTTTGCGGATGACACGAAGTTGGGTGGTAGGACAATTAATGATGAAGATCTGAACAAAATCGTTGATTGGTCAGTCACATGGCAAATACGATTTGACGTCGATAAGTGCAAAATTTTACATATAGGTTCGCGTAACGGTAATTTTGCGTATATTATTTCAGGGAAGGAGTTGACAAGCGTAGAACAGGAAAAAGATTTAGGAGTTATCGTCACTGGTGATTTAAAAGTGGCGAAACAAAGTACAGCAGCGGTCAATAAGGCGAACAAGGTGCTAGGTTTTATAGCTGCTAGGAATGTTGAGTACAAATCGCGCGATATTATTGTTCCTCTTTATAAATCATTAGTTAGACCTCATTTGAAGTACGCGATCCAATTTTGGAATCCGCATATGCGCAAAGATATAGATAAAATCGAAAGAGTTCAAAGACGAGCAACTAAGATGATTCCGTCGCTTTGGTCAAAGTCGTACGAGGATAGGCTTAAGGAGTTAAAATTGACTACACTCGAGACTAGGAGGCTAAGGGGTGATCTAATCCAGGTTTTTAAAATTATGAATGGGTTCGATAACGTAAATAGATAAAGCTTTTTCGAAATATCACAATATAATAGAACTAGAAATAATCGGTGTAAGTTGAAAAATAGAAGGTTTGAGACAGCAGTTGCCAAAAACTTTTTTACGCATAGAATAGTAAATAGGTGAAATAGTTTGCCGGTAGAAGTAATTAGTAGCACGTCTATAAACATGTTTAAAAATCGATTAGACGTATATGTTGATAGATTGGGTGTAGGTTTAAGGTAGTAAAATTAAGGTTTTTTTGGTTCGGAACCCACGTAAAATTGTGGGTCCCCTCCGCTATCACGGAGGACATGCGCAATACACAACTACAACCGCAGTTGGGTAGACCAGCCATGAGTGGATCCTAGGGTCTTTGTTGGTCTGAAACATTATAACATCATTATAACAAAATTACTATATAGCAAACCACCCAACTCGAATACGCTCTTTTTAGTCATAAACACAACCATCCAATTCTCAGTCAGATTTCAGTCCCTTGCAAGCAGTAACAGTCATCTTGAATGTAAAATAATGGAGTGCTTCTGTATAATATATAAATTTAAACAAACCAACTTTAAACTCGGACTTATGAGGTTATTGTGCTTTTTAACTTGGGGTGATCATTTTGCATTTCTTATATATTATATATATATATATATATATATATATATATATATTTATATTATTTATTATTATTGGGATGCATATTTATATAAAGTTTTCAATTTGTATTTCGTTCGGCATGACTCTAATTTAGATCTTTTCGCGGTTTTAGTCATCGCGGGCAATTACAGGTCGATTAGCTTAACTTCAATTGTGGGCAAACTTTTAGTCAATGAGACGTGATAGAATAGTTGATTATCTTGAAAGTTATAATCTGATTAGAAACAGTCAACACGGTTGGATCTTTTCCGTTCTACCCCAGCAACAATTTCTAGTTGTAGTTTTACTTGCTGAATTCAATATATATATATATATATATTTCATTTTGGAGAAAGTATTCGTGCTTTAATTAATTATGGTTATAATTATTAATTTTTTTCTCTCTTTTGTAGATATTGTTATGGATGATAAATGGAATTTCATAAACATAGTTAAGGAAATAACGTTCTACCCCCAGCTTTCTTTAGTTAACCTTATAAGGCTAACTAACGAAAATATCACGACCTAACCTAACCAATCGTCAAGGGCGTACGGTTGATTTAGCTAAACAAAGGGACGAGAGACATTGGGGAACATCTAGAAATATGATAGATTCTTATTTATGTGAATTTCTGTGGAGGAGAAGACAAAAAGGAAAGGACATTTTTATTGAAATCTTAAATGCAATCTCTACTTTTAAATAAAATAAACGGACTATAACTCTTTTGTTATTAATTTCTCCAAAATAAGATACATATATATTATTGAATTCAGCAAGTAAAACTACAGTAGAAAATAATATATAATTTCATTTTTTGTTGCTGGGGTAGAACGGAAAAGAGCCCTCATTTCTCCCACGATGTCGGGGGTGAGTCTGCCCCCAGGGGTTACCTTTAGCCCGAGTAATGACAGGGTAAAGGGCCAACCCAACCAATATATATATATATATATAGAAATGTTCCAGAAGTTACATGCTACCGAAGACCGAGGATCCACTCTAGGTTAGCCAAAGAAGGAGGTGAACAGTAATAGAAAATTTCAAGTACAACTCTCACACCATTACTCCGAAACAACAATTTTCACACCATCCATACACATTACCGCGCGTTTTTTTCTTTTATGTAGGAAGGAGGAGCCAAGGGCGAGCGCCCCCGAAAATGCCCCCCCTATATAAGAAAGAGAGAAAATCAAAGTCTCCGAGGCTGACGATGCCAGACATACATGAAAATTTGATGTAGTAAAAAATAAAAGACAGAACAGGATAACGCGAAACATTAAACTACACAATCTAATTTACACCATCAGGTGTTTTTTCAAAGTATTTTTTAATTTATTAAATAGGAGAAGCATCGTTTTATCGAAGTATAATTTACTCGTCTGCGTATTTACTTTGTCCCTGCTCATCCCCAAGTCCAATTATGAATCAGAACTAGAGTTGAGAAAACTATTTATCTAATCTATTCTTAAACGTGTTAACACCATGTTATTCCGACTACAACCTGCGGTTGAAGAGTATTCCAAAAATGACAGATTACACTGCCCAACAAAAGAAAATGTTTGCTGCTGATTTAATTCTAAGACCTGTTTCTGGTAATATTGATGTGCTGATTTCAAACATCACCTTAGATTTTGTCCATCACATCAGGTTTTCGTGCAATGTAATATGCCTATTTGGGTGATCCATGAAGGGCGCTTATCAAAATTGATGATTTTTGAGACCTGTTAATTGCTGTTAAAATTTCATCTGTTGAATACGCAAATCTGTGCATTAAATCTAAAGGTCATGTACAACATGTACGCAGTTCAGTAACTCAATGACCGAAACGGAGGCAAGAGCTTGGAATGCTTTTGTGGCAGTAGTTAAGAACTTCCTAGGAAACAAAAAGTCTGAAAATTATAAAGATCTTGTAAAGGATTTACTTGTAAACTTTCAGCAGTTGGGTTGCAACATGAGCATTAAAGTTCGCTATCTCAACAGTCATTGGATAAATTTCCAGAAAATCTTGGTGATGTTAGTGAAGAGCAAGGTGAAAGGTTCCACCAAGATATCAAAGTGATGGAAGAACGATACCAAGGAAGATGGGATACCCATATGATGGCTGACTACTGCTGGCTGCAAAGAGATTGTCTTGACATCTCTCATTCTAGGAAGTCCTATAAGAGAAAATTTATCAGCACTGAAAAGTAAAAAACAAGAAAAAGACAATGTTAAGAAAACTGGTCCCGTGCTTGTTTTAATATAGATTCATTTTTTGCTTATTTAAACACTTTTAATCACTTTATGTGTCAATATTACATTGTATATTAAAGTTCACTCCCTGCACAATTGTTTACTTTTCCATGCTGAATCTGAGTATGTAAAAACTTATTTTTTGAAAAGAAAAAAAATTGGGCATAACCCTGCCAAAAATGCGATATCTCCAAAATATCCGTATTTGATTGCTCGAAAACCTGACGTGATAGGCAAAAACTAAGGTGATTTTTTAAATCAGCACACCGAAGTTACCTAAAAACAGGTGTTAGAATTAAATCAGCAAAATTGGTGTTGGGCAGTGTTATAGGAAAAGAATTTTTCAGCTATCACGCTAGTAAACCTTCTAACCTTAAGTGTGGATCACCTGAAAATCAGGGCCCCAGCCTTCTTTAGTTAGCTTTATAAGGCTACCTAACGAAAATATCACGACCTAACCTAGCCAATCGTCAAGGGCGTATAGTTGACCTAACGATTGGTTAGTTAGCCTTATAAGGCTAACTAAAGAAGGATCTTTTATGTTCTACCCAGCAACAATTTCTAGTGTAGTTTTACTTGCTGAATTCAATAATATATATTTTATTTTGAGAAAGTATTCGTGCTTTAATTAGTCATGGTTATAATTATTAATTTTTTTCTCTCTTTTGTAGATATTGTTATGGATGATAAATGGAATTTCATAAACATAGTTAAGGAAATAACATTCTACCCCAGCTTTCTTTAGTTAACCTATAAGGCTAAACTAACGAAAATATCACGACCTAACCTAACCAATCGTCAAGGGCGTACAGTTGATTTAGCTAAACAAAGGAAACAAGAGACATTGGGGACATCTCTAGAAATATGATAGATCTTATTTATGTGAATTTCTGTGGAGAAGAAGACAAAAAGGAAAAGGACATTTTTATTGAAATCTTAAATGCAATCTCTACTTTTAAATAAAATAAAGCACTATAACTCTTTCGTATTAATTTCTCCAAAAATAAGATATATTATTGAATTCAGCAAGTAAAAACTACAGTAGAAAATAATAATAATTTCATTTTTTGGTGCTGGGGTAGAACGGAAAAAGAGCTGAAATGAGCTACTAGCTGTTACCACCTAATCAAACGTGTTATAATCGCGTTAACCATGCATGTTTTCTTCCTTGGTATAAACTTATGGTTATCATATAATAGTAGCATGGCTGGAATTAACAGTTTTTGGAATGGCTGTAAAATAATTTCATTGTTTCAACAAAGTATTGTTTTGTGAACCAACCGAAGGTCGAGGCGACCTATTTCTTAATCTTAGGTCTTGCGTAGCCATTGTCTTAATTTACTTGTTAAAAATTTATAATATTCGTCTACTTCATTTTAAAGCGTCGCATCTTACTGAGAGTAACAAAAGTAAGTGAAGACGTTCAGATCGGGGGTTCGACTCTCGATAGTGGTGGCTAAGAGATATTAATCCTTGAGTTAAGGCAATAAGCCCCCGCCCAAGTCTGGCCTGAGTACGGTGCCAATTTCTGGATCTCCTGACTGATTATATTATTGTATGTATCTCTGCATATACGGAGGTACATATTGCCTTTGAACCTAACATATTTCTTTGGCCTTTCATTTTAATGAGTATCCCAAAGTAATTACCATCGGAAATAATAATGATAATAATCAGCAAAAAGGCCAGCAATTGACACAATGCTTAGGCCAACTAATGCTGGCCCATTGCTCTAACACCTATGTTTTTATTACTAGCATCCTCGGGCTCGGAACCCCAACTTAAGTGTCTTCACTTCGATTATAGGGGATTGTGTTACCCACTCGGTCACGGATGCTGGCTATTCTAAGCATAAAAAGCTAATATAAATGTGCACACATCATCCACGGATACTAAATTAAAATTAATTTAAATTTAGCTTTATATCTTTAATCCCGATTTTTGTCATGTTTCCACTTCCAACAATCTCTTCCACTTCCAACAATCTCTTCCACTTCCAACAATCTCTTCCACTTCCAACAATCTCTTCCACTTCCAACAATCTCTCTCATTCACAAATATTAATTTCCATTTTTAAGTACCATATTTTAACAAATGAAATGCAGAACATATTTATTAGAACCAAGAAGACTTTTGACCATCAACATTTGAACCTTATCAATTTTATGCTTCAGTCTGAATTTATTTCTAACTGTTGTAGCCTTTAACGATTCTGCGAGTGTTTATTAAATATATTTTACTATGTACCTCCTTTTAGAGAACCTTCACATGCGTCCAGGTACAGGTGGGTGACTCTCCTTCCACGTTGGAGGGGGCTCAGGCTCCTGCGGAAGTTGCCCCTTCGTTAGTGAGGGGCTCTTCAACTCCCGACAGCCCTGGCTGTTCGGGAAAGGGTCGTGCTAGGGGGCAGTCAAAATAGGGAAGGCTCCCTCCGTGCAATGCTTTTTAGGAACAAGTTTTGCGAGCTACGGGTGCTCTTAGCATCAGAATACCAGGATATCGTTTGCTATCACGAGTCCTGGATTCATACTGATCGTAGGGACTACGTTGGGGAGTTCGAAATTCCCGGGTATAGAATGTTTCGCAAAGACCGCACCCGTGGGGAGGGGGGTGGGGTGGTACTAATATACGTCAGGGACACGTTGAGTCCGGTTGACTGCCAGTTCCGGTCGGAACGGGAGCTGCTTGGCGTCGATCTGAATGTGGGAGGGACGAGCTATAGGTTATTCTTGGTGTACAGACCTCCGCATCTCCTCCTCGAGCAGGATACAGCCCTGTACACCGAACTCAGTAGCCTGCTAGGGGATAGGGTGTGTGTAGTTTTAGGAGACTTCAACTGTCGCGGCATAAAGTGGGAAGACAGGACTGCTGATGCTGAAGGGAGGAGGCTAGTTGACTTTGTTGATTAGAACTTCCTCACTCAGTGGGTCAATGAGCCTACACGAGGCGAAAGCGTTCTAGACTTAGTATTCACGACCGAAGACAACCTCGTCACTGGCCTCACCGTTGACGAATCGTTGGGCTGGAGTGATCATGGTCTGATTAGGTTCCGTGTGTGCGTCCCTCGGGTGAAGCGTAGTAACTCGAGAGGCAGTAAGCTCGATCTCCGGCGGGCGGACTTTGTTAGCCTCAGGGATAGCGTAGGTGAGATGGGGTTAGAGGGCGGCGGCGATGTTGAGCGAGTGTGGAGTGCATTCCGAGACGAGTTTAGGTGCTGCAGTCTGCTGCATACCCTCAAAACCGGTCACCCCTGCTTCAACGCAGCCTAAGTGGTTCAATCGTGACATCACTTCGGCTATCCGAAAGAGGAAAGTAGCGTATAGGAGGGCGAAGGCCAATCGTTCCCATGAGAACACTGAAGCGTATGTCCGCCTGTGTAGGGAAGTGAAGGCGAAGGTTAGACTAGTGAAACGTAACGAAGAACTACGGGTGGCAAGCCCGCATCATCCCCGAGCCAGGCGTGAGGCACGAAGGTGCTGGCCTGCGACCAGGTGGCTCCCCACCTGGCTACAGTCTTCAACAAATCGTTGGAGACGGGCCAGGTGCCTGGTGACTGGAGGGAAGCCAACGTGACCCCTATCTTTAAGAAAGGGGATCACGAGAGTCCAGGGAACTATCGTCCCATTAGTCTCACTTCAGTTGTAGGTAAGTTATTAGAGGGCATAATAGCGGATAGGATCGTTGACCATTTGGATTCGTACAAGCTGCTTGGGGACTCCCAACATGGGTTTAGACGGCATAGGTCGTGTCTCACCAACTTGCTCGAGTTTTTCCACGTCATGCTGGGTGAGTATGATAAGAGTAGGGCAATTGATATACTTTATCTCGACTTTCAGAAAGCCTTTGATAAGGTACCTCACCGCCGGCTAATGGCGAAAGTGCGCGCGCTGGGTATCGGTGGGGAAATAGGTAGGTGGATTGAAAACTGGCTGAAGAATAGGCGGCAGAGGGTTGTAATTAAAGGGGTTAGTTCGGGTTGGGCCTCGGTCACTAGTGGGGTTCCTCAGGGTTTCGTTTTGGGGCCACTGTTATTTATCATTTACATAAATGATATCGACGGTGGCATCGTCAGTCGGATCGCCAAATTCGCTGATGACACCAAGCTTGGGGCCAATGTTGGGACGCCCGAAGCTATCGAGGAACTGCGTGCGGACCTAGGTAGGATAGGAGAGTAGTCCGAAAATGGCAAATGCCGTTTAACTTGGGTAAATGCAAAGTGATGCACATTGGCTACGCCAATCCCAAGTCGGACTACTCGATGTTGGGGAGTAATATCGCGGTGACTGATTTAGAAAAGGACTTGGGTGTGCTAATTAGCAGCGACCTTAAGTTTACGAAACAGTGCGTAGAGGTGGAAAAGAAAGCCCAGAAACTATTGGGCTATATCAGGAGGCAATTTCAGTTTCGGAACAAGGAGATTGTGCTCTCTCTGTACAATTCCCTGGTTCGACCGCACCTGGAGTATGCTGTGCAGTTCTGGTCGCCCACCCTTAGGAAAGATATTGAGAGGCTGGAGCGAGTGCAGGCGAGGCCACAAAGTTAATCCCTTCCGTTAGGCATATGGGCTGCAATCGACGGTTACGCGCCCTGAACTTGTTTTCGCTGGAAACTCGGAGGCTGCGCGGTCAACTGATCGAGGTTTTCAAGCTCTTACGCGGGTTCAGCGATGTTGATTTTAGAAGCATGTTTAGTTTAAATGATAACCCAACTCGCAAGAATGGTTGGAAGTTGGATTTGAAACGGTTTAGGACTAGTGTGTGTGGGAATTACTTTACGTATAAGATCTGTGACACGTGGAACAGGTTACCTTCAGAAGTTGTGAACAGTTCCTCTATGGATCAGTTCAAGAAAAGGTTAGACCAAATCTTGCACACTATTTGAGTGTGTACAAAATTTTCCGTGGCACCCGTTGCCATTGGTACCTCCTCGGTATGGACCGCAAGGCCTTTTGAGGTACTTTTTCCTTGTAACTCCTTGTAACTCACTCGCTCTCTCTCTCTATCTCTCTCTCTCTCTCCTTCTCTCATATCCCTTGGTTAACCTTGGTTTTGCTTCCGCCCGAATTGTTCATTGTGACGAAGGTCAAGCTTGTCACTCCACCTTACAACTACAGTTTAACGTTGAATCCGAACCACGCCCCACCAGCCCAGCTTCTTAATCACTAGGCTACCCGGGGTACCCATTTATCTACCAACCAATTTTTTTTTTATTGTTTGGAAGTATGAACAGCTGGGTTTTGCTGCGCGCCGCCTGCCGTCACCGGGTCTCTATCCCGGGACCGATGAATTCGTAGCCAGGGACGCTAACCACTGGACCACCGAAGCGCATAATATTATATATATATATATATATATATATATATAGTGATCCAAAAAGGTGTTTCCAGAAATAACTTTACATAATACAGGGTAAACTATAAATCGCGTTACCTTCGTCTTAAACGAAACTGTGTGTGTACACACACACACACACACACACACACACACACGCACGCACACACAAAGAATTAGTTTGAGTCGGAAAACTAAGTTTATTAATTGGAAACATTTTTTCTTTTTTGTACATTAAAACTTAGTGGTGGATTTTCAATTTCATCACGTATTCAAATATTTTCGTAAAATTCATTAAAATTCCACCAAAAAAACGAGACAAAGTTAAAAAAAAAAAAAATTATTCGGCTTCAGGAGACTTATTTCCTGTGCAATAATTAAATATTAAAAAAGTTTCAATTCAATTACTCGTAATTTTAATCATGGAGATAAAATTCTAATACATATATATATATATATATATATATATATATATATATATATATATAGATTATAGAGTAGGTAGGTAGGTAGAGGGTACCCAATTCTGGAAGGGGATAAACCGTTTTTGGAACTGAAGCGTTTTTTGTCTGGAATTGGAATTGGAATTGGGTATAAGGGTTATGTCGAGTGAGGATCTTAATTCGGTTCACCAGTTTTGTATACGATTTTTGTCGCAAATACATCTTGGCGAATTAGGATGAAATTTTGCGTGTGTGAAATAAAAACTTAAAAATTATATAAGTATAATAAATGTAACCTTAAATAATACTTTAATTGAAAAGTTAAAACGAACTACCAAAGAACCCAAATAATAATAATAAAAAAATTAGTGAAAAAAATATATGCAAAAGTCCAATTATAATTTTTTCCTTTTAATGTCAAATCCGAAATCGAAGATGTAATGGATTACTTCTCATAAAATTGGAAATCAGTCAGTGTAGTGAACTACTCCGAGGGTTAAATCAGTCGTCGGTGGTTTCGAACTCGTCGGTGGTTTCGAACTCGTCGGTGGTTTCGAACTCGTCGGTGGTTTCGAACTCGTCGGTGGTTGAAGCGTTGACTGTCCCGGGAAAGAGACTACAGTATATACTGCTCTATTCCCCTGACCTTATGTAGAAAGACTCAGATTCGTTGCCTTTTGATCAGCTTTCTAGACCCGTACCACCCGCTCTTCGTTAATTTTAAAGGACTCATTTCGTCTTTGGAGAAAGGGTGCGGTGCGGGAGGAGTTGACACTTACTTACTGATCAGAAGAAAACCTAAAACCAGAAATCGTTGGCTAAAGTGAGGAGGTTCCTTGTAAATCTAAATACCAATTTGAAATGTCGTCTATCAATAATTAATACACCCGCCTGGGCAGCCTAGTGGTTAAGACTCTAGGCTACTGATCGGGCGGTCGTGAGTTCGAGTCCAGGCGATGACTTTGCAGTGTTAGATTTCTTTAGCGAGTTGTGGTTCGGATTCCACATTACGCTGTAAGTCTTAGGTGGGGTGAAATTCTTGACCTTCGTCAAAATGAACAATTCGGACGAAAGAAAAACTAAGATTTCACTATATCTCTATCCTGAACCGTCGTTCGAAGCCACTATTTTATATATATATATTTACTATTATTGATTATTATTATTAAAACTTAAATGAAAGAAATTTTAGCTTTTCTTCATTACAATAAAAAATAACAAAAGGCCTTTCTGGAGTTTGTAGAATACTGGAAAAGGGTTGCCAACATTAAAATACAGAATCTCTCTAAAATGCATAAAAAAAATTTGTAACGCGAGTAATGTCTTCCATTCAAATGGCAAAGTATTTAACACGAATTAAAATCATACGAAATGAATATATAATGTCTTAAAACATAAAAAATAAGTTAATACTGAGGGTCAGTATTATATGTACATTTACATAACCCTGTACAAAGAACACGGTTGTGTGTGTATGTGTGTATATATATATATATATATAATAATATATATATACACACACACCTCGGTGGTGTAGTGGTTAGCGTCGCTGATTACGAATCCATCAGCCCCGGGATCGAGACCCGGTGACGGCAGCCGACGCGCAGCAAAACCCAGCTGTTCATCCTTCCACACAAAGAAAGTGGTTGGTAGATAAATGGGTACCCTGGGTAGTCTAGTGGTTAAGACGCTGGGCTGCTGGTGGGGCGTGGTTCGGATTCCACGTTAAACTGTAGGTCTAAGGTGGAGTGAAAAGCTTGACCTTAGTCAGAATGAACAATTCGGGCGGAAGTAAACCAAAGGTTATATATATATATATATCTTCATATGTTTTCCTACTCTACCTTAATTTCATATCCAGGATTACCAAATTACCATTTGTTTTTCCTTTCTCTGAATTATAACCGAGTTTCCAGATTATTCTTAAAACCATGTTTATAAGGTTTTGACAAGTTTCTCCGAGACGTTGATAGAATGAAAAGAGGACTGTACTTTCATAAGCAGTTTAGTTGGCAGTCAATTTGTGTTACGAATAAAGAGCAATCTACAGTATGTCAAAATGTTACATTAAAGTGTGTAGTGCTTCTTGGGTCTGAATTTTGGTTACTCATAGAGAAGTATACTATTTGCTCAGTTAAATATAGTTATTAAAGGTTACACTGACATAATTTTTTTTTAAACTAGTAACTATTAAGGATTATTACATTAAATAAGGATTTTGAGCTCGAGAAGAGAACCCTCATTCAAAATCGTTATACGTACATTCACTGTATTATTGTTTAAGAAGAAGAACGTATAAACTAAAATTCATTATAAATACATTAGTTTTTGTTATTGGAAATGGTTTATATATATATATATATATATATATATATATATATATAATATACAGTGTCCCAGAAGTCTGGACTCGTAGGGAAAATAGACATTATATTTTTAAAGTGAGGCAAACATATTTCTAATATCAGTTTCACATATTTCGGGAAAGAAAATACCTCGATGGCTCAGTATATACAAATCAAAGTATTTTCTTTCCTGAAATATGTAAAACTGACATTAGGAATGTTTGTTTCACTTTAAAAATGTCTATTTTCCCTATGAATCGAGACTTCTGGGACACCGTGATACAGGGTATTCAAAAAGAAACGCAACCTCATTGGTGAATGCATATATCATTGTAACCTACACTTTTCTATTTTGGGTTTAGTTTCTCTCTCTCTCTCTCTCTCTCTCTCTCTCTCTCTCTATATATATATATATATATATATATATATATATATATATAGTTAGCCCAAATGACAAGTATTAATAATAAAAACTATGAATGATATGCCATTAAAGTTTTTCACTTTCATATATATCTATACTGTACTCAGTCAAAACACAGATGTTACATTTTGAAAAGTTTTTAATAGGAATAATATATCAATTTCATTGATTTATCTTGACGGTTTTTTCCTTTTTCTTCTCTTTTAGGTCACTTGGATTCGAAATAGAGACATTCACATTCTTACTGTTGGATTATTTACTTACACAAGCGATGACAGATTCAAGGTTTGTATGAAGAACTTTACATCAATTTCTTCTTTTAATAAGATCAATAATGACGGAAATGGACGGTATTCACCAAATGTTATTCCGTTTACACCAAAATTCCAGTGAACAATTTTGACGTAATGAAAAGTGACAGGAAAAATTTGCAGAAAAAATGCAAAATACTCGGTTGGAGCAATCTACACTGATAAACTATTAAACTAAACTAGTCCAAATGGTTAAGTCAACCAAATTTAACCATACGATGATTGTTCTAATCATGTGTATTGTTCTGGTAGCATAATTTTAATTAAATTAATCAAGATGTTGGTCGGTCGTTGGAAACGTTTTTTTTTTTTTTTTTTTTTTTTTTTTTTTTTAAAGGGGGGAAGACTTTGTGGTTAATTTACAAAGTACATTCAATAAATATTTGTAAAAGTAAAAAATTATCGTGAAATTGCTGATAATAAAAAAAAAAATGAGCCCTAACTTAAAAACGCTTTTAATTCTTCAATTTAATACTAAGGTCAAACAGAATGAAAATAATCATAAAATAAGTTTCCGCATAGCAAATTGAACTATTCCGTAAAGTAAACAGTATTTTGCCGTATGCAAACTACTATTTCGTGAGCAAACAATACTTTACTTTTATTGGCAACTATATAGGGTTAATTTATATTGAAAATGTACAATGTTTGAAGTTTGAACAATACACAACATTTTCCGACCTCTGAAATATACACACACGCATACGACTTCAGTTAAAATACAAAATGAGGTCACAGTACAAAAGTTTTAAATTTGTATAAGAATGATTGTCAAAACTTTATGGATATGTAAAACTAATTTAGGTATAAAAAGAAAGAAAAAAAAAGTCGCATTTTAATTGACACATAAAATGCCTTTTAAAAGTTGATAATTTCAGCAGTGCCTTTGTTCTTGCACGACACCTTGAAGATAAAGTTTGTAAACTCTTAAAGACTTAATTGTATAAAACATTCGACCTCTGCACCTTAGATTGTACGATTGAACAGGAAGTGTGTGTGTGTGTGTGTGTGTGTGTGACGCCTTAAAAAAGAAGTTTTTTCTTTGTGACTGCGTGTGAAAATGAACACTAAAATATGTACAGACTCTTTTGTAAATTATACGTCTTGAAAACCTACATGCGACATTTTTGTGAGTACTTTTTAAGTTCTATTAAATTTTATCGATTTCCAAAAGTCCCTCGAAAGGCTTTTGTTGTAATATATAATGTACGGTACATGCACATTTCATTCAAATATAACCATTTCGCGCAAAAACGCGCAAAAAATAAATAAAATTAGCCCAGAATTATTATTATTTATTATTTATTATTATGCGTTATTCAGGAAAAGTCCAACAAAATGGGAATATAAGTATTCAGGAAGGAAGAGGAATAATGAGTATTCAGGAAGGAAGAGGAACAATGAGTGTTCAGGAAGGAAGAGGAATAATGAAAACAAAATCAAGAAAACACAAATAATGCATTTGTACGAGACTGCGTATTCTGAAAATGCTCCATCTTCTCGAAACCAAGAACCTCTCTCTTGGCAAATATTCCAGCAGCCAAACATTTAAGATGTATACAAGTTTCATAACATTATCATGATTTTTGCATAACAACCTCAAATTCTCTCATCTGAGGAAGACGAACGGAACAAAATATTAAAAGTGGACCGGAGAGACATTCGAAAAGACATTTTATGAGGATTTACACCCCGCCTTGGATCGACCACCGAACTCACTTGATATGCCAAACGGAACACATACTGCAAATAGAAAATTCATTTTCGTTGAAAAGCGGCCTCGGTTGTAGATGAATAATTGAACAATGAAATTCTTTGCCAGAAAATAAAAGTATTTTAGGATGGAGATAAAATAATAATTTTCAGGAGAACTTGAAGGTACAGTTGAAATTGTTCATAAATGTTAGAATTTACGATTTTACGTACATAGTTTTTTTAATTCAGGAAGGAGGGGCCAAAGAGAACGCCCCCTAAAACGCTTCCCTCTCCCTGCCATAAAAAGAAAATGGAAGCTCTGCATTTGAAAGACTGGAGGTCATAGGGGTCATTCAAAAACCACGTGGTCCTTTTTCAGGTGCTTTTCAAACCCGTCCCCCCCCTTGTGGTCATTTGTGGCCAATGACTTAAACCCCCCTCCAAAACCACGTGGTCTTCTGATGACACCCCCCTTCTTAATCTTCTGTAAATTAAGATGCAAATTAAAAATAATCAAATTAAAAATAAATTAAAAATAATCAAATTAAAAGTATGGCGAATTTGTGTTTCATGAACGTTAAAGATTCGAATCTTCTAGAATTTCCGAAATAAAGGTACATAATCTATGGTAAACAATATTATAAACAGGATATTTTAATGCTTAGTATTGGCCACGCTGTTAAACATCAAGACCCCCCTTCCCCATGTGGCCCTTGGTGGTCAAATAAGGAACCCCCTCCCCCCTTTAAGGGCCAAGTGGTTTTTGAATGGCCCCATAGGCAGTGGGAAAGATGGACTGAGGAAAGTTGTTCCAGAATTGACCGGATGAGTAGACAAAAGGTTGAGAATACCGATTATCCCTCGCGTTAGAGAGTTGAACAGAAAAGAGAGAAGAATGAGTCTAAAGTCTGTTACTGCAAGCTCTCCTTAGAGGCGGCATGTAGTTAGAGTTCAGAAGAGCAGTCTGTTAGAAGAGGGATAGTAAAGAGAGAGCGGAACAACATTGCAGCGAAGCGAGAAGGATTGATGAGACGAAAAGCCTTTGATTCCACCGGTCAAGTAGAGCTGTGTGGGTTGGGCTACCCCACATAGAGAAGCGTTACTACATACTCGGGTGGACAAGACCCCTGTACAAAGACAGCAACTGAGCAGGTGTGAAGAAACTGCGGAGCCGGTACAGCATACCTAATCTCTTAGAGGTTGTTTTGGAAAGTGTGTGTGATCTTTCCGGGAATGATCACAAGGAAACGCCAAAAATGTTGAAAGAAGAGGAAGGATTAAGTTTTGTGCTGTTGAAGATGAAGATAAGTGAACAATGGTGTGGAAGATTGTAACGAGTAGACAGATGAAGGAACCGGGTTCTTGACTCATTGAAAACCTCGAGGTTTTCTCTACCTAATCATATATATATATATATATATAATATATATATATATATATATATGATGAATAAAACCACGAAGGAAAGGAAACACAGAATGGTGCTCAAGCGCATTCGTCTAATGACATCCTCAGGAACACTGAAGTACATAAAGAGTTACAGCTTATATATGGTTACAGAAAAAAAATATATATATATATATAAACGGAGAGATAAAAATATTAAAAAAAAAAACATTAAAGGATTGTGGGAGGAGCATACAAATTTGTAAGGAAAAACTACCGATTTTTAGCATGTCATTAGACGAAAGCGCTTGAGCACCATTCTATGTTTCCTTTCCTTCGTGGTTTTATTCATCATAAATATTTTTCACGTGTTACTTTCGTGAAATAATTTTCATATATATATATATATATTAGTGATGTAGCGGATGTCATTTTTTTCACATCCGCGGATGCGGATGCGGATGAGGATGTTTGATTTCAACATCCGCGGATGCGGATGCGGATGTCTACATTTTCGTTATTTTTTAGGATATATTCGAGATTTGTTGTGTTTAACTTATATAATAAGTAGAAGTAATTAGTAGCACGTCTATAAACATGTTTAAGAATCGATTGGACGCGCATGTTGATAGAAAGGGTATAGTTTATTAAGGTAGTAAAATTAAGGCTTTGTGGGGATAGATCCCACAGCTCAACACAAGTGTTGTGGGATATAGGGAGGCAGCGTCTTGGGTTAGGGGATACTCTCTGTCCTTACACACCCCCATTTAAAGAGATTCCTCTGCCGAGCGGTGCCCCCATAGTACTGTGAGGTATTGAAAAACTCATGATCTTCACTTGCCCCACAAACACCTTTAAATGGGAGACCCATAATGGGTGCACACACATTTCTACATTACTGTACAGTCTTTACAGCCACACCTACACTTTTCCTCGTATGTGTATATATTGTAATGTATATGGTTGTAAATTTGACTTGGTCCGCAACGATATGAACCGTGACTTGATGGATACCGTAATGAAATTGACTGGATTCTTTGGATCTGATATTTGCATGTCCGTTATATAATAGATATAGAGTGTAACATATTTGTGGATAGTAGTCTATTATGACTTGATCCTCTGGACCGAGAGATTCTATCTTTAGTTTTAAACCGATAATTAATTATTTTTAAATTGATAATTATTTAGTTTTGTAAAAATTGGTCGTTGCCAATTTACCGGCAGTTTTTAAATAAGTTTCTTATGTTCTTGTGGTTCGGAACCCACGTAAAATTGTAGGTCCCCTCCGCCACCACGGAGGACATACACAATACACGATTACGAGCACAGTTAGGTAGACCAGCCATGAGTGGATCCTAGGGTCTTTGTTGGTCTGAAACATTATAACATTATAACATTATTTTGTTGAGTTTCAGCCACAATTAGAAACCATAATTGTGTTACCAGGATGCGGGACGTGACCCAACTCAAATGCACCCCACCGACCTCTTTCCCCAACCTCCACCCTTATAGAAAGAGATCTTTAATTAGCTTGATAACTATTTATATTAAGTTTAAAGTTTTATTAGGCATATTTATAAATGAGTAATTAAAATAAAGTAAACTAAGATGTTCATCGTTTTAAGTTCAAACTTAATTATAGGAAGGTTATGCTTAAGGAACATTAATTTTTCTACCTTTTCTGCTGCCAGTCTGTTTCTCTTTTTATCATATATTAATCCAGCACTGCTAAATAATCTCTCGCTTGGTACGTTTGTTGGAGGACAGGCTAAATGTTTCCTTGCAAGTTTACTTAAGTATGGATAGATATTCTGCGTATTTTTCCACCAACTAATAGGATTGTCACATGCAGCCAGGCGTTTTTCTTGGTGATAGCTCTCGATCATTTTTACTACATCTTTTGACATCGCGTAGGTCTCGTCATTGCTGCTTGACTCAAGAAACTGAGAGACAGATTCTGTGATAGATTTGCTTGTTGAAGGTGTTGGTTCTGTCACTGAAACTTTTATTCTTTTGGTGGGTGGCGAAGCGACAGATTCAAGAGATTGAAGCTCTTCAACTGCTTTGCCAAGTGATGATTTAACTCGTTCTAATGTACTAGGTGAAAATAACTTAGCTTTGTAACGTGGATCTAAGTAGGTTGCAAGAGAGTAACTTCATACAAGAACAGCCTCTCGTCTTGTCGCTTGCATCACTTTTGCGCACAATGAACTAGTTCTATTAATATAGTAGAATTTGATAATTTCCGTTTATTAATGACGTTTTATCTCAACGACATCCGCAGTCCAAAGTGCGGATGCGGACGCGGACGCGGATGCGAGAAAATGTGCGGATGTTCCGCGGATGCGGATGCGGATGCGGATGTGACCTACATCACTAATATATATATATATACACTCGTATAATGTTACACACAAGCCATGTATGGGACACACAAGTTTCTCAGGGGACCATTCTGAGTTGTATATATATAACCTTTGTTTTTCTTCTGCCCGAAGTGTTCATTTTGACGAAGGCCAAGCATTGTCACTCCACCTTAAACCTACAGAAAATTTAAAATATGGAATCCGAACCATGCCCCACCACGGCCGGTCAGAAATTAAAAGTCCTCGCCCGGACTCTATCTCACGACCTCCCGATCAGCAGCCCAGCGTCTTAACCACTAGGCTACCAGCGTTACCCATTTATCTACCAACCAATTTTTATTGTGTGGAAGGATGAGTTAGTGGGTTTTGCTGCGCGCCGCCTGCCGTCACCAAGTCTCGATCCGGGGGCGATGGATTTGTAGTCAGCGATGCTAACCATTACACCACATATATAAAGCAGCAGCAGGTTGAGTACGAGAAACACCAGTGATAAAACATCATTTATTGAATTTTCTGGCTAGCGTTTTGGAATTTGTACTACTATCCATCATCAGAGCTAAAAAAAAGTTAAATCTGAAATAAAGATAATTAAAATATAAAATGTTACTTTTGAAAATACGTGCAAAAAACTTCACTTTTCTACGTGAAGGTCAAATTATGATGATAAAAACCCACTCTAATAGACAGTTTATTTCCACAACAGTTTCGATGCCCACTGGCATCCTCTTCGGGTGGATACAGAAGAGGATGCTAGTGGGCATCGAAACTGTTGTGGAAATAAACTATTTCTATTAGAGTGGGTTTTTATTATCATAATTATGAAAATACGAAACGAGTCTAAATTACAGTTAAAACATTTTGGTTTAAAATAAGAGGGTGTTATTAATTGAAATTAAAAAGTTGCGTTTATATATATACTTTGTTCTTTTGAACATTTCGCCAATAAAAATCAAATTTGTATTCGTGAATTTGGTGTTTTGTGTCTTTTCGAGATTAACATAATTAGAATTTATAATGAAATATATTTGGGGAAAAAAATTACATGTTCATAATACAAAAGGTTGACAAAAATAAATAGACACTACGATGATTGTTCTTAAGAACAAATGGCAAAGCTCATCAGTGGAATTCCAGAACGTGACAACTTTGCATAATTCAAAAGGGAAAGAAACGCGATTCTAAATATATTGATTCAATAGATCCGTTGTTATTATTTATTGACTTTTAATAGCAAATAAAAAACTACGGAAAAACTGAAGAGGTTGTCTATTCACTTTTGTCAACCGTCTCAACGAGTATTTTCATTTGCTCGAAAATGTAACTCTTCTGCAAACCTGTCTGAGCTAACTGGTGCATGTTAACCCGCAACCGAGTCTTTTGTAATCCAGACTTGGGTTCTGCGCAATTAAGATGCTTCTTGGTCTTCCATGATAGAATTCTTATTGAAATTTTATCGGTTTTTAACTTTAAAACTAGTGAATTGACGCCAAAGCAGTGTTTGAGCATCAGGCGTCATCTACTAGACAAAATGTTAATTAACTTCCCATTCAGTAAACCTTCATCTGCAGTGTTTATATGTTAATCTACAACCCACTACCTATAATAATACTATGCAGTTTCTGTCCTTCTGTCTGGGCTTCCGTCTGTCCGGCGTTTTTCTCTTACACTGTTGGAAAGACCTCTGTTCTGGGAGGATCGTAAGGGTATTTTTTTTTTCGTTCGCACATGCGTGCGCGCGTGCGCATGTGTAACTTTTAAACGAAGTCAGATAGAGAAAAAGTTTATGGAAGAAAAAATGTTTGGTTAATAATAAATAAAACAAAACCATAAAACATAATCGGGAAGCCAAGTGCACTTTTGTACAGGAACAAGGAAATTACGGATCACCTGAAGATCGATCAGGGCCACCAGCCTTCTTTAGTTAGCCTAGCCTTATAAGTAGGCTGACCATACGTACCGTTTTGAACGGGACAGTACTACGTCTACCTAAATTTTTGTATGAGTTCTGTCACTGAAGAATAATTGTAAGCTCAATATGTTTATGTACTTACTTTTTCATGAATACAGAATATTACATAACCCCGTCCCTTTTTTGCCATCCCAATGTCCCGTTTTTGTCTCAAGGAAATATGGTCAGCCTACTTATAAGGCTAACTAACGAAAATATCACGACTCAACCTAAACAAACGTTAGGTCAACTGTACTCCCTTGACGATTGGTTAGGTTAACCCTATATGGACAACTGCTACAAATTTCTAACCTTTCATATACACGCATTTATAACTTAACCCTACAGAAAATTCTGTCCATAGAGGGTTAAGTAGTGATATTTTCGTTAGTTAGCCTTATAAAGTTAACTAACGAAGGCTGGGGGCCCTGATGTTCAGGTGATCCAAATTACTAACCTAACGTAACTTAAGTTTCTTAAATCATGATAAGCTTCAATGCTTTCAACAGATTCAGTCCATCTTGGATTGCAAGTAAAGGTAATATGATAAATAGACCCGGCTTCCCAAATTTTTTTGCAATTGCCATAGTATCTTCATAATTCTGCGTATTGCTTTCGGGCTGCTTCGATAAAGATACTAATTTGATCGCAGTTGTTTTGTATTTACGTTCCTAAGCCTGTTTTTACACATGGGCAGCTTTATGTAGCTTCTTCTAGAGAGAAATTTGGATTCTATTAGTTTTTGGTGAAAGAATAACTAGAAATTCTCTATTTAAAGAAGTTTAGTTGCAATAAAAATGCTAACTTGACCGCGAATGTTTTGTTTTGCTAATTAGTAGATAATTACAACGTGACACGAAGTCACCGTTTACACTATACCTGAAACCAGGCGCGTGAAAAAAGTCGCGTGCAAGTGCCTTTTTCGGGCGAATGAGTTTAGGTCTCTTTGTTGGGAAGCCAAAGATTAGCGCTAATAACGAAAGGACTGAATGACGCTGATTGGTTGGGATAAGTTTTGCGATCATTTGAAATAGAAGTGGGAACGTGAGTATGTTATTCTCCTAGTTTCAGAAACTTTTAATCACGCACAACTTTTTCATAGCCCGTTTTCAAGTATAGTGTAAACAGCGACTAAATATAATATGAATTTTCGGTGTTAAATGAGGAAAACCCAAGGGTTATTTTTGAAGATGGTGTCCCAAATCAAGGGTTAACTTCAGGAGTGAGTAGGGAGGAGGTGAAGGTGGCGTTGAAAGGAATGAAGAAGGGGAAGGCATTGGGACCGGATGGGATACCAGTGGAGGCGTGGAATTGTTTGGGAGATGAGGGCATAGATCTATTGTGGGATCTGATGCAGAAGATATATGAACAAGAGGAAATGCCGGAGGAGTGGGGGGATAGTACACTCGTACCTATCTACAAAGAGAAGGGGGACATCCAGGATTGTGGAAATTATAGGGGAATAAAGCTTATGTCACACACGATGAAGGTTTGGGAAAGGATTAGAGAGAAAGGTTAAGAGAAGAGACAACCGTGGGGGAAGAGCAGTTGGGTTTTATGCCAGTAGGGGAACAACTGATGCGATTTTTGCACTGAGGCAGTTGATGGAGAAACACCGGGAGCGACAAAAGGGACTGCACATGGTTTCATCGACCTAGAGAAAGCATATGATAGAGTGCCACGCCAGGATGTTTGGAGGTGTATGAGAGAGAAAGGTGTGCCGGAGAAGTACGTTAGGTTGGTGCAAAGTATGTATGAAGGAGCAAGGACCCAGGTTAGGAGTAGTGTAGGTGTAACGGAATGGTTCCCCGTGAGGGTTGGTCTACATCAGGGATCTTCTTTGAGCCCGTACCTTTTTGTTTTGATTATGGATGTGTTGGCCCAGGGGATAAAAGATCAATCCCCTTGGTGTATGCTCTTTGCAGACGATATTGTTCTGTGCAGCAACAGGAGAGAAGTAGTAGAAAGAAAATTGGAGGAATGGAGGAGGACTTTTGAAGACAGAGGGTTGAAAATCAGCAGAAAGAAAACGGAGTACCTGAGGTTCTACGAAAATCAAGACTCAGAAATTAGTTTAGAGGGAGCGAGGTTAAAGAGAGTAAGTAAGTTTACGTACTTGGGATCGACAGTGGCTGAGGACGGTGAGCTGGACACAGAAAACACACAGAGTGCAATCTGGTTGGAAAAATTGGAAGAAAGTTTCAGGGGTGTTGTGTGACCGAAGAATAGGCGCAAGGGTTAAGGGAAAGGTGTATAAGACTGTGGTAAGACCGGCTATGATGTACGGGGCTGAGTCTTGGGCTATAAAGAAGATCATGAGAAAAGACTAGATGTAACGGAGATGAGAATGCTGAGATGGATGTGCGGAGTGACAAGGTTGGATAGAGTAAGGAATGAAAGGATAAGGGGCACAACAAAGGTTGGAGAAATCTCGAGGAAGATACAAGAAAGTAGACTGAAATGGTATGGACATGTGATGAGAGGGGATGAAGATTATGTGGGTAAGAGAACGATGAATATGGAGGTGCATGGCAGGAGAAAGAGAGGCAGACCGAAGCGAAGGTGGATGGAGAAGGTGAGGGGCGATTTGAGGGAGAAGGTTTGTCGGAGGAAGAACCCAGGACGGCTGTGTGGAGGAGGCTGGTCAGAAACGCCGACCCCGCATAGAGGCGGGAACGGGCGAAGAGAAAGAAGAAGAAGATCTAGGTGGGATTTGAACCTCCCTTTCTGAAACTGTCAGTTTTGCGAACCATGTTTTTATCCATTCGTCCACGTTGACAACTCACAAAGGTAGAACGAAATTTTCTATATTTTGGTATTCTCTTTGGATTTACATAAATCGGGTTTATTCCAGAAATATAAAGGAATGCCTGAAGGATTCCCCCCCCCCGTCCAAAAAAATAAAAGTAAATAAATAAATAAATAAATAAATAATAAATCTGAAAATACTGCGAATTGTAAATGTCTTTTGGAAATTCGATGTTTGCCGAATATTGCACGGATAAGCTTCAGACGTCTAACTTGAGCATGCAAATAAAGATTTCAGCGTGAAATTTGATATTTCACGACTATGAAAAAATATAAAGGTTTTTTAAGAGAATATTTTAAAGTGTAGAAACAAATCGAATCTAAAGCACAACAGATCGGTGAAACGGTAACCTGATTTTATATTTGGCTTTAATTTATCATGCAAATACAGAGACCGTATTCTCTAACTACCTTAAACAGTGTTCAAAATACAGGATTAGTCAAATATATGGGACCCATGGAAATGTGCTGTCCAAGGGGACCCAGGTAGGTCCTGTAAAAACCCCTGTAAACTAAAGCTTTCGAGTTATAATTTATATGACAAATTTATATGAATCCTCCCCCTCATTCCCTCCTCCTCCCATGTATTTCGAACACTGTCTTGAACTAGATGCAGAACTAAACTTCATTTCATTTCTAATGAAGACTACGGTATTATCCCTCTCAACCTAATTGAAAAGTTTACTGGCAAAACTTTAATTTAATTGATACCAAGCTTCCCAACATTACAGTACTAAAGAAACAATTTATCTTTATAAAGGACTTCTACGTAAGTTCTCGTATGCGAAACAAAACTTTTATACAGTTTTGCAAAGAATTTTTTCCTCGGTTATCACTTAAAGTAATGTTTTAAACCATTTAATTGGATTATTTAGAACTAAATACCCATATACCATATACGACCATTTCTTCTTGCCTTCATAGTTTACAATTCGAGTGTAACCACTGTATTGGGTCGTACATTGGTGGAACTAAGAGACATATTTGTACACTTTGGTAAATTCGTTTGGAAACAACTAACCGATCAGCAAACCACCTAACTCCCTCATACACAACCATGCGCAGTGTCACAACCATCAAATTTAGCAGGAAATTTTACAATATTAACGGTGAACAGTCGAACAGTAAGTTGATTATGTTGGAGTCTTTCTACATGTACAAATTTAAGCCAAATATAAATTCAAATAATTTTTTCAATGACTTGTTCTGCTTTTTACTTTTAGTCTTGAGGTAAAGTGATTTTAACTTTTTAAATTTTAAGTACTTTTTTATTTTAATTCAAAATAAGTGTAATTTAGTTTTCTTTTGTATTTTAAGTCTTATTTCATAATCATGGTAAACTATACTAAGGGTATATTTTATCCAAGTTATGAAAGAAGGGTTAATATTTTAATCTTTTATATTTTAATTATCTGTATTTTGGTCTGAAAACTAATTTTTTTTTGCCCTGATGATGGAAAGTAGTACCGATTCCGAAACGTTGGTCAGAAAATAATGGTGTTCTTATTCAATATATTTATTTATTTATTTTAAAAACATTTCATTTTTATGTGGGTTTACAAATTTTTCATTTTCTGGAAAATTCTATTAAAAATTTTTATTGTTTTTCTAAAGTTAATTTTCCAAAAGAATTTTCAATAAAGTTTGGGAAATGTGTTCCAGATTTAAATATAAATAAGCTGCAACCCTTCGCCCCCCAACATCTAGTCCCACTCGATTCCTCCAAAAAAATAGAAATAAAGTTGGGGGGTTGGGGGGGGGGGGGGGTTCTAGAATTATGATTGTATACTCACTCTTTGCATAGAGGAATTTGAAAAATTTAAGCTCTTAAAAATTACTGCTAATTTTTCTTTGTATCACTAATGTTTTGACTGATTCCTTCGGAATTGTGAAAACCTCTCTGAAAGTGATTGTCTGGCATCTCTTATTACTGAAGAGTACTTTTTGAGCACGTCGGATTTATTTTCTTCATTGTCTGCGAAATATTTTTAAGTCAAGAAGTGTTTCTGCAATAATGGAAAATATTTCAATTTTTCTTCCAGATCTTTTGAGAAAATATTTAGTTTTTTTTTTTTTTTTTTTCAAAAGAGCTCGTCGGTCTCGCTAAAAATTGCCTCGTGGGTCAGTGGTTCGCCATCACTGGTCTAGACCAAGAATTAGCGTAACAGTAGCAAAGGTGTTACGCAAATGTAAAACATTATTTAATGATATTTAAGCCCCTACTTATAGGCCCTATAGTACACTGTTTTAATAACAATTTCTAAAGACAAAATAAAAGATAGAGGACCTATATACCTTGTATTAGCATAGTACTAGCAAAAGGTCGGCGCTACGCGCCGATTTTCCTAGATCTGCGGTGCTTCGGCTGAATTGTGGGCCTACGGCGTATTTTATTTTGAACATCAGTAGCCCTTTATCTGGATATTATTCCTATTCCTCTCACCTTGGGCCTCAGTAATTGGGGTGCCTGCGGCCTTCCAGTTACTGGCAAACCAATTATTCATTCAATAAAACTACAGAAAAGAACGCAGCCATGAAAATCTAAAGCTTCACAAATTTTAATACAATGAGCTCGGATTTAAAGCCTAAAATTTTCATGACTGCGTTCATTTCTATAGTTTTATTGACCAAATAACTGAACCAACAGTAATTGGGGGCCCTGCGGCCCGCCAAATCATAGTTTTCATTGTTTCGAGTGCATCAATAATATTGTTATAGTGTTCCATTAGTTGTGATAAGCATGATCTTCCTGACCGGAATCGATGTTGGTTATCATTTTTTTTTCTGAGTTTCCCCATTAACCCCACCCCCTCCCCCATTACCCCCCCCCTCTCCCCCACCCCTCTCCCCCATTTACCCCCACCCTTCCCCGATTACCCCAAGGGGGAAGGGGGCTGGCACCTTGCAAAGGATTTACTTTAATTTTTTTTTGGATAAAACTACAGAAAAGAACGCAGCCATGAAAATCTAAAGCTTCACAAATCTTAATACAATGAGCTCGGATTTGAAGCCTAAGATTTTCATGACTGGGTTCATTTCTATAGTTTTATTGACCAAATAACTGAACCGACAGTAATTGGGGGCCCTGCGGCCCGCCAAATCATAGTTTTCATTGTTTCGAGTGCATCAATAATATTGTTATAGTGTTCCATTAGTTGTGATAAGCATGATCTTCCTGACCGGAATCGATGTTGGTTATCATTTTTTTTCTGAGTTTCCCCATTAACCCCACCCCCTCCCCCATTACCCCACCCCTCTCCCCCAATACCCCCTCCCCCACCCCTCTCCCCCATTTACCCCACCAATTTTTTTTCTGAGTTCCCCATTAACCCCACCCCCTCCCCCATTACCCCACCCCCTCCCCCAATACCCCCTCCCCCACCCCTCTCCCCCAAAATAACTGAACCGACAGTAATTGGGGGCCCTTGAACATCAGTAGCCCTTTATCTGGATATCATTCCTATTCCTCTCACCTTGGCCTCAGTAATTGGGGTGCCTGCGGCCTTCCAGTTACTGGCAAACCAATTATTCATTCAATAAAACTTCAGAAAAGAACGCAGCCATGAAAATCTAAAGCTTCACAAATCTTAATACAATGAGCTCGGATTTGAAGCCTAAGATTTTCATGACTGCGTTCATTTCTATAGTTTTATTGACCAAATAACTGAACCGACAGTAATTGGGGGCCCTGCGGCCCGCCAAATCATAGTTTTCATTGTTTCGAGTGCATCAATAATATTGTTATAGTGTTCCATTAGTTGTGATAAGCATGATCTTCCTGACCGGAATCGATGTTGGTTATCATTTTTTTTCTGAGTTTCCCCATTAACCCCACCCCTCCCCCATCCCTCTCCCCCAATACCCCCTCCCCCATTTACCCCACAATTTTTTCTGAGTTTCCCCATTAACCCCACCCCCTCCCCCACCCCTCTCCCCCATTTAACCCCACCCTTCCCCCATTACCCCCAAGGGGGGAAGGGGGCTGGCACCTTGCAAAGGATTTACTTTAATTTTTTTGGTTACATATATATATCGCATCTATTTTTCTGAGTTTCCCCATTAACCCCACCCCCTCCCCCATTTTGTGCCAAAAATATGATTAAAAATGAAGAAATGGGAACAACTGTACCCCTAAAAGGGGGGGGGGCAGGATTTATGTTCGGGAATTTTTTTTTAGCATGGGCACTGCAAAATAAAAAGACTCATCGAATAGTGAAAACCGCATTGTTGTACACCAATTGTAGCGACCTGTAGGTGTGCGCAAAAAAACTGTTACATATATATATATATACACAAACTCAGAATGGTTCCCTGAGAACATTATATGTTAAACACAAACCGTGCATGGAACAAGGAACTCTTCTGGGAAAATTAAATCCACTATAGTCCGAATAAGTAATGGTAAATGACAAATACCATAGTTTTTTTCTTTTTCATGATTTTAGCCCGACGTGGGCAACGGGTCTCTCGCAAAGAGATCCCATAAATATAGCTTCCCTCACCAGCTATCTGCAAAGCAGACAGGATCCAGCTTTGGGACATGGATCTAGGGTTTAAAGCAAGCCTAGATCCCTACATTCAGAACCTCTATATAAGTAAAAGACTCGTTGCATTCACGTCGTGTTGAATAAATCAAAGAAAAAGGGGGTAACTATTGTATTTTTAGCCAAAAAAAAAACAAAACTTAAACCTCAACCGGGACATTGAGCGTCCACTTTTCAAGGCACGAAACACGTCCGTTTAGTATACACAAACTCAGAATGGTTCCCTGAGAACATTATATGTTAAACACAAACCGTGCATGGAACAAGGAACTCTTCTGGGAAAATTAAATCCTTGTTCCATGCACGGTTTTTGTTTAACATATAATGTTCTCAGGGAACCATTCTGAGTTTGTGTATACTAAACGGACGTGTTTCGTGCCTTGAAAAGTGGACGCTCAATGTCCCGGTTGAGGTTTAAGTTTTGGTTTTTTTTTGGCTAAAAATACAATAGTTACCCCCTTTTTCTTTGATTTATTCAACACGACGTGAATGCAACGAGTCTTTTACTTATATAGAGGTTCTGAATGTAGGGATCTAGGCTTGCTTTAAACCCTAGATCCATGTCCCAAAGCTGGATCCTGTCTGCTTTGCAGATAGCTGGTGAGGGAAGCTATATTTATGGGATCTCTTTGCGAGAGACCCGTTGCCCACGTCGGGCTAAAATCATGAAAAAGAAAAAAACTATGGTATTTGTCATTTACCATTACTTATTCGGACTATAGTGGATTTAATTTTCCCAGAAGAGTTCCTTGTTCCATGCACGGTTTGTGTTTAACATATATATATATATATATATAAGGCTTCATTTCTGAAATAGTATATTAGATATTTATAAATCTATCTATCTACCATTAAGTAAATTAGATTACACCACTCGCATTAATATATTAACTCTACCAAGTTCGATATCAATTGCCGATCATAAACATTTCCATCATTACAAAAAGAGATTTTACTTCATGAAAAGGGAAAATTCTCAATTTTACAATGGAACTTGAAGAAAAAAGAATTTTCAATTGCTTTAATTGAGATTCCTCCGGTTTTAGAATTTCTAGTCTTTGAATTTCTCAAACGAATACGTTTTCATACGAATATTTCGTAGATCAATTTCAACTCAGGAGTATCTGAAACTCAACCCGCATGTTGAAGTGGTGAAAAATAGTGTGTGTATTTTAGAAATCTGTATTCGGGACGTTATAAAGACATCGGGTAGCCTAAAGAATCGCATAACAGTTTAATTTTCGATGAGAGAGATTATTTTTAATTAAAAATCTTCATACATGGGTCATACTGCAACATTATAACAAACGTGTTAAATCTGAAAACATATTCAGACGTACAGTAAATAGGAACTCAAAACATATTTAACCTTAAACATAGTTCAAAAGCGTTAACAAAATGTGTTTGGAGAAAATCAATCATGCCGCTGTTTTACACTGCTGTTTTATTATCTAGACCAGTGGTGGCGAACCTTTTTAGCTGGCGGGTCATTTTTTTTACTTTTGATTTTAAAAAAAAAACGAAATTGGGTCACTAATTTATTTACTTACTATTTTTAGTGAGAAAATTCTTGTCGAATTTTAGCTGCTTATATAATACAAGTTAAATGAAAAATATGAATTACAAGGTTTGGATCACTTGAAGATCAGGGCCCTCAGCCTTCGTTAGTTACCCTTATAAGGCTAACTAACGAAAATATCACGACTTAACCTAACAAATTGTCAGGTCAACTGTACGCCCTTGACGATTGGTTAGGTTAAGTCGTGATATTTTCGTTAGTTAGCCTTATAAGGCTAACTAACGAAGGCTGGGGACCCTGATCTTCAGGTGATCCCACGGTTTTTATTCAAGAAGCAGGGGTACGTTTCATAAAGAAAACCTTTAAATAAAAATAAATAAATAAATATATATATATATATATATATATATATATATATATATATACACAAAATTTTAATTTACTGAATTACACCAGTACACATTTGAAAACTTGTCGATCGATTTTTACAAACTAGTTGGTGATTCTATATAATTTGAGTGCGCTGATCTCAAAAATAGTTAGTTTTTCCCTATCACGTATGGTTTTCTTACTACAGGGTGTGTCATAAATCCCCCATTTATCCCCAAATGTGAACCATCTTATCGAGACCAACATTGGATTGCACATGCTAAACCATAAATTTTGTTATAGACTACAGTAACGCTTACATAATAATGTAGGGTAAATATATATAACAACCAGTCCCGTTCCCAGCAAAATACTCTCTCCCCTCCCATCAATGGGTGGTTAACATTTGGGGACAGATGAGGTATTACAACACCCCTTGTAGCACGAAATCTTTAGGTGATAGAGTAAAACCTAATTAAAGCAGAATTAAATAGCTCCTAGCTCTTGGACAAGCATATTGCTTGTTTATGAAAGAATAAAAAAATAACTGAAAGAAACAAAATATGGACGTTTTCCAGTTTATGTATCGTTTTCTACAGTACATTACATACAGCATAGTAAACATTTTTAGATTGAAATTGAAAGTTATAATGTGGGTTAGGTTAGGTTAGGTTATCAAGAACTCATTTTTGATCACTCATTTTTGATCTGAAAAGAAGCAAAAATAAATTATATGAAAAACGGTACACAAACTGGAAAAGGTCCCAAAATATATTTACCGAAGTATGTGTCGGATGCCAATAAATTATTCTCCTGCAATCTAGACCCCAAAAGTTCTGCTGCAGAGTCCTTAGGCAGATTCAAATCCCTGACTAAGTCATTTAGTTCGGCTTTGGTTAATGGTTTAGGATCTCGGTCAGCTGTTGGCTGTTCATAAACATCATCATTGTCTGGATTTGGAGCTGAATCAGAATCTGAATTGTATTGATCCAGACTCTCGGGTGGGCGGGGAATAGGAACTTCTGGACCATGGGGTACCGGCCTTATTGCAGATGGAAGACTTGGGTATTGAAGGCTCTCTTTATTCTTTGCATTATAACCTTTAACATTGCAAGAACAGAAGTAGCAGTCGTCGATATGGTTTCTAGGCTCGCGCCATACCATAGGGATCCCAAATGGCAAACTTTTCTTTTTACCTTTGCTCCAATTCCTTAGTGCCGCAACACACGTAAGACAAACCTTGTGTGGAGCCCAACTTTTGTCTTGATCTCCTAATTTAATTCCAAAATAAGCATGATAAGCTCTCTTAATGAAGGTAGTTACATTTGTCCTTTGTTTTACAACAACATACCGACCACAAATATAACAAAATATGTCTGGACTATGGGTACATCCTCTAGAAGCCATTATTAAAATTTTAAAGACGTAATGTTAGAATTATCTATCTGAAAAAATGAATTTAATTAAAGATAAAAAAGGTAAAAAATTACAAAACGCCCCAAAATTGTTTTGCTAATAACTTTAAAACTGTGGGTGATAGAAAAAACCTGGTAGCATTTTTGAATTCAGCGCAGCGAACTGCTTCAGAATCACAACTCAAAATAAAGAAATCGATTTTCATGCAGACCGGTGTTATTGATAACTTATCAGACATTTCTGAACATACGTTTAAGGAACTCCTAGCATAGTAATGCAAGCTTAGATTCATGAGCAACTACACTTAAACAAGTCTTTTTCATTTCAGACTTTCTATTTTACAATGCATTTTACAATCCATCTACAATACTTTCTAGTACTAGATGAGTAGTTGAAATGTAGGCCGTAATTATCCTGCTTTAAATTATAATGTTATAATGTTTCAGACCAACAAAGACCCTAGGATCCACTCATGGCTGGTCTACCTAACTGTGTTCGTGTATTGTGTATGTCCTCCGTGGTGGCGGAGGGGACCTACAATTTTACGTGGGTTCCGAACCACAAGAACATAAGAAATTTATGTAAAAACTGCCGGTAAATTGGCAACGACCAATTTTTACGAAACTAAATAATTATCAATTTAAAACTAATTAATTATCGATTTAAAATTAAAGATAGAATCTCTGATCCAGAGGATCAAGTCATAATAGACTACTATCCACAATATGTTACACTCTATATCTATTTATAAAGGACATGCAAATATATCGGATCCAAAGAATCCAGTCAATTTCATTACGCTATCCATCAAGTCACGGTCCATATCGATAGCGGACCAAGTCAAAATTTACAATCATATACATTACAATATATACACTTACGAGAAAAAGAGTAGGTGTGGCTGTAAAGACTGTACAGTAATGTAGAAATGTGTGTGCACCCATTTTGGGTCTCCCATTTAAAGGTGTTTGTGGGGCAAGTGAAGATCATGAGTTTTTCAATACCTCACAGTACTATGGGGGGCACCGCTCGGCAGAGGAATCTCTTTAAATGGGGTGTGTAAGGACAGAGAGTATCCCCTAACCCAAGACGCTGCCTCCCTATATCCCACAACACTTGTGTTGAGCTGTGGGATCTATCCCCAGAAAGCCTTAATTTTACTATCTTAAACTATACCCTTTCTATCAACATATGCGTCTAATCGATTTTTAAACATGTTTATAGACGTGCTACTAATTACTTCTACCGGCAAACTATTCCAGCTATCTACTATTCTATGCGTAAAAAAGTTTTTCGCAACTGCTGTCTCGAACCTTCTACTTGTCAACTTACACCCGTTATTTCTAGTCCTATTATATTGAGATATTTCGAAAAAGCTATCTCTATCTACGTTATCGAACCCATTCATAATTTTGAAAACCTGGATTAGATCACCCCTTAACCTCCTGGTCTCGAGTGTTGTCAATTTTAACTCCTTAAGCCTATCCTCGTACGACTTTGACCTAAGCGACGGAATCATCTTAGTTGCTCGTCTTTGAACTCTTTCGATTTTGTCTATATCTTTGCGCATATACGGATTCCAAAATTGGACCGCGTACTCCAAATGGGGTCTAACTAATGATTTTTATAAAGTGGAACTATAATATCGCGCGATTTGTACTCAAAATTTCGAGCTATAAAACCTAACACTTTGTTCGCCTTATTGACCGCTGCTGTACTTTGTTTCGCTACTTTTAAATCACCAGTGACTATAACTCCTAAATCTTTTTCCTGCTCTACGCTTGTTAAATCTTTCCCTGACATACTATACGCAAATTTACCGTTACGCGAACCTATATGCAAAATTTTGCACTTATCAACGTTAAATCTCATTTGCCATGTGACTGACCAATCAACGATTTTATTCAGATCTTCCTGAATTTTACCTCTATCTTCGTCATTAATCGCCCTACCACCCAGCTTCGTGTCATCCGCAAACTTTGAAACTGTACTGACTAGGCCGACATCTAAATCGTTAATATATATAAGAAAAAGCAAGGGGCCCAATACAGAACCCTGAGGAACGCCACTCGCTACATTAGCCCAGCACGACTCCGCTCCATCAACGACCACCCTCTGTTTCCTGCCTCGCAACCACTCTTCTAGCCAATTTATTACTACACCCCTGATTCCATGAGCCTTAGTTTTTTCAATGAGTCTTTTGTGCGGCACGGTGTCAAACGCTTTTTGAAAATCTAAATACACTACATCAACCGCCCGATGTCTATCGTAATCGTCAACCACGCTTTGGAAAAATTCTAAAAGATTAGTTAAGCAAGATTTGTTTCGCCTAAATCCGTGCTGCGTATTTCTAACAAGTTTATGGTATTCTAAGTGTTCGACTATACGATCCCTAATTATTGATTCCAAAAGCTTACCTACAACAGACGTTAAACTGATTGGCCTATAATTTCCCGCCGCACCTTTATCGCCTTTCTTAAAGATAGGTGTTACGTTTGCTAACTTGAAATTATCTGGTACGCACCCCTCAGAAATAGACGCATTAAAAATCTTTGTTAGCGGCACAACAATGCTATCTTTTAATTCTTTTAGTTGTATGGGATATATGGAATCCGGACCAGGTGATTTACGCGTTTTCATTTTATCAATATAGCGCATTACTTCCCCTTCACTAACGACAATATTATCCAAAATATTACCATTATCAAAAGGTATTATGTCTATGACCGTAGGGATATTCGTTACATCTTCTATAGTAAAAACTGACGTAAAAAATTCGTTTAGCAAGGTAGCCATTTCCTTGTTTTCAGAGACTAGATCTCCATTTACATTTTTTAATGGACCTAAGACACTTTTTACTGGATTTCTATTATTGACGTATTGAAAGAATCGCTTGGGGTTTTCTTTACCGTCACGAGCTATGGAGATTTCAAATTCGCGTTATGACTTTTTTATTACACTTTTAGCTTCACGCCTTAGAGATATGTAGTTGTTTCGTAACAACAGATTATCTTTATCGCACTTATATAGCCTATAAGCCCTATCTCTACTCTTTATAATGTCTCCTACTCTACAAGTAAACCACAAGGGCTTGTTGTTTACTTTCGCACGCTTAATTTTGTACGGTACACATTCCTCATTTATAGTCCTAAATACCGTTACGAACGATTCCCACATTAGTTTTGCGTTGGAGTTCTCCATTACGTTTTCCCAATTGACGTGTGAAAATTTATTTCGAAATTTACTAAAGTCTGCGTGCTGGAAGTTAGGAATTTTAGTCGAGTTAGTTGGTTTCGAGTGACTTACTGAGAGGACAAACTCTACCATATTGTGATCGCTATTGCTCAACGGTTCTATTACTTGAAGCTCAGTAATTAGCCTATCATCCGTAGTTATTACTAAATCTAAAATACTGTCCAACCTCGTAGGTTCCCCAACCTTTTGAATAAGAAAGCTATCCTCGAGAAAATTAACTAAACGATTACCTTCCGCGTCTCCCTGCATTGTATCGTAATTCACGTTGGCGCAATTAAAGTCACCCATAACTAAAGCCTGCTCACTACCGATTATTCTCTTTAGTTCACGATATAACGCTTCGTCCGTATCAGCTGTTTGATTTGGGGGCCTATATATAACCGCAACAAGAAGTTTGAAATCGTTCAATTTAAGTTCTGCTATAGTCGAATCTATCGGTTCTGGAATTGAGTGCTTTACTTCTATAACGTTCGCAATATTATCTTTGATATACAACATAACACCGCCTCCTCGCCTACCTATTCTGTTTTTAACAAAAAGTCTATAACCTTTAATTTGATACTCCCCTACAAAGTAACGTGTTTCAGTGCTAAGCCACGATTCATTTATCGCAATTAAATCATAGTCTTTACAAGCAATTAAAGAAAAAAATTCGTTTATTTTATTTCGTAGGCTACAAGCATTTAAGGATAGAACCTTCAAATTGTTTGTAATTGCGACACCTTCGCGAGCGCGGGGGAAATTTGTGGAATTTACGCTGGGACCGTTCGGCTTACGGCAACCACCTCCAAACCTTCCCAAGTAAATATGAAATTTGCCCTGACATGAACAAGACCAGCGCTCATGCGCAGACAGAGCCGCTTTTAAAAAGATTTTGAGTATAGTTTTATTCATGAAAAAGAGCGATACATAATTTTTGTTTACAAAATAGCTTTTACAACATGTCAAATGAAATAATGAAGGCATATATAAATTGCTCGGCTTTAAAGTAGGTTGTTCTTACGCTGCATGTGGCAATCAACGTAACACTGGTTGAATTTTTCCTATTTGTACTAACATTGGTGGAATTTAACTGGTTAAATATTTTAAATTATTTAAAATCTTTGTGCAAAATAGACCCCCACGCATTCTTACAATGAGAGAAATTCAGAATTCAGAATAACCTCGTTTCTACCCTTGATAAGTATTGCAGTAAATGCATTTTTACTTTTAAATACTTTATTATTAATATTATAGCAGTAATTATTAGTTCTATATTAGAAATTTTAATGAAAACGCTTAATATCTAATCGCAAATTAATTTCAAAGGGAAATTGCTTCGCATATTTTATATTTTCAATTAATATTCCTATATCAATTTCGAAATATATTCGTACGTTTCTGAAGTTAATATTGCGCACTAACCACAACGTCTCTAGCCTTCTCTGACGTAACAAGACGTGTTCAATACAGCCTAATGCGAAGAATTCAAAACTCAGACAATGCATTTGTCTAAGGCTCTAAGCTAGTCATCATTCCTACTTTATCGTCTAGACCAGGGGTTCCCAACCTTTTTTCGGCTGCGTACCCCTCAATGGCTTCGGCAAATGCCCCGTACCACCACCCCTACTCAAAATTACTCGAAAGACGGTGTAGCGGTTATACCTTTTGAGAGTACTTTTCCACGTGAAAGTTAGTTCCAAAGCAGTATGCCGCGTACCCCCCCTGGGAAACTTCTCGCGTTCCCCCAGTTGGGAACCCTTGGTCTAGACTGCGGACTTCTTGGTATGAAAGTGTTTTTAACTCCACTTAACACCT
The DNA here is from genome assembly GCA_023014485.1 of Bathynomus jamesi. Taxonomy (NCBI): domain Eukaryota; kingdom Metazoa; phylum Arthropoda; class Malacostraca; order Isopoda; family Cirolanidae; genus Bathynomus; species Bathynomus jamesi. The sequence goes on along the minus strand of JAJOZX010001146.1, from coordinate 840,420 downwards.
ACGTTGGCTTTTCCATTACATGTAATTTTTATTTCTATTTTTTAGTATTAGTTTTGGCTAGTTGTTGTTAATTTTATTACTCGTTCATTACGTGTATTATTATTTCTTTATTAATATAGTCTTTTCTTTTGGTGTGGGGATGGGGGTGGGGGTAAATTTATTGTTTAATTTGTTGTACCATTTATTATCTTCATAAATACTGTGTTTTTATGGGATTTGTCTCCTGCCAGTAAACGTTATATATAACCAAGGTGTGTATATATACGAGTATATACATAATATACTTTGGTTTTCATTCCGCCCAAATTGTTCATTTTGACGAAGGGCAAGCTTGTCACTCCACCTTAGACCTACAGTTTAACGTGAAATCCGAACCACGCCCCACCACGGGCGGTCAAAAATTACAAAGTTCTCGCCCGTACTCGATCTCACGACCACCTGATCAGCAGCCCAGCGTCTTAACCACGAGACTGCCTAGACTAGAGTACTGGGGTATATATTAGGGCCCTGTGAAGCTTTGAGATTCGATTTAATTTCGAATCGGGAGAGAGGATTCGATTTGATTCGTTAGCTTGGGCTCCGATTCGATATTTTCGAATCTCCATTAAGTCTGGTAAATAACATCAGTGATGTTTTGAAGAACTTTCGTAAATAAACACTTTTCTTTTTACTTAGATTATAATTCAATCAATATATTGAGACCAATCTCTCGCGCAATAACACTTTTATCATACTTTAATACCATTGTTCCTCCTCATCATCAAATACTTAATACATTTTTTTTAGAAGGATTTACTTTGTCCTTTGTTCTCAACAAGATTTAATTTAATAACACTAATCTAAATGCGTACAGTTGATTTGATTCGAGATTCGATTAGGAAAAAAAAAATTGTGATTCGCAGGGCCCTACTATATATATATATATTATATATATATATATATATATATATATATATTAGTGATGGATCGAGTGGTCGGTTTTTCACAACCGCCGTTGCGGTTGTGTTTGCGGTTGTCGAATTTTTTCCAACCGCGGTTGCGGTTGCGGTTATCATATACTAGGAAAAATGCGTAATTATTAACTGGATTTAGCCACTATAGTGCGATTTAGCCACACTTGGTACATAATATATACTAAATAGTATTTATTTAGTAAATACCTTATGTTGAACACAAGTTTTGCAATACACCGCTACCGCTATTTGTGTGTTGCAAAACTTGTGTTCAACATAAGGTATTTACTAAATAAATACTATTTAAATGAAGTATATTCTAAACTTATATTTGACCTATTATGAAAGAATAGGTCAAATTAATTAAAACCATATTTTGCACTAAGTGTGTTACCAGGATGAGGGACGAGGACCCATCGCACTGTTCATCCCACCTACCACTTTCCCCAGCCTCCACCCATTGGAAAGTTATCGATTATTATTCATTTGAAAAACTGATGTCAAACTTAATGACAGGCAGTGTGAATTTCAAGAATAATATTTTTGCTGCATTTTCACCTTTCAAGCGGCAACGCCTCTCATCGTACAACGTTCCCGCTCCACTGAAGAGCTTTATTGACTATTGTACTAAAGGCGATTTTAGTTTGAAGAAAATTAAATAAAAATAAATGTTACTTCATGGAGCTCACAGAGTAATAACTTAGAGCGCAGTTTAAACCAATTTTACTACGGCAGCCGTATGACGTCACGTTTAAGCACGCATAAGGAGACCCATCATTTTCTTTTTAAAAAAATAAATATTTCTAATTAACGTAAAATTAAAATTAACTAAGCTTTTACAACCGCAACCGCACTTATGGAACGGCGGTTACGGTTGCGGTTGTGAATTTTTGTGCGGTTGTTGTGCGGTTGCGGTTGCAGTTATTCGATCCATCACTAATATATATATTATTGTAACAGGGTGCATGTTGTGATTTTTGGATGATCCGTTGGGTGGTTGGTTGTATGGTACGTAATACGTGGCTGAATTTCGTGCGTGCTTGGACGTTTTTTGAATTTTGGTTGCTTGAAAGCGGACAGCTGGTCTTGAACTGGAAATTTTGGTGATTAAAGCGTGTAAAATTTAAAATAAGAAACAAGTATTATCGAAGGTTTCCCTGTAAAGGAATTTTTGTATTATATTTGGTTGGAGAGACGGCATACTGTAACACCAGTAACCTAAGAATTGTCCAATTGTCCTCTGCAAAAGAGGAGACGGAGTTGGGAGCCAGATCTCGCAACTGCTTGTAAGTGCTCTAAATAAACCCCCTGTTTTTACAAGTGCCAGTGATTTTAAGTATTTAATATTGTAGGTTTAAGTTAAGTTTGGGATTAGGTTAAGTTAAGTTAAGTTTAGGTTAGGGTAATGATGACTTGTGTAGGCAGCCTGATTTGCTTTGTATATATTAATATACAGTTTTGTAATCTAATGTTTTACTGTTCCTGGCTGGGACGGCCTCGCGCTGTAAAGGGGACATACATATTCGTTGGTGGAATCCTGGTCACGGTGACGGTATAACAGCACATTTTTGCATATAAAAAACTTAACCCTCATTAGGATCCGAACCCAAGCCCTCTGACTCAGACACGGGTGTTGACCTAAGACAGGATAAAACTACACATGCCGAAAACTAACAGTAAAAAGTGTGGTGCTAAAAAATAATAAGAGTATAATATTGATTACTTTTCTTCATTATTAATTATACATACCTTAAATTTGCCTTACAATGCAAACATTCCATTTCTTGATATACAAATCTACTAACTTCAGTAAAAACTGATAAAATATACAAAAATGCCAAAAGGAATCTATAATTCATGAATTGGAGAAATCGATGAATAAAACCATCAAACTTCGAGATAAAGATACATATATATCCTTTTATATATTCATTAACTCGGTAATTTGTTTATATATATATATATATATATATATATATATATATATATATATATATATATATATATGTGTGTGTGTGTGAGATAGGGTTCCTCCTAAGGAGACGTAGTTTAATATTCAAGATGAAGGTAAAGACGTAGAATACTGAAAGCATGTTTATTGTTTAATTTAAGTCCAATCGACAACGTTTCGGGTTACCTCACCCATCATCAGGCTTATCAAAAAGAATAAACTAAAATTAATAAATAATCACAAAACATAAGTGAAAATTGGTAGAACCTAAGCTAACCAAAATGAAAAATTAAAAGTTTTAAAAAGAAAAGGTATACCCTAAGAGCAAAATAAAGGGGTGAGAAAATACAATTAAAGATATAAAGTCAGTAAAATTAGATATAAATGGTAAAACCTAAGCTAATGGCAATACCCTTGTAAGACATTTTCGTTGTAAGGACCGAATCCCCCCTGCGATAAACTGTTCGGTTGTATACTTATTTAACTGCCCTGGGTGTTCCCAGGGAATATATGTTGGAAGTACCGTTCGTTCACTGCAGGCTAGATTCTGTTCACATATGGGTATTAGCCATAAAACTGGCAAAGTTCTCTCCAAGAAGGAATTCTCTGCCTTTAGGAATCACTCAGTTGCAAAGTGAATGTAACTATAGATGATTTCAAAATATTAAAGTCTTTTAACTGTTTATCCTCCCTCCGTATTTATGAACCCCTTTGCATAAAATATTTAAACCCCAGTCTTAATCTCGATTTTAGCCGTTTCCCCCTCTATATTAATTAGCTTACAACCAACCAAGTTTTCTTTTTGCACTATTTTTCCTGTCTTGTCTAGTTTCTTGAGGCCATGTGTCTGATACAGGTACGTTTCTGTTTTTACCTACGTTTAATGATTTTTTTTTATCTTTACTGATTTTTTTTTCTTTTACTCAATTTTTATCCTTTTATGATGGTGTTAGCTTAGGTTTTACCATTTATATCTAATTTTACTGTGACTTTATATCTTTAATTCTATTTTCTAACCTCTTTATCTTTATTTTGCTCTTAGGGTATACCTTTTCTTTTTAAAACTTTTAATTTTTCATTTTGGTTAGCTTAGGTTCTACTAATTTTCACTGTTTTGTGATTATTTATTAATTTTAGTTTATTCTTTTTGATAAGCCTGATGATGGGTGAGGTAACCCGAAACGTTGTCGATTGGACTTAAACATGCTTTCAGTATTCTACGTCTTCACCTTCATCGAGAAAAAAAAATATATATACATATAAAATTATACATACAGGGTGTCTCAAATCGCGCACCATAGGCTTTATTCAGACTTACAAGGTTTACGAGTCGAAATGGTTTATAAAGTGATGTTAATTACAATATATGTTCGATAATGATCGAATAAAAAATAGCTTTTTGATTAACTGTACGTACAGTACTATTAATTTTATTATTCGAACATTATTGTAATTCAACATCACTATAAACCATTTCGACTCGTAAACCTCGTAAGTCTGAATAAAGTCTATGGTGCACGACTTTTGAGACACCCTGTGTGTGTTTATTTATTTATTTATTTATTTATTAAGCACAGACCGCGCAAAGAAGAAAGAACTCTTCTGGGAAATTAACTCCATTATAGTCTGAATAAGTAATGGTAAATGACAAATTTATAATTAATTTTTCTTTTTCATGATGGAACCAATGTGGGCAACGGGTTGCCCACGTTGGGCTTCATCATTCGGACTATAGTGGATTTAATTTTTCCAGAAGAGTTCCTTGTTCCATGCATGGTGTGTGTGTAACAAAAGTTTCCCAGGGACTATTATATATATACACACACGAAGGCCACTCAATATATTTTGGCCCACCTTTTTTTTTCTTCTTTCCAAGTTTCCTTGTAAGTTCCAAAAATTTTGTATACAAGTAGTTGCATACCTTTATTACAAGTTTTTATTTTTCCACATAGTCTCCATCCTTTTCTACGGCTTTATTCCTTCCTGGTAAAAGTCCGCTGGGTTCCGCTGGAGCCACCTCTTAACCACCTCAACAACCTCATCGTCACTCAAACTTTCTTCCACGAATAACATCCTTCATTGGCCCAAACAAATGGAAGTCTGAAGGTGCCAGATCCGGGCTGTATGGAGGGTGGGGTAACACACTGAATGCATTTTTGTGATGGCCTCTCTTGTTTGGAAACTGTTGTGTGGTCTCTGTTTTCTTTCCGGTCGAACTCGCTTTATACGTTTCTGGAGTCTCCGTAGGGTAGCAATATATGCCTCTGAGTTGATTGTTTGTCCTTTCTTCATAATGTCCACCAGAATCACCCCGTTCATGTCCCAGAAGATGGTGGCTATAACCTTTCCTGCAGAGGGAGCCATGTTGAACTTTTTCTTGCGTGGGGAGTCTGCGTGATGCCACTCCATGGATTGGCGTTTTGTTTCAGGTTCAAAGTGGTGTACCCAAGTCCCATCCCCAGTCACAATTCGTGAAAGGAAGTCATCCTCTTCTGTCTCGTATCGAACCAACGACTCGGAAGCAATTTCTTTTCTTTGGGCTTTGTGATCTTCAGTCGGTTCGCGAAGAACAAACCGTGAACACACTTTTGAGTGTCGCAGTTGCTGAATTATCGTATTCACACTTCCTTCACTAATTCCTAGCTCTAGTGATAACTTTGTATGTGCGGCGCCGATTTGATCGAATGATGCTGGTAGCACGTTGCACAGTGTGAGATGTCACAGCCGATGTCGGGCGACCGCTGCGTGGCTCATCATCGAGGCTCTCTCTCTCTCTCTCTCTCTCTCCGATGATCTCACACGTTTAGACCAGCGTCCAACTGTGCTTCGATCAACAACAGCATCTCCGTAAACGTTTTGTAGACGTTTGTGAATATTTCCAACTGTTTCCTTCTCTGTGGTTAAGAACTCTATAACAGCTCTGTTTACGACGCGCATCACTATCAGACGCCATTTTCGAAACTGCGTTAACCATCGGTTTTATACAAGGGCGTTTAAAAAGAGGAGGTTCAAACTGGAAAAATCCGGTTATGTGTGGCGCAGAAAGTTCAAACTTACGGCCCAGGAGACATTTCAGGCCCATGGCCTATTATTTAGCTAAGAAAAAAGGGTGGAGCAAAATATATTGAGTGCCCCTAGTATAACTGTGTGTGTGTGTGTGTGCAACTGGGCATAGTGAGATGGAGTGAGAATTCACAGGTGTGGTTGGGTATAGAAATATAAAAGTATTTAAACAATTTTACTGTCGAAAAAAGATAATCAGTCCTGGTTAGGCAAGGTTATCTTGCTATTTAATAACTTAGCAAAAAAAAAAACTTTTGAGCCTTCAATTGCGTTTGAAACACTTGTCACGCCCTTCTCGATTCGATGGCACCAGGGTTAAATCAGGTTGGGTTTTATATATATATATATATATATATATATATATATATATATATATATATATATATATTAATACACACTGTGCATGGCACAAGGAACTCTTCTGGGAAAATTAAACCCACTATAGGCCGAATAAATAATGGTAAATGACAAACACTATAGTTTTTTCTTTTTCATGATGTTAACCCGACGTGGGCAACGGGTCACTCGCAAAGAGGCCCCAAAAATATAGCTTCCCTCACCAGCTATCTGCAAAGCAGATAGGATCCAGCTTCGTGACAGGATCTAGGGGTTACAGTTACACCTAGCCTACTATATTCAGAACCTCAATATAAGCAAAAGACTCGTTACATTCGCGTCGGATTGAATCAAAGAAAAAGGGGTAACTATTGTATTTTTAGCCAAAAAACAAAATTTTAAACCTCAACTGGCAAAATTGAGCGTCCACTTTTCAAGGCACATAACATGTCCGTTTCATGATGGGATTGAACTCAGAATGGTCCCTTGAGGCACGGTCTGTGGGTATCATGAAAAAACCTCAGGGGACCATTCTGAGTTCAATCCCATGTATATAAAATCGTTACCTCGCTTATGCCGAGATGCTCGTGTGTGTGTGTGTGTGTGTGTGTTTATAAGATTATCTCAACTCTGAATTAATGATAGTATTGATGAGAGTGAAAGTGGAACATCATTTGATAAGATTGAAGATAATTGAATAACATTCTTTTGATTTCCTCAAGGTTCATTTGATTTGTCGGAAATTAATGTGAAAATCTAAATTACAATAAAATAAAATCTTTATTCTTAAATTATGCAATTTAAATCCATTATTTTCAAATAAATTAAATTATTTCTTGATCGTTTATAAGAAAAAATAATTACTTTCCTTTTTTTTAAATCCTGTACTTTAAATTTTAAGGTATTTTTAATGGCTGGGTAATTTTAATGGCTAGGCAATTTTTAATTTGTTTTTTACAATAATCAATAAAATAGTATAGTGAAAAAAAATTTACGTTGCGGTGTATTGGTTAGCATCGCTGACTATGAATCCACCGGCATCATGTTCGATTCCTGGTGGGGCAGGCGGCGCTCAGCTCACCCAGGTTTATTCTTCCTCGCAAAAAAAGATTGGTTAATAAATGGGTACCCGGGTAGGCTACTGGTTAAGATATGGGGCTGCTGATCAGGAGGATCGTGAGAGCGAGTCCAGGAGAGACCTTTGTAATTTCTGACTTCCCTCGATGGTCGTAGTTCGGATTCCACGTTTAAGCTGTACGTTTAAGGTGGGTCGAAAAGTTTGACCGTCAGAATGAATAATTCGGGCAGAAGTAAAACTAAGGTTTCCGAAACTAGGGGGTTTTCAGTGTAATTTTTAATAATTTATTAACATGAAACATAAAGTTTGGGGGTACATACTGGTTTTATACCACAAATTGACCCCTAAACTGCTGGCTTACTTGGCTAAAAGCGCGCCGAACGCAGTAATATACAGTATATGTATATATATATATATATATATATATATATATATATATATATATTATACAAGGCCTCTACAGGGCGCCCATAAGCCCCAATCGGTTATAATTAAAGCGAAAATCCATCTAGTGGAGCTCACACTGACGTAATCGATTAGTAAGGAAAGAATATTTGTAGAGATGGTCATAATATTTTCCATTTTGAATAATCAATAAATATTTCGAAACTACTTATAAAATTTTTATTTTGTTTGATTTTCTGAATTTTTGTTTTAATTATAAACGATTGGGACTTATGGGCCACCCTGTACATTCTGCGTTTGAAAAGCTGGAGGTCATATATATGTTCGTCAAAGTGTGCAACCAGCCATTTCGTGTAATGGCTGAAACTGTCATTTCGCAAGATGGCTGTTTCACTTGGTCATTTCGCGAAATGACTAAAATCTTCAGCCATTTCGCGAAATGACTAAAATCTTCAGCCATTACGCGAAATGGTTGAAATTCCACCTTGGCCATTTCGTGAAATGGCTAAAATGACTTTTGTCATGAATTCATAGAAATAACAAACATCACAATAAAATTGGAAACCTTTATTTAACTAACTAAATCTGCTAAAACATACATACATCCACAGGTCTGTTCAAATAAGTGAGAAACACTCTTCAAATACACATTTGAACACATTCGAATTTTCAATGTAGAGGTTTTCAAATACTAACCGGGCCTTCAATGTTATTCCGATGTCCGCCATTGAAGGCCCGGTTAGGTCAACTGTATGCCCTTGACAATTGGTTAAGTCGTGTTATTTTCGTTAAAACTAACGAAAATAACACAACTTAACCTAACCAATTGTCAAGGGCATACAGTTGACCTAACCGGGGCAAATGATCTTGTACGAAATGACCAAGGTGGAATTTCAGCCATTTCGCATAATGGCTGAAGATTTTAGTCATTTCGCGAAATGACCAAGTGAAACAGCCATTTCGCGCGAAATGGCTGGTTACATACTTTGACTGTTATATGTGTGTGTGTATATATTATATATATATATATATATATATATATATGATGAATAAAACCACGAAGGAAAGGAAACACAAAATGGTGCTCAAGCGCTTTCGTCTAATGACATCCTCAGGAACACTGAAGTACATAAAAAGGTTAAGCCTATATATAGGTTACAGAAAGAAAAAAAGAAAAAATAAATAACATACATACACACACACACATACATATATATTATATATACATACATATCTATATATACAAATACATACACACATACATACATACATATATATACAATAACAGAGAAGTAAAAAATAAAAAAAATTATAAAAAAATTAAAAATTAAAACCTTAAAAGATACCAGTGAGGGGTACAGATTTTGTAAGGAAAAATATCGATTTTAGCACAAGATCAAAATGGATTATAAAAATACAAATTATACTGGATCTCTGCTCGATTTTTAGCACAAGATCAAATGGATTATAAAAATACAAATTTATACTGTCCGGGTTTTAACACAATGCTGCCTATGGTCAGGTTTCGATATATATAAAAAAATAATAAAAAAATAAAATGCAAATTAAAAGTTAATAAAGTAGAAAACAAGTTTACCAAAGATTAATGTTTTACACTTCTTATCTATATCTGTTTTAAAGGAATTCAACATAACAGGATCGAGTTGAAAAGACCTTGTGCTATGTTGAAGTTATTTGAAAGTTGGATAATGGCAGACTCAAGAATATTTCTATTAACAATGTTGCTTGAATGGAAAAAACTGAAGCATTATTCCAATCAATACAGTGGGCTAACTCTGACAATGGACAAAAAGGCACTGGACAACTGTCCTGTTCTAACGGAATATTGATGCTGTTTTATACGTATGTGCAAATCCTTTCCCGTCTGACCTATGTAAAAGGAATCACATTGTTTACAACCAATTTGTAGATAATGCCTGAATTATTGGTAGGGCTATTTTTTACTATGATATTTTCACAATATTGTTATATGAAAATACTACATTAATATCCAAAAGTTTAAGTACATTAGCAATGCCTAAAAAGCCCGGGAAAAATGGAAGTACTAAAATATTTTTGACAAAGTACGAGTGTTAATATTGACACGATAGAAAGTTCGTTTGCCTTGTTGAGACAAGATTCCATAAACGCAGATGGATAACACAAATCACTTCCAATACCGTTGATTTTTTCCAATTCGGCATCGATGTATTCCGGACTGGCGATCCTAAGGGCGCGGAGAAACATTGATGAAAATATGGCCTTCTTAGTGGGGGTATCATGTCCCGAGTAAAAGTGTACGTAGGAAAATTGTTTGTCGTTTTCCGATAGATACTAAACTTAAAACCTGGGCTTTCCCTATGTACACGCACATCCAAAAATGGGATTGAATTGTCTTGCTCAACTTCTAAAGTAAACTTAATGGAGGGGACTTGATCATTTAACTGAAGGAGGAAGCTATCCAGGTCACGATTCATGGGCCAGATACACAAAATATCGTCGACGTACCGCAACCAAGGGATGCCAACCCCCAGGATTCTCGGAATATAGGTAATTTCGAAAAACTCCATATAAATATATATACATATATATATATATATATACATAATTATACATATATATATGATGCAAATCCACAAAGAAAAAATGTAAAGTGATTCCAAGTTTGTTTATTTTTATATATATATATATATATATACATTCAACTGCAAAGAACACGCAGTATAAATAACGTAAAGAACGACGTTGTATAGGAGATATTCCGCGTCTGACCGGCAATTGGAAGATCCCGGGTTCGATTCCCAGGTGGTACTTCATTTTTTTCATTTGTTGTTTTCTCTTTCTCGTCTTGCGCGGAATATCTCCTATACAAGCGTCGTTCTTTACGTTATTTATACTGCGTGTTCTTTGCAGTTGAATGTATATATTGTTACGGCAAAGGGAGGTGCCCCCTTGGGGCATGGTTTCTGCGAGTATGTAGAGGAATTACGGCATTTGGAAGAGTGGAGTCCATGGTGTAGGTTTATCGCGTCTGACCGGCAATCGGAAGATCCCGGGTTCGATTCCCAGGTGGTACTTCATTTTTTCATTTGTTGTTTTCTCTTTCTCGTCTTGCGCGGAATATCCCTATACAAGCGTCGTCTTTACGATATATATATATATATATATATATACAGTATATATGTCTGTGTGTGTATATAATTTAATTATAATTGTTATATATATTATATATATATATATATAAAACCAAACCTTCATTTGTATTCAAGAATAAAAGTTAAAAAGGTTTTTGCGCTCTTCTTTCAATTTGCACTTCAACATCAGTTTTACTAAAACGGTCTTAAAATGGTCAGAACGAAAGGATTATAAAGTCGTTGATAATGAAAACAAAATTAGCTTTTAGTTTAAATCACAAAAGTTTCTTTTGTAAAAACTTTACACGATGAAATACTGTACTGAAAGGAAACTTTAAAGTAACACGACTATTATCGATTATATTATCGATTCATCCGTAGTTAAAGTGGCAGTAATGGAATGATGGGAGAGATCGTTTAACCTTTTCGCAACATCTACAGTCATATGACGGACGGGACGTACTACAACTTTACGTGGGATTCGAACCACGGATCGCTACATAATCTGAACGCGAAGGACGGTCTTCCCATTTAATTACTATCCAGACCCAATGTCGCTAACTTCGCTGATCGATGGGAAGAGGTGTTAAACAATGGTTGCGACGTAACCCAAATGGAAGTATGAATATTAAACAACTTTTTACATACAGCACCATTCCAATTATATAAATATATATAAATATACTGTGTGTATATATATATATATGTATGTGTATATATATATATAATATACTGTGTGTATATGTATATATATATATACTGTATATATATCAGTGGCGTGCGGTGGGTGTGTCCACAGGGTAAGCGGTAGCTGCAGATATATATATATATATATATATATATATATATATATATATATATATTTCTCTGATAAAGAGCCATATAGACATCGAAGAGGAAAAGGTGGTAGAAACAAAGGAAAATCCAAAATACTTCTACACCTATGCGAAAAGGAAAACAAACACGCGCGCTACTATCGGGCCCTTAAGGAAAGGGAATAATGAACTAACAGACGATCTAAAAGAAATATCTAAAACATTGAGAACCCAGTATGAATCGGTCTTCAGTACCCCAAAAGGTGACATAGCGATACCTGACATAGATGCATTCTTCGAAGAGAAATTGCAAGGAGAATGTATAACAGACTGATTTTACCCCAGAAGATGTAGCGAGAGCCATAGGACAAATGAAATCACATTCAGCTGCATGTCCGGACAAATGGAACGCACTATTAATTAAAAACCTGTAAAAATGAAATAGCTACACCCTTATACTGGATATCGAGAAGATCCCTTGACACTGGGGAAATAACGAGCATCTTGAAAAGAGCAAACATTGTCCCTATATAAAAAGGAGGGGACAGATCTCAAGCAAAGAGCTATAGACCAGTGTCTTTGACGTCCCACCTCACCAAAATATTTGAAAGAATAGTTAGAAAAAATCTGACTTCTTGGAGACATTGGAAAGATTCAACGAAACTCAACATGGATTCTGATCAGGAAGATCATGCTTATCACAACTTAGAGCATTATAACAATATCCTAGATGTACTTGAAGGCAATGAAAACTATGATGTCATATACACGGATTTTGCTAAAGCTTTCGACATATGGGAATAACAGGCAAAGTGGAAATGGATCTATAATTTCTTCAGAGAACGACTACAGGTCGTCAAAATTCAAGGTGTATCATCATCAGAATCAGAAGTACACAGCTCAATGCCACAAGATACAGTGCTGGCCCACTCCTGTTAATTATCATGCTAACAGACATAGACAGTTGAGTTAACAGCAACAGTATAGTAACATCATTTGCAGACGATACAAAGATCAGCAGAAAAATCAGCGAGGCAAATGAAGTTGTGGCCTTGCAGAGGAACACAAACAAAATACAAATGATCAGACATTTAACACCGAGAAATTTCAGCTCTTGAGATATGGTAGAAATGAAGAAATTAAACAGACTGCATATTATGCTCCAGATAGACAGGAAATTCAGAGAAGCACGAAAGCGGTCGACTTGGGAGTAATAATGACCGATGATGCCAAATTCGAGGCACAAAAACAGATAGCAATAAACAAAGCAAAAAGAGTCGCTGGACAGGTACTAAGAACGTTGAAAAGGAGGGACAAGACGGTAATGATTCCCTGCTGAGAACACTGATCATGCCAAAACTTGAATACTGCTCAGTTTTGACGTCCCCATGTAAAAAGGAAGAAATTAATAAACTAGAAGAAACGCAGAGACATTTCGCAGCCAAGATTAATGGCTGCAAAGAACTCAACTACTGGAAAGACTACGTAAACTAAATCTGTACTCCCTGGAAAGAAGAGAGGTATACCATAATCTACATAAGGAAAATGATCGAAAAACTGGTACCAAACCTCAAACTAAACCCAATTACCATCCAAACAACGCTGGACAATAGGAAGGCAGAATGTAGTGTTCCCAAACTAAAGGCCGACAAGGGACCTCCTCAACACTGAAGGAAAATAGCTTGGTTGTCAGGGGCCAAGACTTTTAACAGCTTCCTAAGGACTTCAGAAACGTTACAGGAGTCAAAGTTGAAGTCTTCAAGAGAAGACTAGATGCCTGGCTCAAAACGGTACCAGATGAGCCAGGTGTACCTGGTTATGTGCGGTGGAGAGCGCAAGAGAGCAACTCGCTCCTCCACCAAGCCAGGCCTAGAGGCGGGGCCACTAGCTTGACCTTCGTGTGAAGAGAGAGCGACGCACGAACCGCAACGAGGTTAACTAGGCATGTGTGTGTGTATAATATATATATATATATATATATATATATATGGCGCGCAGCAAAACCCAGCTGTTCATCCTTCCACACAATAAAGAAAGTGGTTGGTAGATAAATGGGTACCCTAGGTGGCCTAGTGGTTAAGATGCTGGGCTGCTGATGGGGCGTGGTTCGGATTCCACGTTAAACTGTAGGTCTAAGGTGGAGTGAAAAGCTTGACCTTCGTCAGAATGAACAATTCGGGCGGAAGCTAACCAAAGTTAATATATATATATATATATGAAAATTATTTCACGAAAGTAACACGTGAAAATTATTTATGATGAATAAAACCACGAAGGAAAGGAACACAAAATGGTGCTCAAGCGCTTTCGTCTAATGACATCCTCAGGAACACTGAAGTACATAAAAGGGTAACAGCCTATATATAGGTTACAGAAAGAAAAAAAAAGAAAATAAATACATACATACATATATATATATATATATATATATATATATATATATATATATATATATGCAATAAACAGAGAATTAAAAATTAAAGGATTATCAGTGAGGCGTACAGATTTATAAGGAATAATATCGATTTTTAGCACAAGATCAAATGGATTATAAAAATACAAATTATATTGGAAAAACTGCCCGGGTTTTAACACTCTGCCTATGGTCAGGTTTCGATATATATAAAATAAAATGCAAATTAAAAGTTAATAAAGTAGCAGACAAGTTTACCAAAGATTTAGTGTTCTACCCTTCTTATCTAAATCTGTTTGGAAGGAATTCAAAATAACAGGATCGAGTTGAAAAAGACCTTTGCAAAGGTCTTTTTCAACTCGATCCTGTTATTTTGAATTCCTTCCAAACAGATTTAGATAAGAAGGATAGAACACTAAATCTTTGGTAAACTTGTCTGCTACTTTATTAACTTTTAATTTGCATTTTATTTTTATATATATCGAAACCTGACCATAGGCAGAGTGTTAAAACCCGGGCAGTTTTCCAATATAAATTTGTATTTTTAATCCATTTGATCTTGTGCTAAAATCGATATTATTCCTTATAAATCTGTACGCCTCACTGATAATCCTTTAATTTTTAATTTTTAATTTTTATTTTATTTCTCTGTTTATTGCATATATATATATATATATATATATATATATATATATATATGGGTATGTATATGTATGTGAGTGTGTGTGTATGTATGTATGTATGTTATTTATTTTCTTTTTTTTTTCTTTCTGTAACCTATATATAGGCTGTTACCCTTTTATGTACTTCAGTGTTCCTGAGGATGTCATTAGACGAAAGCGCTTGAGCACCATTTTGTGTTTCCTTTCCTTCGTGGTTTTATTCATCATATATATATGAAGGTAAGTCGTAATGTAAAATTTAGTCCATTTATAATTGGTAACTTTTAAAGAAAGTTAAAAATGAGATGGCTGACAAAGAATTTTCAAGTAATACAGACTATCATTTGTGCGTGACGATTAGTTTTGATTATACACCGTATTTCCAAGGATTACATGTCATGGCAATGTACATCTTTCTATTATGTTATGTTTACGACTTTTGCCTGTGTATATATATATATTATATATATATATTACAGGGTCGTTCAATAAAACTCTACCAATTGATATGTCTAATGTTGACAAAAAGATGGTAAAATTTTATTGAATCACCATACATATACAGGGTGATACATATGTTTGGAGACAGTGGAAATATGTAGAAAAAGTAATACAACTTTTATAATGTTTTATTTTCAATATACTATTACAGAAGGTGTTCAAATTGTTCACCCTGTACTTCAAGACACTTTATTACTCGTAACTGGCAAGGTCTTTGAACACTTCTGATTGTTTCAGAAGAAATTCGCTGCAATTCTAGTCTTATCGTAGCTTTCAAGCCTTCAATTGTTCTTACTGTAGTCTGTTAGATTTCAAATGTGTGTACAGGAAAAAGTGAAGGGTGTAAGGTCCAGAGTTCATACTCAACCTGAAACAAAAAAGAAAACGTAAAAGCTCTCTCTCTCTCGTGTATATATAATATATACACAGTATATAAGAGATTAACGGCAGAAATTACTGGGAGAATGCACAGGCAGAAATTACTGGGAGAATGCACAAAGAATATGAAAAAAGGAACTTCCAATTCCATTCTCTTTATCTCTCTCCTCTCTCTCTCTCTCTCTCTCTCTCTCTCTCTCTCTCTCTCTCTTTATCTATGATGTGATTTGATATGATGTGATTAATACATTATTACTTTTGCAGGTATCGCACCCCAAAGATTCGGATGAGTGGAACTTAGAGATATCTCCGGTAACTTTTCGGGACGCCGGAATTTATGAGTGTCAGGTCTCCACCAATCCGAAAATCTCTCTTCCAGTTATACTTGGAGTTGAAGGTAATGTGTATAGTTTAATTTTCCTTTTAACTTTAACTTTTTTTCGAGTATACACAAAGTTTACAATTATATAAGTTAATATATTTTCAGTATTACAAAATAGTGGTGTTTTTTTCTTTTTTTTTAAACATCTGACACTTTAAAAAGTTTGTATTTTTTTTATTAACTGAAATAATAGCATGAAATGTTTACTGTACCTTCTCTACATATGGAAAATTAGTCTCCCTAGTGCAAAACATGTTCTATATGATGTCCTCACGGCTCACGATACTTGCATGATACTTTCAATGAAAGAGTCCCGTCCAATAGATTTTCTGCAGTTTATGATAAAGGAATATAGTGGCCATTAACCTCACCACTGCAGAGCTGGGCATTTGCGGCATATTTTGCGGTACTGCGGTACTTGCGGTACCACCGCACTACCACCCCGGGCCCCCATAACGCAGTACCGCAAAGGATCGCTGAAAGTACCGCAGTACCGCTACCGCATTCAAATTTCCGCGTACCGGTTTGGTACCGGTTTGGTAGTGCAGCAGTACCGCAGTACCGCAATATGCCGCAAGTGCCCAGCTCTGCTCACCAGATCTAAACCCCCGTGACTTTTATCTATGGTGTTATTTAAAAGATAGTGTTTAAACACTGAAAAACATACAAAATTCACTCTCACAATATACAAAAATCTTTATTCAGAAAAAATACAAGTGACAGTTTTATAATATTTTTTATTTATTTTTTTTTTGTATAATTTTCATATTTGATATGACATGAATATATTTACAGTATTCTAATCTGAATATGACGTTGGAAGCGTGGAAGCTTTTTACACAAAATTTAATGGGATGTAATTTATTTATTACAAAGAAGTGAAAGTATCAAGTAATAGTGATGATTAATAATGAACACGGTAAAAATTTACAAAATTTGGGTAATTTTAAATTAAATAATTTATTGTATATTTTGTAGAAAATAAATGATTGATAAAAAATATTAAAAAAATGATAAATTATGAAATTTTTAAAAGCGTTTAGTGAAATTACCATATTTTAGATAGTAATTAATTTCCCATTTTATAATTAACTATGCAATAATGGCAGTAGTGAACTTGTACATCATTAAGAGCTAATGAAATACTTCTTTAGTGATTTGCGAAATACATTTAGTGATGAAGCCTGCTTGATATGGATGGGAATAGAAGAATTGAAATCGGTTGAATAAGAAATTTCTAAGATTTGAACAGATACTCTGTCCAGAGTACTGCAAAATTTTGTTGTTCGTGTGCAGAGTTAATGAGCTAAGAGGACATCACATACTGTAGAACATGTTTTGCACTAGGGGACTAATTCCCCGTGTGTAGAGAAGGTACAGTAAAATATTTCTTGCATTTATTTCAGTTAATAAAGAAAATACAAACCTTTTAAAGTGTCGCATTTTTAAAAAGTTACCCAATATATGAGCCCCTCCTAGGAAGAAGTGGCTAAGCGACATAAGTAAAAAATGCCAGGAAAAGCAGTTAAAAGTTGTGCCAATTTGAAAGTGAGACAACTTTTGTACTTTTTAAGATATTTCGACGAAATATCTTCAGAAAGTACAACTTTAGTACAACTTTTAACTTCGTTTTCTGGCGTTTTTACTTTTGTCGCTTATCTACTTCTTCCCAGGAGAAGGCCTCATTTACTGTATACAAGAGTAAACTGTGGACGCACTTTACATGCTGAAATATTCTCTTTAGGTATATTTCTAAAAATTTTGTCAAAAGACAGACTTAAAGACTGAAGGGTATTTACAGACTTGAATATTCTGTAATATTTTTAATATAAAAGTTACTAAAAAAAAAATTATAGAAAAATTAAAGAGTAAACTTAGACTAAAGGAAACTGAGAATATGATAGTGCATTATTCTTCAAAGATTACATTCTAAAAGAGAAACTGTAATTATCATTATTTTGGAATGGTGCGTCATTATTAATTACATATTTAGTGTAAGACTAAAGAAGCACAGTCGGGTAACTTTGGAATTCAAGTTTTAATTATTTTACGAAATTTAACGTGCGCCAGCGATTTATTTTAATCCTGGAATGTATAGCGGGGTCCAATTGGACCCCGCTATGTATGATGATTTGAGTCACTTATACAATCTAGGGTTAATTCATTCGGTAGATTGTTCCATAATGTTAGTTTTACAGTTTCTATTATAGTGAAGAGTATAATTTGCCTTTGAGATATATTCACTCTTCGTGTGAATTTGAGTGTCCATTACATTTTCGATTATTGTAATTAAGGCAAATTGTTCTGTAGCTTTGAGCATTAGAGTACATCTGTACTTCACATATGGCTTTATATTTAAATATACATAGCTGCTTAAAGGTTTCTGAAGTATGATCATAATAATCACTTCATATTTTTTATATAATTATCTTTTGGTTTATGATTAAAGGATTAATGATCTAATCACATGCAGTTCCATATACGGTAATGTTACGTATGAACTATGGACAAACTAGAATAAAGTATACCATTTGAAGTGAATTTGTGGGTAGAAAATGTAATTTCATTAAAATAAACTATAATTTAGAGTTTATGATCTATATCTTCAAAATGTTGTTGAAAGGATAAGTTGTTGTCGAACACAACACCTAATATTTTCCGTTAGTGACACGCGATATCGTATGCAAGTCAATAATAATATTGAAGTTTGGTATTAATTTCTTTTTTGTGATTAACTTAGTTTGTTTTAAGGGTAATTATTGGCTCTCAGCCAGTCACATACTATCCCGGTTTTTCTACTTACTATTTTATTAAGGGATGCAGGATCGCTGTTTGAGTGTATGAGGGAGTTGTATCATTCGCATATTGAAAGCCACTCCCATTATGAGAGTTATGAAAGACATTTATATAGATGAAATTAGTACGGGGCTCAAAATGCTTCCTTGTGGAATTCCATGCGTAATTTTTAATTCGGAGGTGGTAATGTTATTTTGTTTGTTGTACCGACTTCTGTTGCGTAGATATTATACACGTGTATGGATGTATGTATATACATATGTATGAATGTATGTATTTCTAAATCGCCAAATTCCTCTTGCATTTTGGTCGGTGGTCATTAAAGTTTACATTATCTCCTGCATGTGATGTCTCTTATTTTTCAAATTTTTAATTACTTACGCCTGCGTTAAAGTAGGGAGGGATTCCATTAAAAAGTTTAGAGAATGCGCTTTTTTACCGTATATATTGATTATTTTTTCGAATTTCACTCGTGTTAGAATTTTAATTAAAGAATTCTAAACAAAATTACTACTACTACATGCCACCTCAGGATTTCACACACAGCCACATTTTGTTTTTTTGGTTTGGTTAACCTAACCTAACGTAATTGAACCTATAAAAACATCTACAACAAAGTAGTAGTTATTTTCTGCGTAGGAGAGCGATACAAAAGAACTTATATATATTTATATTGGAGACTACCCACGTCTAGGTAATATGAATGCAATTTCGCTGTTTCGAATGAAGTGCAAGAATATTAAAATTATGTATATTTAAAGGTTGTAGAGACAAGTTTAAAAGCATCAGTTTTACTGTAATAAATATTTATTTCTCGTTTAGTATGACTCCCCTTCGCAGATAGCGCTGTTTGGAGTCGAGGTGGTGTGCTCTCCTAAAATTTGTGATGGAATATCTAAAGAAATTTGAATTAAAAATACGGCTGTCAATATTTCGACTGTTTCTTTGAAAAATGAGACGTCTTTGCTACACTTGCAAAGTTGCATTATGTTTTGGGTCATTATCTTGTTGAAAAGTAAAAATTCTGTCCAACTAGATGATTTTCAGGAGGTATCCAGCACCATCTGCTTGTTATGGACTGCAATTAACACCCCCATCAATTCTATCGATGCAGTTCTCAAAGTGCAATTGCGTTCAAACAGCTTCAAACTTGGGTGCAACCCTCCATCAAGCTCGAATTAAGCTTGCAATGATTTCTTTGTCTCGCACCATTTCTCCGACTGCCAAAAATTTCAAATTTTGACTCTGGACCATCCAAAATTATCTTTTTCCACATCTTGACTGTCCAAATTTTGTGGTCCTTTACGTAAGTTTTTGTGCTGCAGCGCAACCTTGACGTAATTTTTGTAGGTAATGGTGAATGGTGTAAATGGTGAATTTTCACTCCAATGATTTCTTGTGGTTATACTATGACGTATTTCCTCGATTTACGCCTCTCTCTCTCTCTCTCTCTCTCTCTCTCTCCCTCTCTCTCTCTCTCTCTCTCTCTCTCTCTCTCTCTCTCTCGGTGAGATAATTTTGAGATACTGAACATCAAATTATAGTTTGAAGATTCGTCTGGGTTTTTCATATATGTAGAAGCATCAGTGTACCTCTTAATTATCTTTTGAACTCCATATTTAGGAACTTTAATTTTTGCACAGATTTTACGGTACCATATCTTCAAAGAAAATTCTGGTTTTAGCTCGCATTCTTCCCACTGAAAAAAAGAAATTTCTGTACCTTGTCTCAAAAAATTACGTTCACATTGTAAATGCAATTTAAAACTCGAATATAAACCACTTAACATTTTTCAATTGTAAAACTAGTTAAAATATACTAACTAAATGATACTGAATATACAGTATTTGCCAATAAACTGTACGACTGGTGGATCTATAATTAATTTCATATAATTAATTTGTGCTCAAAAAAACAATGGGTACTTTTGCATTATCCTCCCAACACTAATTTTTTTTTTATAATGGAAGGAAAATAAAGCTGTTTTTAACCTAACCTAACCTAATCCCCAACACTAATTTTTTTATAATGGAAGGAAAATAAAGCTGTTTTTACCTAACCTAACCTAACCTAATCCCCAACACTAATTTTTTTATAATGGAAGGAAAATAAAGTACCATAACCAAAACCAAACCAATATTATATAAAAAAAATTAGTGTTGGGAGGATAATGCAAAAGAACCAAACAATGTTCAGAATTTGGTTAGAACTTTGTTCAGAGAAAAGAGAATTCAACTTTTCCATTCCTATTTTTTTTACTGTTGTATAATTGTATGACACGATCTCAACCCTTTCTTTGTGTCTACCTTAGCCCCCACCTTGAAAAACCGGACCTGTTCGTGGATCCCCCTGAGTACAAGGAGGACATACAGTATGTGGGGGAAAAGAGCACAAAAATTATTCAGATTTTAGAAATATATTTTTCATCAGTTCTCATCCTTTCATTTAACTATCATTAAAACATCATTATTAATACTCCGCTAAGAATACTTCAGTATTGCGGTATTTATCGATGTCAATCGATCATTTGATTCATTGCGGTTTTTCATGAACCCCCAGAAAAATCACTACGGACCCTCGGTTGAGAACTCCTGATATATGAAATTTCAAACCTAAAATTTACCGGCATATATCTCCATATCTTAAAAAAGACCTTGCCCCCTAGGATTCGAACCCGGGACCCCTTACTGAGAGTCAGTGGCGCTGAACATTAAGCTACAAAATAAAAGTTAGCATTCTAGCGAGTATTTCACCACCCAAAAGAAAAACAAAGTATTTCACGCCCTGAAGTGTTTTTACAAACAAATGAACAACATTCGTCACTTCTCCTTTAGCTGATCTTTTTCCATGCCTCATCCTACCCTGTGAGCAGTCCAACACGCTTTCAAGCACACGCTTCTCCCTCCGTTCTTCATTACACATGCCTTTTACACGCTACACAATCTTCTCAAAATCTATATGGAAAAAAAGGCATCGTGAGCCTCAGAGATCTTGATTTCGGTTCTCTCCCTCTTATATAGGGGGCGTTTTTTGGCGGGCCCTCGCCTTTGACCCTTCCTTCCAACATTTTTTTTTTTTAAATTAAAACCTATTTGGCTGGCACGATGGTACCATATAGATGGAAATATGAGCACGCGCATTTTTTTGCTATGCAGGGGGTTAATATGTAAAAACGCTTCTCGAGGAAATATTCAACAGGCTATATTAACTTCTGGGGGTGCATAAAGTTGAATATCGACTTTAAAAAATTCGATTTCGTGCGTGTGAGGTTAAATAATTCTATCTTATGCAAGTCTATTTAATTCATGTGAAGTTAGTTTAAACTTGGTTTGGTTAAATTAAGTTACATTATACCAGGTTAGGTTAGTAATTTTCACTTAAAATACGAGATGTACATATGAGGTGTCGCGCGGCACAATGACAAATGTGCCAAAAACAAAGTTTTGAGGAAAACTGTCTTAAAGTTTGTGAAAGACTCTTAACTTTATTAAAATAGATGTAATTCGGTTATTTTTTAAAAATTTGTAGGTAATTTTATGAACATTGAATGAGTGAATGATTAAATGATAAAACAGAAGCGTTTAAAGTTATAGAAAACGGATTTGCGCTCATTGGTTGATTCGTCATTGTGCCGAGCCAACGACTCGTATAAACAGAGTGGCCACAAAGTCCCTTTGCAGTGAAATTACGACATATCTGGTTGTTGTCCTTGTTTTTCATGCAAAGGGACTTTATGGCTACCCTGTAGGTTAGTTAGTTTTAGCTTGGAATACCAGACAAACGTTTCATTTTCATTTAAATCTTAAATTCATAAACCTGCATAAGGTCCAATTGGATTAATGTCGACATTCATAAGATATAATTTGATTTTGTGCATGTAATTATTAACTTTTAGCCTGTCGTAGCCTAATGGTCAGTGCCCACGACTCCGAGTCAGAGGTCCGTTTCGAATCATGATAGAGGATATATATATATATATATATATATATATATATATATATATATATTCACACACACACACCACACACACACACAAAGAGAGAGGGAGTTACAAGGACAAGAGGAAGCCTCAAAGACCTTCCGATCCCTCTGGGAGGTAGCTGTTATGACTAGTTCATTTTTCTTTTAACTATTTTAGCAGTAGTAGAAAACCGGATAGAAAATATAAGGCTCTCTCCCCACCCTCCGCTTTCTTCTTCGCCAGAGAGAGTGAGAGCGAGCGAGCGAGCAAGTTTTTTTATCGAAGTTTTCCGCTTTATCCATACATCTACCTATTCAGGATACAAGAAGCTCGCATATCATTTTTATCAGCCTGTTTATCATATATTTGAAATGGACGAAAATATTTGATGAAAGAAAGTTGAATTAGCTCAACAAATTGATAAAATTTCGCCAATCTATAGAAAACTCGGATTGGAAGTTAGAATTTGAAAAAAGTTGCTGTGGTTGTCGGAATCACTTTTTACGAAATGATATATGAATTTTAAAAATACGCCTTTTTAATTTTTACATTTGACAAGTTGGAATTTACTCCCGAATTTAAAAAATTCGGAGGCGACGTGTTTATTCTTATTTAAATATTTTCTCCTTTTTAATTTTTTAATTTTGTCTGAGAGCGATTTTTTTTTTTTTTTTTTTTTTTTTTAAATTTCAGAATTTTAATTTTTGTAGTTTATATTTCGAAGTTGTTTCCCGGTAGTTCACTGCTCTCGGGTGTTGCGCCCGAGTCGGGTCGGGTCCAGTCGGATACGCTTACCCCAACAAGGTGGGAAAATGAGTTCTGTTGTTGTCTCTTGTTACCTATATATTTCAAAGTAATTTTAATTTATTGGTTAAATAAATCCTTTTTTAATAAAATTTTTAGCCATTCTCGTGATAAAAGCAGTTAAATGAAGCCGTTATACAAATTTAATTTGGCTTTGTGGATATTTAAATGGATATATGTTGAAATACAGAACATTTGTGTGTGTTATATATATATATATGTATATATATATATATATGTATATACAGGGTGGGCGGAAAGTAGCTCCCTATTTTGGATTGGTAAAAAAATACGTATATTATCCATTTATTTCAGAAGAAATAATATGAAAAAGGTAGGCATACATGGTAGGTTTTCTCTAAAATTCAATGTGGGCTCCAACTCTTTCCACCAGCTTCTGGAGCCGCCCAGGAATGGCGTCCACTGACTTTAGCAGGCACTCCGGCGGGATGGAGGACATGACTTCCCGAATTCGGTCCTCCAGTTCTTCCAATGTCCTCGGTTTGGTGCGGTAGACTTCTTCCTTTACCCACCCCTAAAGAAAGAAGTCGCACGGTGTCAAGTCGGGGGCTCCTGGCTGGCCATTGATGTGGACCACGACGACCCATCCAACGCCCAGGGAAGTGGGCATCCAGCCACTCACGGACAACAAGAGCGAAGTGCGGAGGGCGCCATCTTGCATAAATATCAGATCGTCGATGTTCTCCCATGTGCTGACAACCGGCCAGACCTCGTTTCGCAACATAGCAGGGTACCGCTCAGCATTCATGGTGTTGCGCAGAAGGAACGGGCCCACAACCTGATCTGAGGTCATACCACACCACACCGTTACACTGAACCGATTCTGCCGTTTTTCAGCGGTAACCGTGCGACTTCTTTCTTTGGGGGTGGGTAAAGGAAGAAGTCTACCGCACCAAACCGAGGACATTGGAAGAACTGGAGGACCGAATTCGGGAAGTCATGTCCTCCATCCCGCCGGAGTTCCTGCTAAAGTCAGTGGACGCCATTCCTGGGCGGCTCCAGAAGCTGGTGGAAAGAGTTGGAGCCCACATTGAATTTTAGAGAAAACCTACCATGTATGCCTACCTTTTCATATTATTTCTTCTGAAATAAATGGATAATATACGTATTTTTTTACCAATCCAAAATAGGGAGCTACTTTCCGCCCACCCTGTATATATATATATGTATATATATATATATGTATATATATATATATTATATATATATATATATATATATATATATATATAATATATATAATTTCAAACTGAATACTTAATTTTGGAAATGAATATTGAAATCCTCGCATTTAGTGTTTAATGGACACCATTATGAATATATAGAGAGCGTGTTCGGATGCCTGGTTTTACTGTTGACTTCTGACTCAATTTTGTAGTGAAGTCATATAATTACAACGAACATTTTATTTAGTGTTGGCATACGCGTTGTGTGCAGAAATGAAATTTTTTCCTCCAGCACCGGAGATATTGGGTGATACCCCCTCCCCCACCACCACCAATTACAGGAGTATCACTTTACATACAAAATATACATTTTACTCGTATTTCTATAGGGATGTAAGCACTAAACCAGTGCTCTTCAACCTGGGCGGTACCGCCCACTAGTAGGCGAAGGATCTCATTAATCTAAAGGTAATTGCAATTAATTTTATTGTTTTATGCAGGTATATAACTTTTAGTTTGAGTTTTTGCATTTTTAATTTTGGTGGGCGATACGGAGATTTCAAAAGTTACAAAAGTGGGCGGTAAGCATGAAAAGGTTAAAGAGCACTGCACTAAACGAACAGTTTGGAAATCCACTCTACCTTTTTTTCTAACATTCAGCCGGTGTGTATAGAACTACAAACCTTGTTGCTTGCTTTGTAAGCTTATACAGAAAGCTCCTTATAACCTTAACCCTACGTACAAATAACCCATCAAAGCTATAGGAAAAAAAGTACCCCCTAAGAACACGCAACAATCTAGTTTGAATTACTTAAACGAAAACGACAAATCGATTATATAGTTTTTAAAAACCAATTTAAGAAAATTGCGTTCTCTCTCAACTTTCTCGACTTTCGTGCGTTTCGTACAGTCGCATTTAAGGAGCTGAGCTGGCCCATACGGGCTCAAGATCGGGAGACAGTTTTGCGTTATAGCTTTGCGAATAACGCTGCATTACTTACATATGTAGACTTTTGGAAAGAATTTTTGAGTTTGGAATAGCTTTTTAATAGTTTTTATTCTATATTCAAAATATTACGTAGTAGAATATGTAAAATATATATCAATCACACACACACACACACACAATATATATAATATATATATATATTGTAGAACACTTCTCCATATTACATGGCTGAATAAGTTTTAATTAGTTGTATGCTAAACTTGAACATAAGGGCACAAGGAAAATTAATACATAACTCGTGGGATCAATTTATGCATGAGTAGCCCAAAGAATTAAAATTTCATAGTCATTATTAACACTTTGGTGTTTATTTCATAAATATACAATAGTACTATACCAGGTACTTGTGGGTTATCTGTCGCCACTTTTTAATATTTTTTTTATTTATTTATTTTTATATATAAGAGAAGAGGATTCTTTATACTGTACGGCATTGACGATTGGTTAGGTTAAGTCGTGCTAGTTGGTTAAATACCGTTTTATTTAACCAAACTAGCACGACTTAACCTAACCAATCGTCAATGCCGTACAGTATAAAGAATCCTCTTCTCTTAATATATAAAATAACTAAATAAAAAAAATATTAAAAGTTTTTTATTTAACCAAACTAGCACGACTTAACCTAACCAATCGTCAATGCCGGACAGTATAAAGAATCCTTCTCTTAATATATAAAAATAAATAATAAAAAAAAATATTAAAAAGTGGCGACAGATAACCCACAAGTACCCTATACCAATCTTTAAGATTAGAACTTGATAATGTCTTAAACGATGAAAACGAAAGCGTTCTTGTTAATTTCTTTGTGGTTATCCTTGTATAGAGAGAGAGAGAGAGAGAGAGAGAGAGAGAGAGAACTAAGTAGAACTGAAGAATATAGCTTGAGCTCTCTCTAAAAAAAACCATTAAAAATGGAAAGTTAATAATATAAAAATAGCATAAGATAACGGCTAAAAAAGTGGAGTCAGACTAGGTTTAAATGGCTTTATTCCAAAGTCGTTTATTATTCACAAGTTTAAACCGTTTTCGTTACATTTGAATACATTTAAAAACTAGAGTTTTTCTCTAAACGCAAATACAAGCATTATATTAGGTTAAAGTTTAGAGAGTTCTTTTATCTTTTTTTTTTTTTCTTTTTTAACGGTAGTACAAGTTAGTTTTAATGTCTTATTCGCGTGATGAGACAAAGTTTCGCATTGTTTTAGGCAGTATCTTTGGCAAGTTGGTGAGTGCTAAGTCATTTTCGTTGTTTTCGGAGAACCTCGCTTTTATTTCATTTGCTCATTTTTTTTTTTTCAGCCTCCGTGAACGACTATAGCCATAGTCACACAACCACACAGTCATGCAAATACAGCCATGTATAGACTTAACGATACAGTCAAACAGTTACACAACTGTAGTTGTACAGCACACGGCCATACAGACACACAACCACACGGCCATACAGAGGACACAACACACGGCCATACAGAGGACACAACCACACGGCCATACAGACACACAACCACACGGCCATACAGACACACAACACCCAATACTTCATGACACTTATGTCATCATTCAGCCTATGCCGTAAAATGTTATAAAGCATCGTCCGAAAAACAATATTGAGTCGGAATAATCTCGTATATTATTCCATTTGAATTATAGGTACATTTTGCAAAGTTTATTGCAATTCGATGTGATTGCACGCATTTATAATTAATATACTATAAATTGTTTGGAACGTGTTGTTTAATTATGAAATTGGTTCAGAGGATTATATCATATTAGGATTACTAACACGCAGTCATCACTTTGCCATTAAAAGTTATTGCTCACTGTCGGACACTGTCTCTGTTATTAGTTGAAACTGTTTGAGAAATATACGTCCTCTATCAAATTTGGCTCGAGGTGATTAACAAATTGGATTAACAGAATGGCGTAAAATACTCGGTGCAGTACCCGGCTTGAAAGAGCCACGATTCATAAACCCGTAAAAATATTAATGAAAAGTAGGACAGAATGTAAATAATTGTTTTGCATAATTTTCATACATGTAAAAAAAAAAAATTATACCCTAAAGTCAATATAATTTAATGAGTACATCGTGCATCTGACAGCACTTGCAAATTTTTCAAGGTAATGGCCTTACCAACTCGTTTCTGTTTTAATGACATTCTTCGTATATCCATATACCCTTAATTTAATAAGGGCATCGGGCATCTGATAGCAACATAAATACATTAGTCAAGTTATTTAAATATTTTTTCTTAAATAAAATTCTTCGTATACCCTAACATACCCATAATTTAATATGTCGTGCATCGTACATCTAACAACGCTTAATCACCAAGTATAAATCGACAGGTCAGCAAAGAACCGTAATTTGCTTCGCAGCGAAAATTATGGCTTAAACCCTTTGTAATTATAAAACCCTGAAATATAGCTTGTTGGAATGACTTAATTGCAGGAGAGAATTGAGTGTTATGAATAGGCGCATGATATGAAATTACGATAACACAACTTGTAACTTTTGATTAATGCAAGGACTTTATTAAGAGAAATATCTATTGTTTAAGATTTAAATTCTTTATTCTTTCTCATCTATTTCTTTATTTATTTTTGGTATTTTTTATTTATCTAATAATAACTTCTGATGATAAGAGAATTGATGGAATGGAATGGAATGCAATTTTATTCCAAATCTTGAATCTTTTGTGCATACAGAAATTACCAATTAGGTTCAGTTGCCAATTTTTTTAATAAGTCTGAAATATGCTTCTATACACACACACACCACATATATATATATGTGTGTGTGGTGTGTGTGTGTGTGCCCTGAGGGGGTACCTTCGCATGCCCCCTCAGGGCATTGGTTTCTGCTCGTATGTAGGAGAATTACGACTTCTGATTGATCGAGGTCCTTGGTGTAGTGGATAGCATATCTGACTGGCAATCGGGTGATCCCGGGTTCGATTCCCGGGAGGTGCCTCATTTTTTAATTTTTCGTTCTCCCTCCTCATCTTGTGCGGAACGCTCTTCTACACAACGTCGTTCTTTACATTAATTATACTGTGTGTTGTTTGCAGTTAAAATAAATATATATATATATATATATATATATTATATATATATACGCCTCGGTGGTGTAGTGGTTAGCGTCGCTGACTACGAATCCATCGGCCCCGGGTTCGAGACCCGGTGACGGCAGCCGGTGCGTATTAAAACCCAGCTGTTCATCCTTCCACACAATAAAAAAGAAAGTGGTTGGTAGATAAATGGGTACCCTAAGTGGCCTAGTGGTTAAGACGCTGGGCTGCTGGTGGGGCGTGGTTCGGATTCCACGTTAAACTGTAGGTCTAAGGTGGAGTGAAAAGCTTGACCTTCGTCAGAATGAACAATTCGGCCGGAAGCTAACCAAATGTGTGTATGTATATATATATATATATAAAGAGGGGATACATCTCGAGCAAAGAACTACAAACCAGTGTCACTGGCGTCCCATCTTACTGAAATATTTGAAAGAATAGTTAGAGAGAAAATCTGATTCCTTGGAGACATCAGAAAGATTCAATGAGAATCAGTACGGATTCCGATCAGCAAGATTATATCTATCACAACTAATAAAGCACTATAACAATGTCATAGACTCGCTTGAAAGCGTTCGACAAATGTGATCATGATAAAATAGCATATAAAATGAAACGTATGGGAATAACTGGGAAAGTGGATCTGCAATTTCCTCGGAGAACGTCAGCAGATCAAAAAAATCCAAGGTACGAGTATATCATCATCAGAATCGGAAGTACGCAGCTCAGTACCACAACAAACAGTATTGACCCCCAACTCCTATGCATTATCATAGGAGTTGTATAGTAACATCCTTTGCAGACGATACAAAAACGGCAGAAAAATCAGTTATGTAGAAGAGGTGGAGGCCCTACAGAGAGAGACGAAAAGAATATACAAATGGTCAGAAGACGTTAAGTTTAAACCGAAGAAATTTCGGCTCTTGATGTATGGAAGAAATGAGGAGCTAAAACAGATCGTATTATGCCCCAGATAGACAGGAAAGTCAGAGAAGCAAGAAAGCAATAGATTTAGTGGTTATAATGACCGATGGCGAAATTTGAGACACAAAATCAGATAGCGATAACAAAGTAGAGAGACTCGCGGGACAGGTACTTTGAAAGAAGGGACAAGAGAGTAATGATTCCCCTGCTGAAAACACTTGACGTCCCCATCTAAAAAGGAAGAAAGTAATTAACTAGAAATTCAAAGAAATTTCACAACCAAGACTGATGGCTGCAAAGAACTCAACTACTGAGAAAGACTTCTTAAATTAAATCTATATTCACCGGAAAGAAGAAGAGATACACCATAAACTACACGTGGAAAATAATGGAAAAACTGGTACCTAACTTCAAGCTGAACCCAGTAACAACCCAAACAGTGGAAAATAGGAAAGGAAGAATATGTAGTGTTCCCAAACTAAAGGCCAGACAAGGGACACCCTCAATTCTAAAGGAAAATAGTTTGGTCATCATGGGGCCAAGACTATTCAACCAGCTTCTGAAGGAGATCAGAAACATTACTGGTGTCAACGTAGAATTCTTCAAAAGAAAACTAGACGCCTGGCTCAGGGCGGTACCAGATGAGCCGGGTGTTCCTAGTTATGTGCGATGGATATAAAAATAAAGCAACTCACTTCTCCACCAGGCCAGGCCTAGAGGTGAGGCCACAAGTTTGACCTTCGTGTGAAGAAAGGCCAACGCACGGAACTGCTACGAGGTTATGAGATATATATATATATATATATATAATATATATATATATATATACACACAAGCAGAGTAAGCTATATTGTAGAAGTAAAAGTTTTGAAAACATAAAACTATCTTTATTACTTTAAGGTGATAACATCTTTAAAGGTTTTGGAATAACGTTTCTTTATATACGTTGAATCCTGCATAGTTTGTTCGAAATGCTTTTCAGTGTATATACGAGGAACGGTACAAAGTAATGTCTTTTACTGTATTTACGAACTGAAAATTGAGAGGCATTACTTTCGTACAGACCTTCGTGTGTATATATATATATATATATATATATATATATATATATATGATGAATAAAACCACGAAGGGAAAAGAAACACAAAGGGGTGCTCAAGCGCTTTCGTCTAATGACATCCTCAGGAACACTGGAGTGAAAGGACAAATCAAGGCAATATATAGGTTACAAAAATAAACATACATACATATTCATATATATATATATCGTAAAGAAACGACGCTTGTATAGGAGATATTCCGCGCAAGACGAGAGAGAGAACGGAATATATATATATATACATATATATAGTAAGCATAGAAAAAATTGTGGGAGGAGCAAACACATTTGTATGGGAAATTGACACTTTTAGCACTTCGGCCGACATTCAATATAAATTCAAATGGCTTGTTTATGAAACAGGTCACAAAAAATAAAGAAATAAAAATAAATAAATATAAATTGGGGAAAAAAAAAAAATTAATTACAAAATAGTGCCTTAGTGATATATATGTCACAGCCTAAATAACCATAAAGAAATAAATCAACAAATAAAAAACCACAAATATAAATATATATATATATATATATATATATATATATATATATATATATATATATATATATTACATACACACATATAGTAAGTAAAGAAAAATTGTGGATGGAGCAAACACATTTGTATGGGAAAATGACACTTTTAGCACTTTGGCCGACATTCAATATAAATTCAAATGGCTTGTTTATGAAACAGGTCACAAAAGAATAAAGAAATAAAAATAAATATAAATATAAATAGGGAAAAAAAAAATTACAAAATAATGCCTTAGTGATATATATGTCACAGCCTAAATAACCATAAAGAAATAAACCAACAGATAAAAAAAACAAAAATTGTAAGTGGAGTCTACAAATTCAAGCTCAAAAGGGAAGTTTACAATCAATTTAATAGATGATGCCAAATTGATATATATGTCACAAAGAAATAAAGAAATAAACAAAAAAAAAAAAAATTTAAAAATAAAAAAATAATAATAAATTGAAAAATAAATTTTAAGAGAGGCACACCAATTTATAAGGGAAAAATTACCAAAGGTTTTTTAGTTATTGTCTGAATCATGCATACTATGGTCACAAACGAATAAAAAAGTACAAGTAAATATAAATTGGAAGACAAAATGATGCCTAGATGATATATAAAGAACCATAAAAATATATACAACATATATAAGGTATATATACGAAATATAAACGCAATATATACAGAATATATATATATATATATAGGGTGTCACTAGGTAATAGGGGGAAAATTAAACGATGGATATTTTCCTATGACACCCCCTAAAATTGTTCCATTTGGTGTAAAACATACGGAAGAGAAATTTGGTCCTGATTGGTCATCATTTAAAGGTCGCCCTCGTCACTGAAAACAAGACCCATTTGTTGACGTCAACAAGCTGTTCAGTGTTCACAGCTTGGGCCGAACCAGATAATAAAAAACAAGGCAATTTGGTGAAATAACGAAAGTAAGACACTTAAAAACGCAAAGAATACAAACAGTTTATTATATAATCAAAATAGAAGACATAATTTGGCGAATAATGGTACAAAATGGAGAAGCAACAAAAGCAAAACTTTGAGAAATAAAATACATATACAGTAGCAGAATAATTGGTGCTCATACGCTGATCAGTGATTAGTTCTTTCGCGTCCTCACTAATGCTGATTTGTTCGGAGCTGGGTGTTGCTTTCTGTGGTCAGTGACAACTTGAACGAGGAACTGGAGCTGTTCTTCTTTCACTGTCAACTTTCCGTTCAGCTCCTTCACCAGAGCCACGGCCCGTTCTGCTCTGTCGTTCACCACTGCAAGTTTGGAGACCACATCCCGAGCTTGCACGTATTCAGAGTTTGACGTCCATGAACTGGGATGGTGGAGCAGAAAGCAATCTGGCAACTGAAGTTTTGAGAAGAATCCTCGGGTGTTCTTTGTGATCAGTTGCTCCAGTCCTTTGCTGTCACTGAGGAACATAGTATCAAGAACCAAAGGTCGTTTTGGCGGCATGTGAGGGGCTTCTTGATCTAACGCTGCAACCATGCTGCACTTCACTTCCATCGATATCCTCTCATCAAAGAACGCCAGACCCACTGCCTCCTCCGAATGGTACCACAGGTGCGCAGACAGCTTCTTGGTGGTACCATCAGAGATCTTCTTGTGCGGGTATCGAAGGAGCGTCCTCATCAATTCCCAATGATTCAGCGGAGCTTCGATGGACAGATGAGCTGTTGCCCACGCTTTCATGTAAACTAGAACAGAAAAGAGGCAGATATCTCGAATTCCGCGTTCCTCAGTGTTCGTCAGTTTAAACTGTCTTCGGAAGAGCCAGATCTTGATGGCATAGAGCCCCTTAGCCATCCATCTCGCCCGTGCATAGCACCAGGGGCGCGGAAGTTTAGTCCCTTGTATGGAACTCCTCCAAGAAAGATGACGGAAAGATCGAGGAATTCCTGATAGTCATCACGAACTTGAAGTGCTTGTGATTTTGCAAACTCAATGAGCTCCGTTCTATGCTTAAAAATAGCTGCTTTGGTGAACGCATCTGTGTCCGCAGTTTGGAACTGTTGCTGGTCAATGCGGGTCCAATAATCATGGAAGCGCTTGAAAAGCAGAATTTCTGGACCGGTAGATACTGAATCTAGCGATGCTGCGAATGCCGCCTGTAGCACCACTCCAGTACATGGTGTCTGCACGCGCAGTGTAACAGGTCACGTCCAACTTTTTCTTCCAGAAGAACACAAGTTCCTCCACGGTGGCCTGTGTTTGTCGCGGTTGTGTCGAAACACATAGATTTGACATGATCGGTCACTCCCCATTCATTCAGGCAATCTATGATGGCATTTGTTTGTGCCAGCGCGGTTCCTGACAGAAGTTTTGGCACCCCGAGGAGCTGCTCTGTCCCGGAGCCAGATACAAGAATAGGTAAGCGGTCAACATATTCTCGTGACGTCAGATCTTGCATGAGTTTTCCGTCCCAGTGAACAGTGAACGGACTATTGCCTTGGAACTCGCTCTTCAGTTGCCGAGCCTTAAGGTACGGAATTTTTCCACGCTGACGATGAATGGATCCACGATTGATGTTGTAGTCGCTAGCATCATGCCCTAAGCTGGAAGCTGCCTCAAACAGCAGATATGTGGCCTTTCTTGACGAGAGTTGCGTGCGATCAAGCGCTGCCGCCAATTCCGATGTCATGATGTTCTTCGTTGCTCTTTGTTTAGACGCTAACGAACCACCACATGCTCCTTTTTCTTCGCTATCATCTGAGCTGGAGGATGAGGACTCCAAAACCGCTTCGTTGGATACTGCCTCCATTTCAGCTGCTGATCGCTTTCTTCGTTTTCTCCTCTTCCTCCCGACGTCGAGTACAATCTTTGACTTGGCGCTGATGGGTCATGTCCAAACCTGCCATTGAACCTGGACGTCCTTTCTGGCGCTGCTGCTGAAGGAACTCCCAATCCTCTGGGTACTTGACCAATTTCTCACAATCAGCGTGGGCGATGTCAAAGAGACGATCGAGGCGTTCAATGAATTCTTTTTCTTTCGTCTTGTGTGAATCGCTCGTCCTTGAGGCGTGTTTTTTGAGTCCTTTCCACTCCTCGAAGACTTTATCCAGTTTGCTGACGCAGTGTGTCTCGAGTCTGGTTGGAATGTGAGCTTTCTCCCAGAAGGACATCACTGCTCGAAGTGACTTCCTCAACGCGTCACGTATTGTCATTTTCTTTTCATGGTGAAGGTAAAGGAAGTAACCGAATGCTTGCCTGTAGGAAGGAAGCTTGCATCCTTTCACCTCATCAACCGCTGCCCCTAATAGGTATATACACTTCCGGGTTTCAATCACCAGAAATCACGTAGCTGAAATGAGAAACGGTGAATCGTTAAGTATTGTTCACTTTATTTCTCAGATATTCAGACACACACACACACACATATATAGAGATATATAGATATCTAATGAACGATTATGGAGACGCCGCGCAAGCATTAAACTTTGGAAGGCGGGGGCGACCTTTTATAGTTATTCAAATAAAAAGATTTTTCAGTCACCATGTTTTTTTTACCAATGGAATAGATTCGCGGGGTGTCAGCATGAAAATTTCAAACTTTGCATTTAAGTGACACCCTAATATATATATATATATATATATATATATATATATATATATATATATATATATATATATGTGTGTGTGTGTGCATAAGGGAAAAAATTTCCAAAGGTTTGTTTTTATAATTATTGTCTGAAAAAACGGTAGGTCGCAAAAGAATAAAGAAATAAAAATAAATATAAATTGAAAAAATTACAAATAATACAACTACACATGTATACCCCATAACCAAATATATATACATATACATACATATATACAAACACACACACACACACACACACATATATATATATATATATATATATATATACACATACAAGCTTGACCTTCGCGAAATGAGAAATCATCGCGCGGAACCTTTGTAAGGTAAGGTACATACACTATATACATATATATATATGCATATAACTGCAATGACCGCGCAGTATATAAATGAATAGAAACGACATAAGTGTTAAGGAACGTTTCTGCACACGAATCAGCAACCCTGAGGTAGGACCAAATAGGACCTCCAAGTCCATAACTTATGGACTTGGAGGTCCATAACTTATGGACTTGGAGGTCCTATTTGGTCCTACCTCAGGGTTGCTGATTCGATGTGGGCCTACCTTAGGCCTCAGTTGCATGAATTTAAGATAATAATAATAATAATAAATAATAATAATAATAATAACATATAGTTAGTTATAGTTAGTGATATTTCCTATGTGTCCAGACTTTAGGGACACCCTGTATATTAAGTGTTCCAATTACCAAAATAGTTACTGAATTACGCAGCTCTTAGTTTATTTAGATCAATGTTCTTTTGATTAATGATCTAAATAATCCAGAACTCACCACGAGGAGGTGGCTGCGTGTCGAGCTCCACCCATGCCCTCCCAACCACCCATCCTTGCGCATGTTTTTTTCTATTAACGTTTTATTTAAACTTTATATTCAGCTTTACTTTCGAATGATGGCATTTTTTTACGTGACTGAAGTGTTGATCTTATGAAGCCATCTAGCGCGTTCAATCCAAATACTTTTGATGCTTCAGTCACTAATTTTACCATTCTTTCTACTACTTGTGTATGACAATGGAATTTCTCGAATGGAGGGGTACTCTTGTTTTCTATGAATTCTTCAATCTCATTTTCTGTCAGGTGTCTTGTCACAGGTGGTTCAGTGACAATGCATTTTTGCCAATTAATTAAATCAGTATAATCAGTAGCTTCAAATTATATAACAGGTACTGTGAAACGCCTCTCAACTTTTTCCTTGTTTGTTTGCCTTGCTTTCTTTATTCGCCTCCACGCTAATTCTCTTATGGCGCTGCGGTCATCATGAATCATTGATGCTAGAATATTTTCTGGATTTGCAAAAAATGCATTTCTTTGTATGACAGGGTTTACAATATCCTTTACTTCGTCATTCAGTGTTCTTGTTAGTTCAATAGTTTTGAAACATGTTTTGAGCCATTGACAAAAGACGTACTTTGCTTAATAGAAAACCACATTGGATAGACCTTCATTATAAAAGAAGCAATGTTCATGAGGTTCTCAGATGGACTTACAGTTGAAACGTATAGACGAAGCAAACGATTTGCTGTAGTCAGCCATCGTGAATGTACCATTTTGCCTGGACTACGATGAGCAAGATCTGGAGAGCAATATCCCTTTGTTATGGCCTGATGAATATCAATTAGATATTTTTGGTCGGTGCTAAGATCTTCACAGTCTACAGTTGGTTCCTCAGCATCAATCCTTTCAAACTCGACAATAGGAAGACTCTTACAGTTCTCTAATTCCCTGCCAATAGGACCGGTGAATCCGCGGGGACCAGATGTTTTTCCATCCAGCTTTGTAACTAAATGGCGTAATGGCAATTCATTGGCATGGAGCTGGCACACTAAATGTTGAACTGGCTTCTTCAGCTTCAATTCTATAAGCCTTATAACGCCTCCCTTTTCTCCAGTGTTGACTGCTGCACCATCGCATCCAATGGCAACAAGGTTTTCCAGGTTCATGTCATTATTTCCAATATACTCAAACATTCCTTTACATATTTCTTCAGCTGATCCAGAATTCACAGAATAATGGCCCAAATAATCTGAACCAGGTTCTCTCACTAAAGTGATATTTCTTCTGTTACCTTCTTCTGATATACTTTGGACTCTTTTTTTTCTGGAATAGTGTAGAATCTTTTCGACCATCAAATAGATTCCTCTGATTGGGACCTGATTTTGATCTTTCATAATTTCTGATCTCTTCTTTTGTCTTTCTCTTCTGATTTTACTCCTATCCACTACTTCAGATGTATTGTCAATAGAAACTTCCCAATATCTTGCAATACTGCACTAACAATGAATGCTGCAGCTCGATCTGAAACTGCAGTCCTGTCCAAGCAGTAGCCACTGAAGGTAGATTTGTAGTTTTCCTTTTCTTGAATAATTTTCTTCAGGTTGTTCGAGCTTTCTCTTCGAGCTAACTGGCTCTGGAAATGTATCGTCTGATATTTCGCCACATTCACTTTCACTATTTGATGTCGATGATGATTCAACATTTGTATCCTGCAATTTCTCCTGTGAAGATTCTTTGGTGAGCCTCACAGCTTCTTTTTGCTTTCTTAGCAACGTAGATGCTTTTTTCTTTGAGAGTGTAATATCTACTCTATCAATAAACAGTTTTCTTTCACTCCTTTGATCTAAGAGGACGTCACT
This sequence comes from Bathynomus jamesi, assembly GCA_023014485.1. Lineage (NCBI taxonomy): Eukaryota > Metazoa > Arthropoda > Malacostraca > Isopoda > Cirolanidae > Bathynomus > Bathynomus jamesi. The sequence continues at coordinate 802,692 of JAJOZX010001146.1, read as the reverse complement.
TCTTCCTTTGGAACCGTTTTTTTTTGGGACAAGAACATTGTGTTAGTACTTTGCACTTGCACGCTGCAATGTCAAAAAGTTTCTGTGTGCTTCTTTTTGAACATATCAATCTTTGCTTTGTAAGCTTCAGAATTTTTTCTGCTTTGGTATGGCTTCATAATGACACGATACTTTTCGTGGTAGCTTCTGAACATTGTTTCAATTCGCCTGTCTGACAGAATTGGGACGGAAGCACTTTCCCAAATTGTTTTCAATTTATCAACAACTTGTTCTAATATTTGAGATATTGAAGGATCTTTATTAGTATTCTGTTTCAAATCGTTTCTTACAAACAAGTAATATTTAAAAACTCCTTCGTATGTAGGAAGATTCCTGTGCCACAAATCTTCCCCCATACCAAACATGGGGCACTCAGTTGAGGCCCTGGTTGATTTTGCACAAACTCGAGACATTTTGAAAGTATACAAATCTGAAAAAGAAAGAGCTAATATCAATTATACGTTAATTTCAGTTAATAGTACATGGCAACTTAGGGCAACACAATACAGAAATGCAAATATATAAGAAATATAGTTTAGACTATCTGAGTAACGCCAACAACAGAACACCCACCTGCTACGAGAGCGACAGCTACACTGAACCGAGGTACTCACGTGACAGCTGAGTGAGCTGACTATAGAAAACTGTTTTTAGAGAATAGAAACTTTTTTTAAAGGTTGACTGAGCTATTTTTATACAAGTGTGAATAAATTCTTGTCTATTGTGCATCGTGGACTCTTCTGTAATTATTGGTTAAAATCGGCTTTTTTCAATTTTTTTCAATATTGAAGGTCATTGTGGCACCTGAAGATATTAATGTTATGATTTTAAATTTATACCACCTTATTTCCTCACTACTCCACACATTGTCCACACTAGCCAATTTGAAAATTCGAAAAATGAGTTTTTCACTCCGCCCTACTGGACAACTGTCCCGTTCTAACGGAATATTGATGCTGTTTTACACGCGTTTGCAAATCCTTTCCCGTCTGACCTATGTAAAATGAATCACATTGCTTACACCCAATTTTATAGATAATGCCTAAATTATTGGTAGGGCTATTTTTTACTATGATGTTTTTCACAATATTGTTATGAAAAAACTACACTGATATCCAAAAGTTTAAGTACATTAGCAATGCCTAAGAAGCCCGGGAAAAATGGAAGTACTAAAATATTCTTTGACAAGGTGCGAGTGTTATTATTCACACGATAGAACAAACAATTTGTCCTACGTACACTTTTACTCTGGACATGACACCCCTATTAAAAAGGCCATATTTTCCTCAATGTTTCTCCGCGCTCTTAGGATCGCCAGTCCGGAATACATCGATGCTGAATTGGAAAATATCAACGGTATTGGAAGTGAGTTGTGTTACCCATCTGCGTTCATGGAATCTTGTCTTAATAAGGCTAAACGAACCTTCTATCGTGTGAATAATAACACTCGCACCTTGTCAAAGAATATTTTAGTACTTCCATTTTTCCTGGGTTTCTTAGGCATTGCTAAGTACTTAAACTTTTGGATATCAGTGTAGTTTTTTCATATAACATATTGTGAAAAACATCATAGTAAAAAATAGCCCTACCAATAATTTAGGCATTATCTATAAAATTGGGTGTAAGCAATGTGATTCCTTTTACATAGGTCAGACGGGAAAGGATTTGCAAACGCGTGTAAAACAGCATCAATATTCCGTTAGAACGGGACAGTTGTCCAGTGCCCTTTTTGTCCATTTGTCAGAGTTATCCCATTGTATTGATTGGAATAATGCTTCAGTTTTGTTTCACTCTAGCAACATTGTTAATAGAAATATTCTTGAGTCGGCTATAATTCAACTTACAAATAACCTTAACATGAGTAAAGGTCTGTTTCAACTCGATCCTGTTGCTCTGAATTCCTTCAGAATGGATTTAAACAAAAAGGGCAGGTTGTTAAATCTTTGGTAAAAATTTGTTTTTGTCTTTGTTCCTTATAAATCTGTAGGTTTCTCTTACAATTTTATTTTTTTCAATTTTTTGCTGTATGCGTGTATATGTATGTGTATGTGAGTATGTGCGTGGTCATTGCAGTTAAATGTGTGTGTATGTATATGTGTGTATATGTATGTATGTATGTGTGTATATGTATATGTATATATGTGTATATATATGTGTATATATTAGTGATGTAGGTCACATCCGCATCCGCATAACATCCGCACATTTTCTCGCATCTGTATCCGCACCCGCATCCGCACTTTGGACTGCGGATGTCGTGCGGATGTGGACCGTTGAGATAAAATGTCATTAATAAGCGGAAATTATTAAATTCTACTGTACGTACTGTATATGTAAAAATGAATTTAGTAAACTAGTTCATTGTGCGCAAAAGTGATGCAAGCGACAAGACGAGAGGCTGTTCTTGTATGAAGTTACTCTCTTGCAACCTACTTAGATCCACGTTACAAAGCTAAGTTATTTTCACCTAGTACATTAGAACGAGTTAAATCATCACTTGGCAAAGCAGTTGAAGAGCTTCAATCTCTTGAATCTGTCGCTTCGCCACCCACCAAAAGAATAAAAGTTTCAGTGACAGAACCAACACCTTCAACAAGCAAATCTATCACAGAATCTGTCTCTCAGTTTCTTGAGTCAAGCAGCAATGACGAGACCTACGCGATGTCAAAAGATGTAGTAAAAATGATCGAGAGCTATCACCAAGAAAAACGCCTGGCTGCATGTGACAATCCTATTAGTTGGTGGAAAAATACGCAGAATATCTATCCATACTTGAGTAAACTTGCAAGGAAACATTTAGCCTGTCCTCCAAACAAACGTACCAAGCGAGAGATTATTTAGCAGTGCTGGATTAATATTGATGAAAAGAGAAACAGACTGGCAGCAGAAAAGGCAGAAAAATTAATCTTCCTTAAGCATAACCTTCCTATAATTAAGTTTGAACATTAAACGATGAACATCTTAGTTTACTTTATTTTAATTACTCATTTATAAATATGCCTAATAAAACTTTAAACTTAATATAAATAGTTATCAAGCTAATTAAAGATCTCTTTCTATAAGGGTGGAGGTTGGGAAAGAGGTCGGTGGGGTGCATTTGAGTTGGGTTCACGTCCCGCATCCTGGTAACACAATTATGGTTTCTAATTGTGGCTGAAACTCAACAAAATATAACGAATTTATTTGCAGACGAATTCACTAATTGATTTCTATATTAGTTAGATGCTTGATATTATTTTATATGTTCAGAGAAAAGTACAGCAATTATTGTACAATTAATCAATTATACTACATTATAGCTACAGCTCTCTCTATATAATAACTTATTATATACGTTAAACACAACAAATCTCGAATATATCCTAAAAAATAACGAAAATGTAGACATCCGCATCCGCATCCGCGGATGTTGAAATCAAATCCTCATCCGCATCCGCGGATGTGAAAAAAATGACATCCGCTACATCACTAGTATATATATATATATATATATATATGTGTGTATGTACCTAATTGTACCTTACCTTACCTTACAACCTTACAAAGGTTCCGCGCGATGATTTCTCATTTCGCGAAGGTCAAGCTTGTATGTATATATATATATGTATATATATATATTGTGTGTGTGTGTTTTATATTATGTATGTATAGTATATATATTTGGTTATGCGGTATACATGTGTAGTTTATTATTTGTAATTTTTTCAATTTATATTTATTTTTATTTCTTTATTCTTTGCGACCTACCGTTTTTTCAGACAATAATTATAAAAACAAACCTTTGGTAATTTTTTCCCTTATGCATATATATATATATATATTCTGTATATATTGCGTTTATATTTCGTATATATACATTATATATGTTGTATATATTTTTATGGTTCTTTATATATCATCTAGGCATCATTTGTTTTCCAATTTATATTTACTTGTACTTTTTATTCGTTTGTGACCATAGTATGCATGATTCAGACAATAACTAAAAAACCTTTGGTAATTTTTCTTATAAATTGGTGTTGCCTCTCTTAAAATTATTTTCAATTTATTTTTATTTTTTTTTTTTTTTTTTTGTTATTTCTTGTGACATATATCAATTTGGCATCATCTATTAAATTGATTGTAAACTTCCCTTTTGAGCTTGAATTTGTAGACTCCACTTACAATTTTTGTTTTTTTTATCTGTTGGTTTATTTCTTTATGGTTATTAGGCTGTGACTATACAGTGTGTCCGTAAAGTCATGGTGGGATTTTAAATAGCTATATTATTGCAACGAAACATGATAATGAGATGAAACAATGCCAAATTTAAGAACAACTCTCAAAGTTGTATCTTGTAGTTAGTCTAGGCTAAGCTTAACCTTTATCTCGTAGTTAGTCTAGGCTGTCCACATGCTTATGTTGAAGATGAGCGTAATAGCCCGAAAGTTAATGTGTGGTGTGCTCTAGCACGAGATCGAGTGATTGGCCCATTTTTCTTCGCGGAACCCACTGTGACGTCACACAACTACCTCGCTATGTTGGAACATTTTGCAGTACCCCAATTTATGACAATAATGTCATCTTTCAGCAAGATGGTGCTCCTCCGCACTATGCCAACGTTGTTCGAGAATTCCTTAATGAAAAATTTCCACAGAGATGGATAGGAAGAGGAGGATGGAAGCCATGGCCTCCACGCTCTCTGGACCTGACACCTTTGGACTTTTATTTGTGGGGTTACGTCAAGCAAAGCGTGTACAGTGTACCCATTAGGGATATTCATCACTTGCACGAGCGAATCACGGAAGCTATCGCATCCGTCACTCCTGATGTTCTTGGGCGTGTGTGGCTGGAATTGAATCACCGCCTAGATGTCTGCAGGGCTACCAGAGGAGCCCATATCGAACTACGTTAAATAAAGTTATTCTTTTAGAGTTGTTCTTCAATTTGCCCTTTTTTCATCTCATTATCATGTTTCGTTGCAATAATATAGCTATTTAAAATCCCACCATGACTTTACGGACACACTGTATATCACTAAGGCATTATTTTGTAATTTTTTTTTTCCCTATTTATATTTATATTTATTTTTATTTCTTTATTCTTTTGTGACCTGTTTCATAAACAAGCCATTTGAATTTATATTGAATGTCGGCCAAAGTGCTAAAAGTGTCATTTTCCCATACAAATGTGTTTGCTCCTCCCACAATTTTTCTTTACTTACTATACTGGTCAAAAAAAGAAACGCAATTAGCTTGCATATGGCGTAAAATTTAAGTTGTTAGTGGTATTATCACAGTTTCAAGATTTGGTTAAATGTTTGTTCAATCTTTTAAAGCCACTTAGTGCATGTTTTTTTAAACCTGACTAATCCGGCTAAGACGCCATTTTGTTACAAACAATAAACAGAGATTAAATTGAATGTATTCTTTATGAAGGCATGCATTTTTCTTTGACTTCACAGAATACACACTGCCCGTTGAGAAAACCAAACTTTTTCCCCGATTGAGGCATGCCACGACTCTCAGAGGTCAACAGAGGTCGTGCCTTGGGCATGTTGGATGCAGGCATGTCTGCTGTCCAAGTTGCACAACGAATGCATGTGCATCCCAGCACAATCTCTAGGCTTGTTAGACGGTACAATGCCACAGGAAGTGTTCAGGACCTGCCAAGACATGGGCGACCTCGTGTGACGACCCAACGCCAGGATCGCCACATTGTACTGCAGCACCTGCGTCATCGGCAGCGGAATGCTCGTCAGACAGCCAGAGACACACCTGGTATCCACAACAACAGAATTAGTGACCAGACCGTCAGAAACCGACTCCGTAATGCAGGACTCCGATCCCGCAGGCCTTACAGAGGTCCTTTTCTCACTGATGCAAGAAGGCAACGACGCCTGCAATGGGCCTATCAGCACCGTGACCTCTCGTGGGCCTATCAGCTCTGACTGCCCAGCGTACAGGGATGAGATTCTTCACCCACATGTTCTTCCATTCATGAGGCAACATCCAGAATTGGTGCTCCTGCAACAGGACAATGCCAGACCTCATGCAGCCAGGATAGTGCAGGCGTACCTGCAGGGACAACAGGTGCAGACCTTACCATGGCCAGCCTTCAGCCCAGACATGTCACCGATAGAGCACGCATGGGATGAACTTGAACGGCGAGTTCGCAGACGTCAGCATCAGCCGCAGAACATCAGGGAACTGACCAATGCAATTATTGAAGAGTGGAGGGCCATCCCTGTTGCTTTCCTGCAGAGACTGTTGAGGTCGATGAGGGCCAGACTCCAAGCCTGCATTGTGGCTAGGGGTGGCCATACGCGTTATTGACTGTTTGTTATGTTAAAGAATCATTTACTATATACTGAGTCCTCATGTTTATTATTAAATCTCAAAAATTGCGTTTCTTTTTTGACCAGTATATATATATGTGTATGTGTATATATATATATATATATATTATATATATTATTATATATATATATATATATTATATATTATATATATATATATTTGTGGTTTTTTATTTGTTGGTTTATTTCTTTATGGTTATTAGGCTGTGACATATAAGCACACCGGACAAAAAATTAGTCACCCCTCTCAGAATGTACCTAATAACGTGTGACGGCGCCTCTGGCCTTGATAACCGCACGAATCCGGCGAGGCAGAGACTCTACGAGGTTGTGCATGTACTGAACATCGATTTGCTGCCACTCGTTCATCAGCCGGTCCCGAAGTTCCGCCAGAGTCCGTGGGTGTCTATTCCTGCGCTTCACTTTCTGTTTCCAGCCTGAACAACACCTTCGACGCATTCAGGATTAAAGGCTTCATTGGACCTGCGATGTACTCAGTCGCCTCCCATCATTGGAGAACAAACAAAAACGGGACTCATCGGACCAAATTACACGTTTCCAATCTGCCGCAGTCCAGTTTTTGTGCCTCTGAGCCCATTTATAACGTGCCAATTTGTGACTTGCTGTTAACAGCGGCCTCTTCCGTGGTACCCTGCTCCAGATGTCCATCGCATGCAGTTCTCGTCGCAATGTCCGTTCGGAAATTGGTCGCTGGAGAACCTCATTGGTTTCTTGGAGCAATTGTTCTCTGGTTTGAAAACGATTTGCAGTTACTAGACGAGAAACATGGGCGGCGCCCCTATTGTCGAGAATTGTTTTCCGGCCACAGTTACGCCGTCGATTTTCAGTTGATTGCGAACTACACCACTCTTTGTAAACTCGCTGGACAGTACGCGTTGACACACAACAACAATTGAGCTACTTCAGACATTTTGTGTCCGTGGCTCTGCCAAACACGATGGCTCCTTTTTGCCACTGAGTAACGTCTGCCTCACGACCCATTTTGCAGACTATATCCACACACTTTGTTCTTCACCACCTCACGAAACAGATCTGATCCTGTGTGCTACGTCACCGCTACTTGTCACTTACCAATGCTACATCAGCGCCCTCTGTGTGACCTTGAACTTCCTACTATCGGTGCTATTAGGGGTGACTAATTTTTTGTCCGGTGTGCTTATATCACTAAGGCACTATTTTGTAATTAATTTTTTTTTTTTTTTCCTCAATTTATATTTATATTTATTTTTATTTCTTTATTCTTTTGTGACCTGTTTCATAAACAAGCCATTTGAATTTATATGAATGTCGGCCGAAGTGCTAAAAGTGTAAATTTCCCATACAAATGTGTTTGCTCCTCCCACAATTTTTTCTATGCTTACTATATATATGTATATATATATATATTATATATATATATATATGTGTATATATATATATATGAATATGTATGTATGTATGTTTATTTTTGTAACCTATATATTGCCTTGATCTGTCCTTTCACTCCAGTGTTCCTGAGGATGTCATTAGACGAAAGCGCTTGAGCACCCCTTTGTGTTTCTTTCCCTTCGTGGTTTTATTCATCATAAATATTTTTCACGTGTCACTTTCGTGAAATAATTTTTCATATATATATATATTATATATATATATATATATATATGTTGGATGGGCGACTGTCTTTTGAGTTCAGATGAGGTTGCGACCCGTGGTTTGGATCTCACGTCGTAAAAGATGCAGGTCCCCTCCGTCGCATGTCCTTTATTGTTACGAAGGAGAATAATCACTGCTTACCCCCTCTTAAAAAAAACACTCTTTAACCGTTAATTTTTGTCCATTAACTACAATATTACACGTTTGTTCGCCTCTTCTCTTTCAGCGACAAAATACAAAACTTTACTTTTATGTATATTCGCTTTCAAAAGTCTTCTTTGAAAGCGCGAATGTAAATAGAAGTAAAGTTCTTGTCGTGAAGGAAGAGTAAGGGAGAAAATTTAGAAGTTGTTAAAGAATTTGAAAGTAGAGTGTAAACGGGGTAAGGGAGTCATGGGATCGCGATAAAAGCCGTATCTATAGTCGGAAGGAAAACTGATTGAATGTAGATACAGCAAAAAGTTTCATGGAGGTGGTATTGGTGCCATTACTGATGTATGGGTGTCAGACACTTGTTTGACATGACAATTCATCGTCAAAGTTTATTATTTAACACTAATAATAATTAAGGGATTCGTGTAAAATGTATTGATTCCATAAGGAATGACGATGTTCAGAAGGTGTAGAGTGAGAAACTCTAAGAATGAAAGATGGTATGCAACGTTGGTATGGTCATGTGGAAAGAATGAATTAGAGAATTATTAAAAAGGTGTTTAATAACGAGTGCGGACGTAGGGTAAGTTGAGGAAGATCGCGTAATAGATAGAAGGGTGTAATTAGTTAATGTAAGAATAAATGTGGAGTTGAAGTAATTGTCACGAGAGTTACCGAGAAACGGAGGAGAATGGAAGCAGTTTGCGAGGTTTTGTAAATGGAGGCGTTGGTTGGTCTCGCCCGACTGACCACTAGAGGTATACCCCGAACCTTGTCATGAAAGGTAACACTGGATCCCTGAGATTGCTGTGGTACGCATTATTCCCGGTGATGGTTTCTATGTACGAGTATCCTTACGTGTGTAATCGATACGGATATCTTCGGTCCCGAGTTCAAGTTTGGTGGCCACCCCATTGAAAATAGGAAATGGATTTTTAGATCATGAATCCTATACATAGATTTACATCTGCGACACCTTTTTAACTTAGCGATATTTGTTGTTAAATACAACGAATGTACTAAGAGTCTATTTATAACGTTTTAAATTTATTGCTGATACTAATCCTACTTTTTAACAGTGCAACAAGCAAGAATACCCGGGCCCAGCGAGCTCTTCATAAGAAACGGTTCGACAATCAGCTTAACTTGTTTGGTGAATACTCATTCTGAGAATGTAGGCACTGTCACGTGGTTTAGGAACGGGAAGAGACTGGACTATGATTCTCCCCGTGGAGGGGTGAGTCTCGAGGTGGAGAAGACTCCCGAGAGGACCACATCAAAGCTTTACATTACACGAGCAATCAAAGCGGATTCTGGGAATTTCACTTGCGCACCTCAATTTGCAGATGCGGCTTCCGTCATAGTTCACGTCGTTAGTGGTGTGTATATATACACGTATATACAGTATATATGTATATGTAAACACGATATATATATTATCGATGGCGATATTCCATAACGTGGTGAACGTCACCACTTCCTCCAAATTTTTGTTTTTAATTTTTCACTTTTCTTTTTGGCATATAATCGTACAAAGGGTTAGAGGCTATACTTGTTTCTTTGTCATCGTAACAATTATTATGTTTCAAACTCGCGTAAACGTTCTTTATCTACATTAGGCATTTGGTCATTTTTTTTCACTTTGGCAAAATTGTAGTTTTGCTACTTTTGAGCTTTTGGAATATCGTCACTTGATATATACGAGTCAAAATACTTTAACTAAAAACTTTAATTCTTGAATTAAAGATGTGTATTTGAATACTTCATTGTCAGATCATTATTTGCAGCTCTCTTTACATAAAAGTTAATGCTTTCCCTTTTCAACTTTACTGATGGAGGAGTGCAAATTGATAAAGAAAACTTTCTCCTTCAATGAAGGATGTAATTATGTGTAATATATTCGTACTTCACGTACAAAGCAAACGAAGAAATGATGCCTCTCTCCTCCCTATATAAAAAGAGCTTAAATTGCAGAGGTTAAGTGTGCCTGCCTCCATTATAAACCCCCCCACGTCCAAGTTCATGCCCTTAACTTTGAATCTTTTTTGCTTCAGGAGAGGAATCCGCCGCTGTTCAGACCGGTTCGACTGCAAGGCTCAAATTCAGCGCGACAAGTAACGTGGCGGCGTTGATCTTCCTCTTCGTTATCTCCCTCGTAGACTCTCTTCAGCTCCCGTCCGCGGGGCGTAGATCCCCTGTGTGTCAACGGTGACCGCATTCCTAAGGTGAGGGGGGAAAATTATAAAATTATGGGAAGGGAGGGTAAAACAGAGGTGGGAAAGGGGGGGAATGCAAAAAAACAAAAACAAAAATGAGGTAAGAGGGTAATTTTGGAGGAGTAATAAAAAGTCAGGATGGACACCCGGTAGCTCAATGGTTACAGTGTCGGACTCAGAATAATGAGGCTCTGATTCGCCTCCGCTTGCTGGCTCCTGGGTTGGGGTAAGTTGGCCACTTATCCTGTCATTGTTCGGGCTGAAGGTGACCCTTGAGGTACATTCACCCGAACATCGTAGGAGAAATGAGCTTCTGGCTGTTTGTTCGTCAGGGGTGAGGAAAAGAAATAAATTGAACATGGATAAGAATAATACTGGATAAGAATAGGTAAAAAATAGGCATAAATGGATAAAAAAAAATCCAAAAACCTTGCAAATTATTACTTTAATAGAATAGCAAAATAAGAATAGAAAACGGAAACATGCCCGAGCGTAAACTATAATAAAAATTCAATCTCAAAATATTTCTTTTATGAATAAATGCCCTTTTCGATTTACGCACAATGAAATCGAATCTCCCACGAAGATTTAAGGGTAAAATGCGCCCCTCCGAAACAATAAAATAAATATGTAATCAATATATTCACAACTACTTAAATCGGGGTACTCATTTCTTTATATGATACAAATGCACAAACGTTTGTTGGATCATATTTATGTATGCAATACTTCACTGTATTTGGATATATCTATTCAGCAGTAAAGAAATTGTTCAAGTTTAGCGCTTACAAATATACTGTATAGTTAAGACCACACACACACACACACACACACACACACACACACACACACACACACACACACACTTGTCTGCTTTACAAAACCGCAGCATTTTCACATTTTCAATTGTGGATAGTGACGTTTAACCTAATCTAAGTAATCTAATTAAATTAACGTCAGCGTTTCCCAAATTTTTTTTAATCCAACGCTCCCTTCAAACCGAGGTCAATCCTTCGCGCCCCTTTAGTTTAACTGGAAATGGTATTTATGGAGTGTACTTTATTGGGATCATAATTAATCATTGTGAGGTACCAATAAAAATGAATGTTTCATTTCTTAATGTACTATAACACATGGCATGTTTCCTAAACTACTTTTGCATATCATACGGAATATTTTTTTATGTAGGAAGGAATGGCAGGGGCTAAGGGCGAATGCCCGCAAAAAGTTATAGATAGGGGGAAAGATGGATTGAGGAAGGTTGTTCCATAGTTGACCGGTTGAGTAGATGAAAGATTGAGAATACCGATTAACTCTTGCGTTAGAGTTGGGTATAGTGATAAAGTAAAAATGTGGATATTATCAATAATTTTATTCACTATCATTTTTCCTCTGCTCCCCACCCCCCTTCAAAAGATCTTGTGCCCCACAGTCTGAGAGACATTGACTTAACTTAACCTAATCCAATTTTGTCTTCATTACATCCCTTTTTCTCATATTTAATAGTTTTCACTTAAAAAAAATCACACTATGGCGACATGGCTCATGTTGCTACGCGCTCGTTTTTGTCGCGATAAGCTATATGCGTATCCTAAAAATTGTCACGGTTTCGTAAGTTAGCCAAGATTCTCTCTCTCTCTCTCTCTCTCTCTCTCTCTCTCTCTCTCTTTGCCGGCGTGATGGCTTTGCGTGTAGATATGAAGAGTTTAACCTTTACCCCTCTTTTAATCCTTTTAGGGCGAGCCTAAAGTGGGTCATGTGGACTTTGTTGGACCGATACCTCCTTAAATAGAGCTGTAAATATTTTGCATAAAATCAAAACCATATGTTTGAGGTTTATGTGCGATCGGCACAAGTATATTATTGGTTAGTTTATAAAGCGGTGCTATGCAGTGTACGATCTGTGTGTGTGTGTGACGTAATTATAGAGCTAGCTTATATATTCTCCTCTATTTATATCCCAAATTCTCCACTTCCCCCCTCACATTCCCCTCTGACTCAATTTCCCAGAATGGCATTCAGTTTGTGAAGGAATGTCGTTCCTGGTAGAATGCGTCTAAAGGTAAACGTTCATGTTTAGGTCAGGTCGTGTCAGGTCTGGTTAAGTTAGGCTAGGCTGGTGCGATGTTCGATCACTGGGTTTGTCGGTTCTGGAGAATTCAATCAGATGGACAAAGCATCGCTAGGTTTCTGCCCAGTCTCGGCCATTCTCATTTCAAACTTCGTACGAGAATGAGAAATCCGGGAATCGGAATCGCGAAGGAGGCAATTCTCAAACTGATCCATTCCCCACGGTTATAAGATTTCTCACTTTAAAAAAGTAAAATTTCTTAGAAAATATTCCTCTGAACATCAATTCCATGACAACCCTTTTTTCCAACATTAGGGTTTTCCCCCCCACAAAGCTAGAATTCCCACTTTTGGATCGCGGAGAGGAATTGGAATAGTGACAAGTGGAAAGTAGACATTAAAAAAAAAAAAAAAAAAAAAAAGCAACATCCGAAGCTCATTTTTCCACTTCGTTGGAGTGAATGTGCTCCAAGGATCACCTGAGCCCAAACATTAATGGTGAGTGGTAGATCCAACCCAACCCAGGCGCCGGCAGCTGGGACCGAATCTGGAGGAGCCTCACCGCCCAAAGCCCGACCACCGAGGCCACCAAGCTACCAGAGCCCTCGCACCACTAAACTTTTAATAACTTCAATAATTACAGAATTTAATATTTAAATATAAAGTTTATTCAATACATGTCTTATTATTATTATAATACGTGTACAGGGTATACATAAAGTCAGGATCTATTTTTGTGAAGCACTTGGAAATTATATGGAATTCAATCATAAAATGATAAAGTGGTAACATTTATTAAATAATTAAGAGTAGGATTCGACGTGACGCCCATCAGTATCCCTGCACAGCTCAAATCGTTCCGCAGCATTTCTAAACACATTCTGGAGCATTTGCGGGGTTATCTGCAGCAGTTCGTGTACGTAAGTTTTCAAGACTCGTAATCTTCGTCTGATAGACGTGCGATTTGATAAAGCCCCATGCAAAGAAATCTAAAGGGGTTAAATCTGGTGATCTCGCTGGCCAAGGTCTGTTGCTTCCGCGTCCGATCCAGCGATTTGGAAAACGTCCATTTAGATAATCCTGAACAATTTTGGCATAGTGACAAGGAGCACCATCATGTTGATAGACGACGGTACTAACAATCCTATCCCCAATCAGCTGAGGTTCAAGGAATTGCTGCAACATGTCCAGATAAATAAGCCCCGTAACTGTAGCTTCAGCAAAGAAAAAAGGACCATAAACCTTAGATTTTGTTAAACCCATCCAGACATTAACTTTAGGCGAGTCTCTTTCCCAGTTTTGGACGAAATCATTCGGTGTTTCATCTGCCCAAATTCGACAGTTATGGCGATTTACTTTTCCACACGTATGGAAAGTGGCTTCATCACTAAAGAGAATGTTGTCCATTAAATTATCACTCCAGATTTGTTCTAAGTGATCAGCACACACAGCACTTCGTCGAGGGAAATCTTCCTCATGTAAATCGTGTAAAACCTGCAAATGATAGCTTTTCTTCTGCAAATTAACTTTCAGAATGTTGTGCACAGATGACTTCGGGAGGCTGAGTCTGTGTGATGCAGCACGAACGGACGTACGTGGCTCCTCAGTGATAATTCCGCGTACTGCATTCACGGTAAGATCTGACATACACGGTCGTCCTGATCTTGCTTCATCATTTACAGATCCCGTTCGTTTAAATTTGTTCACCAATTTTCGTATTGTCTTGTCTATTGGCCCCGGCTTATGAAATCTCCTTCTAAACTTCTCTCTGATGTCATTGTATTTCTTTCCCTCGATTCGCCAAATTACTACTGCCACACGTTCTTCTGTATTCATTCTAAGGGCTTCTGAAAAGTTAAAAATAGAAAAAAAATAATTATTTCACAAAAATAGATCCTGACTTTATGTACACCCTGTACAATACATTTAAACTGAATGCAAAAAGGGGATTAAGAAAAAGATAATTTTGAAGAAATTTTTCTCAAATCCGAAATAAAGTTAGCGGAATTAGATATCCCAAAACATGGAAAAAGCATTTAAGATGAAAGAATATTACAATGTTATTTAGTACAATTTTCAAAATAGGATTAACAGGGAGGCACAGAGAGGTCTTAAGGAATGGTTTTGGTCCAACTAAGCAGAAATTGGTGTGTGTCGCACCGTGCCAATGCTAAATTCTTCTAATATAATCTTGTGAAATGCTTGAAAGATATTTCTTGACGAACAATTATCTTAGTTTAGTACGAATGATATATATATATATATATATCAATGTGCGTGTGTGTGGCGATCATAAGTATTCGTACAGAGAAATATTTCACTTTTATATTCATCCCTATTTTTTGTACCATACATAAGATAGTTATGAAAAATTTACCAAATAAAAAAAATAATTTAACTCCAACATATAATGTAAAACATCAAACATTTTGAGGAAAATAAAAAAAAAGAAGTTAAAATTCAAAAGTTTTCGTACATTTTACTTGCACAATTATTTAATATTTTGTGCTTCCACCTTTTGCTTGAATGATTTCAATGATTTGTTTTGGGTATTTTTCTACGAAGTTTCGATATCTCTCAGTAGAAATTTTAGCTTTTTCTTTTAAAGAAAATTGTTGCAATTCATTCAGATTCGAAGGGCTTTTCTTCCGGACAGCATTTTTCAAATCAAACCATAAATTCTCGATTAAATTGAGGTGTGGACTTTGACTGGGCCACTCGAGAAACTTGAAATTCTTTTGGTGAAGCCATTTGATGGTGATCTTACTTTTGTTTTGGATCATTATCTTGTTGCAGTACCCAAATGCGGCCCATTCGCAACTCCTTAACTGAAAACAATACATTTTCTTCTAAAATTTCCTGATATTTTCTTCGAATTCAAGATTCCACTGATGACAAGCTTTCCTGGACCAGAAGCACTGAAACATCACCAAAGAAGGAAACTACCACCATCAGATTTAACCGTAAGAAGGATGTTTTTTCCTCGAATGTAATATTTGATTTTCGCCAAATGCACCGTTGCTTGTTCTGAATAATTCAATTTTAGTCTCGTCTGTCCAGAAAACTTTCTTCCAAAATGCAAATCCATCATTTTGATGATCCTTGGCGTACTCTAAACGAGTTCCTTTCTGCGCTTTTCGTAGCGAAGGTTTTCTTTGTGCAACTTTTCCATGCAGACCTATTAATAATACTTATTTATTTTTATTTATTTATTATTAATTAATAACTAGCTGCTTATTTTTAATAAGAGCCCAGTAAAGCCTAAAGCTTAAGGGCCAAATTAAATAAAATAAATAGTCGAGCTTCACAATTATTCATGTCATTGTAAATTGAAAAAAAAGTATTTATTTTATTATTAATGAAGGTTATTCTATTCTATTTTCTATTCTATTCTTTCTCAATGTACGACGTACATTAGAAGGATGGACATCGCTCTTAGTCTCAATGTTTGGCAAATATCACCCGCAGTCACTCGTGGATTAGCAGCAGCCATTCTTTCAATCCGTCTAGTGCATGGGTCGGGGAACTTTTTTGGGTATTACACCAAAAATCTATTTGAGTAAAATGAAATTACCCCCAGACTTCAAAGTAAACAAAAACAAGCCAATTGCTCTTAAAATTGTTGCATATGGTGTCCCTCATACCGCACGCATTACCCCCAAAATTTTTAAATGTACCCCATTTGGGGTAATTTACCCCTGTTCGCCGACCACTGGTCTAGTGTATGTTCTGAAACTTTGGAAGGTGGTCCACACCTTGGTAGAGTTTTGATTGTTCGAAGGCCTTTCCACTTCTTTATAACTGTAGTCACCGTCGTAAATGGAATTCGAAGTTCTTCTATCTTCTTATAAATTTTTCCAGACTCGTGTGCAGCAATAACAGATCTCTTAAGAGATGCAGATAGCTCTTTACTACGACACCACATTGCTTACTATTGTACAGTCATCCGTTTTTCGTATAGATTCGCAGAGAAAACTGTAGAATTCAAAATTGCCAACAGTCTCTAATCAATAAACAGCCAAGTACTGGTAAAAATTTTAAATTCTTCAAGCTTATAGTGGACACGTAAAGTATTAAAGAATGTTGAAAATAAATGTACGAAAACTTTTGCATTTAAACTTTTTATTTTCCTCAAATTCTTTGATGCTTCACATTGTATGTTTGAGTTAAACTAATTTTTTTATTTACTTAGTTTTTCATGATTATCGTATGGATGGTACAGAAGATAAGGACGAATATAACTGAAATATTTCTCAGTACAAATGCTTATGAGCGTCACTATTTATATATATATAATGCGTAAATCACCGGGGCCGGATTCCATATATCCCAAAGAATTGAAAGAAAGCATTTTGTGCTGCTAACAAATATTTTTAATGAGTATTTCTGAGGGGTGCGTAACAGATAATTTCAAACACTTGGAACTGCATAACTTGATTAGAAATACGCAGCACGGTTTTAGGCGAAACAAATCTTACTAATCTTTTTTAGTTTTTTCAAAGCGTGGTTGAAGTTTACGATAGTCATCGGGCGGTAGATGTAGTGTATTTAGATTTTCAAAAAGCGTTTGACACCGTACCACACCAAAGACTCGTTGACAAAACTAAGGCTCATGGAATCAGGGGTGTAGTAATAAATTGGATAGAAGTGGTTGCGAGATAGGAAACAGAGGGTGGTCGTTGATGGAGCCGAGTCGTCTTGGGCTAATGTATCGAGCGGCGTTCTTCAGGGTTCTGTATTGGGCCCCTTGCTTTTCCTTATATAATGTATATTAACGATTTAGATGTCAGCCTAGTCAGTACAGTTTCAAAGTTGCGGATGACACGAAGTTGTGTGGTAGGGCAATTAATGAAGAAGATAGAGGTAAAATCCAGGAAGATCTGAACAAAATCGTCGATAGGTCAGTCACATGGCAAATGAGATTTAACGTCGATAAGTGCAAAATTTTACATGTAGGTTCGCGTAATGGTAATTTTGCGTATAGTATTTCAGGGAAGGAGTTGGCAAGCGTAGAACAGAAAAAAGATTTAGGTGTTATCGTCACTGGTGATTTAAAAGCGGCGAAACAAAGTACAGCAGCGGTCAATAAAGCGAACAAGGTGCTAGGTTTTATAGCTCGGAGTTTTGAGTACAAATCGCGCGATATTATTGTTACTCTTTATAAATCATTAGTTAGACCCCATTTGGAGTACGCGATCCAATTTTGGAATCCATATATACGCAAAGATATAGATAAAATCGAAAGAGTTCAAAGACGTGCAACTAAGATGATTCCGTTGCTTAGGTCAAAGTCGTACGGTACGAGGATAGGCTTAAGGAGTTAAAATTGACTACACTCGAGACTAGGCGGGTAAGGGGTGATCTAATCCAGGTTTTTAAAATTATGAATGGGTTCGATAACGTAAATAGAGATAGCTTTTTCGAAATATCACAATATAATAGAACTAGAAATAACGGGTGTAAGTTGACAAATAGAAGGTTCGAGACAGCAGTAGTAAATAGCTGGAATAGTTTGCCGGTGGAAGTAATTAGTAGCACGTCTATAAACATGTTTAAAAATCGATTAGACGCATATGTTGATAGATTAGATATAGTTTAAGGTAGTAAAATTAAAGTTTTTGTGGTTCGGAACCCACGTAAAATTGTAGGTCCCCTCCGCCACCAAGGAGGACGTGCGCAATACACAACTACAACCACAGTTAGGTAGACCAGCCATGAGTGGATCCTAGGGTCTTTGTTGGTCTGAAACATTATAATATCAGTAATGTTCTTCTTTCAGAATTTTGACAGTATTTTTTTTTCTATCAAAGAAGTTGAGTTTTTCAAATCGACTTTGATCGAATTTTTGTCCCCCCCCCCCCTTTCCCCCCAAAAAAAATTATTCCATTTTTAAAAGGGAATTAAAAACTTCTTACATTTTATCTCTTCTTACACTCTAGATATTGAAACCTTTGAGAAAGGAATTTATACTTTTAGATCAAAGAATTTCGTTTTGTAAAAATATTTCGTAAAAATCCGAATTATTTTTTTTTTAATCGAAAGGCTTTAGGTGTAAAGTCACTTGTTTATACATTTTTATTTATTTATTTATACATTTATTTATCTATCTTAGTCTTTTGTTCTGTTCCAGGATCATGTTCGAAGCGTGTTCTAAAAGCAAGACCTTTGTACATATTATGAAATGTAATTCAATGGTAAGTTTTGTTTTATAGTTCCATATTGATTTCCCTCGTGTGTGTGTATATATATATATATATATATGATAAATAGAGATATGATGGACAGATAGATGCATATGATAGATAAATAGATAGATACTGTTGTATGAAATCCTTTAAAAAATTCAGAAACCACTCTAGTTAAGTCTCTTTTATTTCATTTTCTAATTTCTTCAATAAGTAATTTTTTTAATTCGAAAGTGCTTTTTTCTAAAAGAATGGAAATGAAATTCTTTTGAAGTTGACACTCGGAATTATAGAATTTTTGACGTCTTTTACATCAACGTTTTCTGCATGGTGAGGTACATATTTATGTGCGTGCGTTTGTATGTTTGAAGAAGTATGATACTTTTGGTTCAAATCAAATTTTATATACTATGTGTGTGTGTGTGTGTGTGTGTGTGTGTGTGTGTGTGTTTTAATTCTCTCTCTCTCAAATAAATCTTCGTATTCATTTGACCAATGATTTTGATGTATTTACGGTATAAGAAATCATAATTTTCCCATACAATGCATAAATCCGTAGCTGTGCATTGAAACATTACATATAATGTAGGAGACACTGTATACACTGTTATGTGGCAGTTACCGCGTACAAACACGCATACTAGCGAATTTCAATTTATTATTCGTCCAAGCTGACGCTAATCATCATTTAGTCTCTGCCTCTCTCTCTCTCCCTGTATATAGGATACTCGTTTTCAATTGGAATCTATTCTACATTGTGTTATATGGTTATGGATTACCTCTTGTTAAATATAATGGAATGCGTGACGACATAAGCGTTGGGCTTTGCGCATGAACAGTGTATGATAATGAAAATTAGAGAAGCAAAAAAAAAAAAAAAAAAAAAGTTGGTTAAAACAATCACAGTATACGTATGGTTATTTAACCGTTTGGCAACCAATGAACAGTAGTTTACGATGCAATTATTGTGATAATCAGCCTTATATTTCTTGAGACCATTTAAATAGGATGGTTGGCAAATAATTGGGGTGTTGCAGATTTTTCAGTGTGCATTATAATTTGGATTTAGTGTGACGAACTTGCGATGAACTCCGTTCCTAATTTGCATGGGAGACGAGCTGGTGAGGTGATTATAAAGATTCAATGTACTACGATAGGTGTAAAAATTACGTAAATAATATGTAACGTCCCTGTTGAATTCCTTTTTGAAAGTAAAATCAAAGTTTGAGGCGAACTATCTCTTAAGTTTTATGTTGTCACTCTTAACTTTTATTACGTAAAAACTTATTAAATATTTCTTCAAAACATTTTAAGTGTTTTGCATTATGAAAAAGATGAGGAAATACACAACTAATGTGCAAAAAATATCTTAAAGAGTAAGGGTTACGTAATTTTTAAAATTCGGACTTTTCACTTCAAATTTTGGTACTTATGGGACACCCTGTATAATATATATCCGGTCTCGTAGGAAAATTAATTTTAAATTAAATTTACAAAAGTAATACATTAGAACTAAAATGTTCAAATTGATGTCTTGGCTTTTTTTTGTTGCAGGTAGAATATAACACGCTGTAACTCTCTTCCACATTAGCCACTGTGTTATATTCTACCTGCAACAAAAAAAAAAAAGTCCAAAACATTAAATTTGAAAAAAAAAAATTTTGTATTACTATTATTTTAAATTAAATTCACATATTTTCCTATGACACCGGACTTATGGGACACCCTGTATATACGAGACGAGGTATTCTCTGCTGTACCTTGGTTGTTTCTCTTCCAATCATTTTAGTAAAAGAGAAAATGGCAAAATAACAAATGTTTGCGGCAAAAGAGCAAAAAATGTTTTTCTTATTACTTTCATGCACGTGACATTTTGGGCTGTTCGGAAAATACATTTTTGGGGTTAATATTTTCGAGTTTTTTTTAATTTTTTAAGTAACTTAAATGAGGAGTCGAATTTTGTTCAAAGCTCCATTTTTCGAAATATTTTGGGTACGCGAAATTTTGAACGTCTCGCGTACAATTTTTTTTTTTACCCAAGATAGAGCGTCCATTTTAGATTTAACCCTTTCAGGACGACTGGTACAAATTGGTAGCGTTTCAATTACACGCATTCGTAACTTAAACCTACAAAAAATTCCGCCCTTAAAGTGATGTTGAGGATGTTTATAAATCTCTAAATAAGATGAAATAGTAGAATGCTTTTACGAATGAAGTATCTGGGATTTTACTTTTGGTTTACCCTGTATATATATTTTTGGGGGGAGGGGAGGAATGGGGTTGAAATAGTACTGCAATACATATTACGTACACATTATTTATGTATATTATGTATATTAAATGTTAACATTTGTTTGAAGGCTTAAATAGGCGCACGCTCTCTCTCTCTCTCAAACAGCACCAGAGAAAATATGTAAATAATAATAATTAATATAGAATTGTGAATGGAGATAAAGCACAATAATTTTTCAGTTTTCATGGTGATCATTCCTGTTTTTCGACGAGAATTGGCTACGGCTCTTTACTGTAAATACTATTTAAGATTTTAAAATTCAATAATTATCATTACAGTAAAAGTGTAATAATTAAATAATGTTCTTGTAGCCATTTCCTTCAAAGCGTTACGAGTCAATTCGGCTCAAAAAGTGTTCGTTGCAATAACTCAATTATTTGCTAACCAATCTCGTTGTTTATCAGGAAAGTAATCATGGTTGGTGAAATTATCGTATGGTTGGATTAAGCATTTGAATTGGTTCACAAATGCAAATATTTAACCATGCGTATTTGGTTGTTATAACCAACAATTTTTGCGTGTGCGTTCAACCAACTAGAATGGACCTTAATTTAACCGAGCATTACTGTAGGATAATGGAGCCTACTTGCCCCTTGCCCCAAATCCGGATTCGAAATGTTATTTTAGATCCATTATATAGAGGAATGGATTGGAATCGCTCTTCAATTCTGATCAGAAATGCTTTCTTAGAGATTTAATATGTAGAACTGAGATATTATAGTGATGAAAATCCAACTTCTTATCTGAATTCGAGATGTAATTTCATCAATAATAAGGTTTATATACTTTAAAAAAAAAAATTAACTACATCCGTTGAAAATGTTGAATGTAAAATTTAAAAATTTCAACGTATTTCAATTACATTCACTAAGATACAGTTAACGAAAATATTTTTATCGTACAATTACATTAATTACATCCATATAAGATCCTTGTTTTTTATACTGTGCTCCTTAATACTATCGTACATCAACAACACTATTTCACTTACCAAAAACTATAACTTTGTTTTACATCTTTCCATAACTTTATTTACATTTCAACACTATTATATTTACTACAGGAATAACTACTATTTTTCTTCAGCAAAATTTCTGTGATGTAAAAAGGAAAGTTTTTTTTTTTTTTTTTTTTTTTTTTTTTAGATTCGGAATTCTGTCAGAATTCGCTCTACAATTTCCTGACGCTGTTTCGCTCTTTGCCACTTTCTATCTCTCATTTTTTTGTTTTTTTTAGACTTATTTATAGAATGTTAAAAAGTAATTTTGAATAAATTCTTTGTTTCAAAAACTTTTTAAAGTACGTCCCATTAATATAAAAGGAAGTAATATCTCGAATTTTATTTTAAGGAGAGATATTTCTATTTTAGGCAATTCTGTAATAGCTTTCACTTTTCGTAACGCTATGCACGCGTGTATAGCGTTATTATATATATACAGGGCGTCCCAAAAAAATGTACACACACTTTAACAGCTGATAGCTCAATTGATGTTTCTTTCTTTCCAAGTTAAACCCATTAGAATTAATAATGGCAGTCAGACTAAGCTTTGAACAAAGGAAATTCATTCTAAAATGCTACTGGAAGTGTGAAAACGCAGTTGAAGTGCAAAGACAGTTTAGGAGGGAGTTTCAAACAGATCCACCAACGCGACTTACCATCACTCGAATTAGAGATAAGTTTGAAGCCGATGGAACTGTTCAGAATGTCCACAAGAAGCGTTCCGGAAGACCACGGACATCGACAAGCCCAACAAAGCAAGAAAGAGTACTGGAAACGTATCACCAAAGTCCAAGAAAATCTGTGCGGCAAGCGAGTCGTGAGGTAGGAATTTCAGAATCGTCTGTCCAACGCATTTTGAAGCGCTGTCAATGGAAAAGTTACATTCCAAGATTAGTCCATGCTATTAATGAAGATGATGATCCGGACCGAAGAGTGGAGTATTGCGAGTGGTACTTGGCACGATGTGGATGTGGATTGGACGAAGGGGTTTCGTAGAATACCCTCCGCGTTCACCAGACCTCACACCACTAGACTTTTTTTATGGGGATACTTAAAAGACAAAGTCTACGCTATAAAACCTGCAACAGTCGCTGAATTGAGAGCAGCCATTGAACGAGAATGCACACAAATACCAAACGAAATGTTTCGTGATGTTTGCGATTCCATTGCTTCGCGTTATCAGCAGTGCCTGGACCAGAACGGACGTCAGTTTGAAAACAGGCGTTGACAAAACAATTAAATAATGTCTGTAGATTCTATTACATTTTGAAAATGAAATGTATTTTAATAAACACTGCCTTTATAATTATTTAAAGTGTGTATACATTTTTTTGGGACGCCCTGTATATATATATGTGTGTGTGTATATATATATGTGTGTGTATATATGTGTGTGTGGTGTAGTGGTTAGCGTCGCTGACGACGAATCCATCGGTCCCGGGTTCGAGACCCGGTGACGGCAGTCGGCGAACAGCAAAACCCAGCTTGTTCATCCTTCCACACAATAAAGAAAGTGGTTGGTAGATAAATGGGTACCCTGGGTAGCCTACTGGTTAAGATGCTGGGCTGCTGGTGGGGCGTGGTTCGGATTCCACGTTAAACTGTAGGTCTAAGGTGGAGTAAAAAGTTTGACCTTTGTCAGAATGAACAATTCGGCCGGAAGCTAACAAAATGTGTATATATGTGTGTATATATATAATTAGTGGTGGACCGGATATCCGCATCATTTTTAGCATCCGCATCCGCACTTCTGACTGCGGATATTACCTCTAATAAATTATGCAATTTATAATTAAATTAGCTTATAAAGTAGTTTATAAGGCCCAGTCATGCACATTTTATGTAAAGTATTAATTATTAATGAACAAACAAATATATAAACCTCAAAATATAAATAGCTGGTAACACAGAAAACTGAATGAAACTTGTTTCATTGAATTTTCTGTGGCTGAAACTCTTGAGAAAGTTATTATTTTTATCATAATGAAAACATTAAACATTAATATTAATTTTAATTCTTATGCATTGCCTGCCATAATAGTAATACCACGAAATTTGAAAAATTGTCATATATTCATAATTCTATATTATATTGATAGATTAACGAAAATATCCGCATCCGCGGATATTGAAATTAAAAATCCGCATCCGCATATGTTGAAAAACTGACATCCGGTCCACCACTAACATATAGTAAACCTTCGTCCAACGCGGGGGTTTGGTTCCTCGAGAATGGCGCGTTAGGTAAATCCGCGTTAGACAAACTTAATACCTTATGGGATAAATGGGGATAGGTGAACGCGGCCGCGTAGTCTCCCATTAATACTTAGATACGTAGGGAAATTCATTTGTGCGTGAATAAAAAACCTATCTATATTGTATATGAAATAAGAACATAATAAAATCATAAACATAATGATATTTACATATGATAAATAAAAATATATTAAATGAAAATAGCATGTATCTTTTCTTCACTCTTTCGGATGGTGCGTATGATAGACTCATTCACGTGATACTCGAGCCAAGTGAGGTTATACTCATACCACTACGCAAATTATCCAGAATTTTTTTTTTTTTTTTTTTTTCGGCTAATGTCATAACCTTAAGACTTTTCTTCTCTTCACTATCACTTGCAGATGCTTTACGTTTTGGTGCCATACTGCTGTCTAAGAGTAATAGCAAAACAACGGCAAAATACAACAAAAACAATCCAACACAACTTTACTGAACTTAACACAGTAGCGAGGGTGACGCGAGAGGGAGGGAGATGCAGGAGTGTTGGAGAGTGTAGGAGAAAACACTAGAGTGCGCATTGCCAGTACTACTGTATTAGAGGGTGTTTGGCGGACCGTGTATGATCATATTTTCCGCTTTCAGCAAATAATTTAATTGTTCGCATTTTTTTTCCCCCGTATATAAGCAAATTCGCGGTGGACAAACACGCGTTGGACGAGGGTTTACTCTATATACATATATAATTTATTTATTTAATATATATATATATATATATATATATATATATATTTTGTGTGTGTGCGTATTTTAAATAATGTTACTACGAGAGAGAGAGAGAGAGAGATTCAAAGACCTTTTGGTCCACTCGGGGGAGGTTCCTATTATTAAACTGGTTCATTTTAAACCTATTCTAACAGTAGTAGAAAACTGGATTAAAAATAAAGCACAAGGCTCTCCCCTCACCCTCCCTCACCCTCCCCTCACCCTCCCCGCAGAGGCGGGGTACGGAAAAAGGTTGAAAAAATACCTTGACTCTGGAAAAGTAGCAAAGAAAATTTTGCAGGAAAGAGAATAATATATGAGCTAGCTCTACAATTACGCTATGCATACATGGAGATCGTACACAAGTTAGTACCGCTGTATAATTAATAAATAATATACAGTACTTGTGCCGATCGCACATCAACCACTTGGTGTCGTCACGAGAGAGAGAATAAAATTTATATCCCGTCACATACCACATATTTCATAAATAATAATGTACATGGAAAGTCACCATGTTTTAAGAAATTTTAATTAATATTTCAGTTAGATTCATGAAAAAGCCGTTAAGTTATACTGAAAAAAATAAAATAAATAAATAAATAAATTAGCCCAAGTTTGGTTCACGTAGCTATTGTTACCTGAATATTAGCTAATATAGAACGAACTACATTTTAGATGCTTCAAAAAAACATTTGTAATGACAAAATTTCTCTATCTATCTATCATATACAGTAGGTATGTATGTGTGTGTGTGTGTGTGTGTGTGTGTGTGTGTGTGTGTGTGTATGTATATATATATATATATATATATATATATATTAATATATATATATATACACTATATATATCAGAAGTCGCGCACCATAGGCTAATAGCTTTATTTAATCTAATTAATAGCAAGAATTATGAAGCGACTTCTGAGACACCTCGTATATATATATATATATATATATATATATATATATATATATATATACAGGGTGGCCCAAAAAAAATGGCACCAATTTTCAGAAGTGATATCTCAATAACCATTGCAGTTAGGGATTTTCAAAAACAACCAAATGAAAGATAATTCTTTTCTCTTTAAATACTTATTCAATAGCTTGATGGTTATAAACCCATGTAATGCCAAAAATTGGCTTAAAAGAAACATATACAAAAAAAAGTTGCGCATTTATATTTATTCCTTTTATTTTTTTCTAATTAATTATCTTCTAATTTACGGTCTTTAAACGAAGTTCTGTGGTTTTAAGTTAAACCTAATTTTCAATAAATGGCTCAATCTGCCCTCCATTATGGTCAACCACAGCCTGTAATCTCGCCCTCCATTTTGAAATTGCCTTTGAGATCGTCACTTGTGAGAGATTTTCCCATGCAGCCTGAATTCGTTCACGATGGTTCACATCACGGATTTTCTGACCATGGTAGACTTTCTCTAAGGCAGACCACACAAAGTAGTCAATGGGGTTTAGATCTGGGCTGCATGGTGGCCAATTATTTGGTTCGATAAAACTAGGACAATTATTATTGAGAAATGTTGTTTCCTTGGCTGTATGAGATGGGGCTCCATCTTGCATGAACACAAAATCAGTGCTCGTCTCCTTGATCTCTGACAACATTGGAGACAAAATGTCATTACAGTAGTAAATTGAGTTAATTTTAACGCCTCGCTGAATAAAAATGATGGATGTTTTGTTCTCAGATGACGCTGCAAGGGAAACCATTATCGAATCTGAAAAGTGTTTTTTTTCACGCAAAAGTCGTTTTGAGTCAACATGAGTTTTTGTCACCACTGCTGCACGAACCCGATCATTTTGGGTATTTCGTGGTGTTTCGACCGTAAATCGTTTCTCATCAGAAAACCAAATTTTTTTCAGACTCATTTGACCGAAATCTTCGCAATAGATTTTTACATCGATGGAAACGTCTTTCTTTCACAGGCTCCGATAAAGCAGTAACCTTCACCCTCTTAAATGTTTTCAACCCAAGATCTTTTCGAATTATTCGCTGTACTGATGAACGTGAAATCCCGGTTTCTTTCGCAACTTCACGTTCACTTTTACTTGTTCCCGGTTGTTCCTCTTGACTTAAAACCATTTCATTTACTTTTTCAATGTTTTCTGGCGTTCTAATACTTTTTGGTCGACCACTTCCCGGACGCCGTTGACTGCTGCCGGTTTCTTTAAGTTTTTGTAAAAAATGTGCCACAGTTCTTTTTTTCCAATTTCTATTTGGAAATTCGTAAAGGATTCTATTTAATGAATATCCTTTTTCTTCACGTAGTGCTTGTATGATGTTCTTATCAGATTCTCTCAATCCCATCTTGAGTGGTCTGGAATAGAAAAATTTCATTTAAAATTAGGATCAAGGAATAAATAAAAAAATGCGCAACTTTTTTTGTATATTTTTTTTGGAAGCCAATTTTGGGCATTATATTGGCTTATAACCATGAAGCCATAGAATAAGTATTTAAAGAGAAAAGAATTATCTTTCATTTGGTTATTTTTTTAAGTCCCTAGCTGCAACGGTTATTGAGATATCACTTCTCAAAATTGGTGCCATTTTTTTTGGGCCACCCTGTATATATATATATATATATATATAATATATATATAGGGTGAACCAAATGTAGGTGGACAGTAAATGATAACGTTTATTTTGAGAATACATATTTAATTTTTTTGTATACTATAATACAAAATAAAATTTAAATAAATTTAGTTATAATATTTAATATAATATAACACAAACACCATAGTTATAATGAACACCATAGTTATAATATATATAACACAAACCGTATTCAACCTACTGTCCACCTACTTTTGGTTCACCGTGTATATATATGTATATATATATATATGTATAGAAACGACGTAAGTATAGAGGAGTGTTCTGCACACGAGGAAGAGAAATAACAAACAAATGAAAAATAAGGCACCCGCCCGGGAATCGAACCCAGGATCTTCCGATTGCCGGTCAGACGTGCTAACCACTACACTACGGAGCCACGATAGTCAGAAGTTGTAATTCTCCTACATAGGGCAGAAACCAATGCCTTGAGAGGGCACCCTCGTGTGCAGAACACTCCTCTATACTTACGTCGTTTCTATACGTTAATATACTGCGCGGTCATTGCAGTTAAATGTACATATTCACGATTTGCGAGGGTGCCCTCTCAAGGCATTGGTTTCTGCCCTATGTAGGAGAATTACAACTTCTGAATCGTGGCTCCGTAGTGTAGTGGTTAGCACGTCTGACCGGCAATCGGAAGATCCTGGGTTCGATTCCCGGGCGGGTGCCTTATTTTTCATTTGTTTGTTATTTCTCTTCCTCGTGTGCAGAACACTCCTCTATACTTACGTCGTTTCTATACGTTAATATACTGCGCGGTCATTGCAGTTAAATGTGTATATATATATATATATATAAATTTTTTTTTTTTTATTTATTCCAAAGTAGCGCCAATAGTAAGTCAACCTTTTTCACCAATTATGCCGAACTGTGTAAATAAGTCGGATTTTCTTGTAAGACCTACTCTTTTGAGTATTACTGTAGGTTACGCTGGGTTGGGTTAGGTAGGTGGTGGGGGGTTAGCTAGGTGGTGGGGGGTTAGGTAGGTGGTGGGGGGGTAGGGGGGTTAGCTAGGTGGAGGGGGGGTTAGGTTCCTCTCACCACCACCACCCTCTACCTCTACGCTACTCTACTCCCACCACCCCTGCCACCACCCCTTACCATCCAGAATTATTAATATTCGTCTCCCTGCCGTCTCCACCTATTACTGCAACTGAGCTGATATTTTATACATACTAATATTTTTTCTTTCTTTACAGTTATCCGTGTAAATGGTTTTCTTTGGATGTAAGATCAGGAAAAGTGCCTTATAAAAGTTTTCAATATTATACTACGATATACATTTGAGTGGAAAAGTTATTGTTTTTATTAGAAAGTCTTTTATTAACCTTCCAGTAATATTTCGAATACTTTCGCTAAAATGCCGAGAGCAATCTCTATTTGAAATATTTATTTATTTCACTATTTTTATAAAAATGATCAATGAAGAGAACGTGCAGAATAATAAATAAATAAATATATATATATATATATATATATATATATATACACAGTGGATAAAAAGTGACCCTTTAGGGGGTAAACTGTCATATTAAAAAAAGTAAGGGGGAGTAGAGCTCCCAAACTTCGTAAATGCTTACCTCAGCATATTGTTCGTCTTAATTGAGAAGTTGCTCGATGTGTCCCCTTTCCTGCTCAACGCAGGCGTCCAAACGTGGACGTCAGTGATCAATACACCTGTTTACATATCGTTCAGACACCTTCTCCCAGCCGAGCAGAATTCTTTCGCGTAGTTTCATCTATGTCTCTTATATTAATACCAGGGATGCAAACTTTGGACTGCAGGACTTCTGAAACACCATAATCTAGTGGTGAAAGATCGGGGCTACTAGCCGGCCACATATTGGGTTCGATAAAATCCGGCGTTTCGTTCTCAAGAAATGTGACAGTTTGGCGTGCTCTGTGAGCACTGGCTCCATCTTGTTGGAAAGTATATCTTTCACTCTAACTGATATTGAACGAGCTCGCAATTTACACGTTCATCACGTTCTTAATAAAAAATTCGATGGCTTTCTGCACAAAGAATATGAGTACACAGTAATTACAGCTACGTGTTGATCAAGGAGATCCTTTCAACCGACAGACCGTATGATCACTTGTGAACGAAAAAATGGATGAATTGGGACGCTTTATATGTCCGTCTCTTTCACACACACACACACACAAAACTTTAAGATAAGAGAAAATTATGCAGCTTTTTCAAGAAATACACAGAGTTACAGTAAAAAAAATATAATAACGCGCACGAGAGGTGATATTCTACGTTATGAAGTATATAAAGATTTTTCAACGGAATTTATTTACTAAAATGCATCCATTTATAAATTTAAAAAAAAAAAAAAAGTCTGAATACGTTTCAACAGAAAGATGAGCGAGAAAGAAAATAAAGTGACCTAAAAGATTAGCTAATAACCAGCGTTTATATTACTACGACTGTTGCCATCGCAAATGCCCTCTAACGTCTCGAGGCAAACGTAAAGTCCCTCCCTCCCCCATCCCCCAGGCATATATTGCAAAAATATTTTTTTTTGGGGGGGGGGTCCCCTGCAATAAAGAAGGAAAGTTAGCGATTATCCCGAGGAATAAATGAGCTTTCTTTTCTACTCTTCAAGTGATGAGACTCTTTCTCAGTTGTAACGTTTGCGCAAATCTGCAACAGACACTTCGTCTCATATTCCAAGACTGCACGAGATACTAAAACCCCCAAGGTTTCCATATCTTACATAATAATAGAAACAAATCGGGGGGAAGAAGAAGAAGAAATAAGTTCCCCTCCCACTACTAGCACTGATAAATGTCCCAGAAGCAGTAATTTCAATTGTCACCTTGCCGGCGTAGTTATTATGTAATGGGTCTTATCCTTCTGTATTAAAAAATACAAATTAATGAATAGTATGGTAAATTGCCGATTCATAACAAGTATTAAATAAGTGCTATAACAAACGAAATGACAAAATTTACTGGCAGAGTATTAGTCCACATGACAAGTAGTAATGTTGCAAACAATAACAAATGGACTAAAACTAAGAATACAATTTCGATGAATAAAAATAGAAGTAATGACAAATAGTCAAGTAATTACACACACACACACACTTATAAATGTGTGTGTGTGTGTGTGTGTAACGTCTCACGAAGTGGTTATTGATAAATACTAGATAAAATGGTATAAACAAACAAGCCAACGCCAAATACCATTATGGGAGAATTAACAAACATATACTTAACCTGGCTACCTGACCAATTAAGCAGAGATACATAGGGAAACGGGTAACATCCGAACTCATTTCCACGGCTCGTGAGGGAAGTGTGCCCCGAAGGGTCACCCGAGACTGGGCATTAACAGGGCGAGTGGCCGGACCATCCCAAAGCATTACCACTACGAGCCCGACACCGAAACCACTGAACTACTGGGGAACTCGGAGATAGAGATACTGACGCTTAAAAATCCTGCTGTTGGTTTAGGAGTTAACATGAAATAAATATGACTTTGGATTAGCTCAGAGACCTTGCACTTGCCTAAAAGTGAGAAATCCTTTTCACCGAATTGCATTTTTCTAAACTAGTTCTCAACTGTAAACACTTGACTAGCCAGACAATTTAAGAACTTTCCCTATAAAATAATCAAGTAACTAACATACTTAGTGACAAATTTTCTTAAACTACTCTATATCATTAAATTATGTACATACTCTGTACTTATTTCTGTCAATGATTAAAAAATACTAATTGAAAACATTTAGCTGTTAATTTGCATTGTAACTCTTAGGTCAATGAGGCAAACCATCTAAATTTCCAGTACTCTTGGCCTGTAGTAGTAAGGCTCATACAGTACGTAATTACTATTATAATCCACCGAAAGTGTGTGTGTGTGTGTGTGTGTGTGTGTGTAGAAAAAACTTTCACGTTTCTGAACCGATTTCGACCAAACTTCGTATGGTAGATGGGGATGATGAGTAATGAACGAAAATGTGTGTGTAACTAGTCCCTCTCCCCACGACCAATTACTGGGCCCGAAGGCCCCATCACCGTGATAAAACTATAGAAAAGAACGCAGCCATGAAAATCTTGAGCTTCACATTGCCGCCCGTAATAATAACAGTCATAAAAAAGAAAATTTGTTGCTACAGTTTTCAAAGACCTCAGCACCACGGTCTAGCTAAATGGGCCCGTAGGGCCTTGTAGTAGTAATAATAATAATAATAATAATAATAATAATAATAATTATTATTATTCAGTGTGTCTGTCTGCCCATCTCCTTTTCAGATCCAAACGGCTGGACCGATTTTTAAGAAACTTGGTGACAACATGCTGTGGGGGTCCCTGAAATATTTGTAGCAACTTTTTTTTTTCGGATAGAGTATCCACCAAAAAGTTTATCCCAATTTACCCTAAAAAAAATATTTATATGCTAAAACACGAAGCATTTAAATTTCAAGATTTTTAACTT
Organism: Bathynomus jamesi; assembly: GCA_023014485.1. Classification (NCBI taxonomy): domain Eukaryota; kingdom Metazoa; phylum Arthropoda; class Malacostraca; order Isopoda; family Cirolanidae; genus Bathynomus; species Bathynomus jamesi. The sequence continues at coordinate 770,659 of JAJOZX010001146.1, read as the reverse complement.
CTAAATTTTCTTAAAATAAACCAAATCTCATCACGCTTCTTCAGAGTTTCATACACTTTTGTGGAATGAAGAAAAAGTTAGTGAATAAATCTAGAAAAGAATATAGCCATAAAAAATTTTAGCTACGCATCGGAAGCCATGATAAGTAAACAAAAATGTGACAAGTTGTACGGCTATGAAGTACGACATAGTACGGCGATGAAGCACCTGACCTCTGATCTTTCCGCTATCTCTGATTGGGGCAGAGAAAACCTTGTGGCTTTCAATGCCTCGAAAACTCAGTTCCTCCATCTGTCTACTCGTCACGATCTTCCACACGACTATCCCTTTACCTTCAACAACACACAACTCAATCCTTCCTCTTCTCTTAACATTCTTGGCATTTCCTTTTCTCGTGATCTTTCCTCTTTTTAAAACAGCTGAGAGGTTAGGTGTGCTGCACCGCCTCCGCCGTTTCTTCACCCCCTACTCAGTTGCTGTCTCTGTACAGGGGTCTTGTTCGCCCCTGTATGGAGTATGCTTCATGTGTGCGGTGGTTCAACCCACACAGCCGTACTTGACCGGGTGAAATCAAAGACTTTTTGTATCATCAATTCCCCACCTCTTACTGATTGTCTTCAATCTCTCTCTCTTCGCCGCAATGCTGCCTCACTCTCTCTTTACTATCGCTATCATAACGGATATTGCTCTTCTGAACACTCTAACTGCATGCCTCCTCCTTTACGGAGAGGCACGCAGTACCAGACTTTCTACACTTTCTCATTCTTTTCCTATCCAATGTAATGGTTAATCGGTATTTTCAGTCTTTCATCTACTCAAGCCGGTCAACTCTGGAACAACCTTCCTCAATCCATCTTTTCTCCTGTCTATGACTTTCCATCTTTCAAACGCAGAGTGTCTAGGCATCTCGGAAACACTGGACCTTGATTTTGGCTCTCTTCTTCTATGGCCCCTCCTCCTTGCATAATAAAAAAAAATTTGAAAATTAACTGCTACACGAGCTTCAAGTAAAAGCTGTGAAGCTGTATTTAAAATTTAAGTGATTCGTGAGCTAACTGTAAATGTTAAACTCTAACTTGCTTAGAGAACATCCCGCCCGTAGGACGAGTATTTTTTGCTAGTCTTACTATAATTCACCGAATGTCTGTCCGTCGAAAAATGTTTTACGTTTCTGAACAGATTTTGACCAAACATCGTATGGTGGATGGGGGTGATAAGTAATGAACGAAAATATGTGTGTGTGTGTGTGTGTGTGTGTGGTGCCCAACCCTCCCTCCGCCAAAAAATTACTGGGCCCGAAGGCTCCAACACTACGATAAAACTATAAAAAAGAACGCAGCCATGAAAATCTTGAGCTTCACATTGTGTCAAGATTTATTTATTGACCAAATAATTGAATCCCCAGAAACTGGAGGGCCGCAGGCCCTCCGAATTACTGTCTTCTCAAATATTTGATCAATAAAACTATAGAAAAGAACGAAGTCATGTCTTAAACTTCACATTGCCGTCTGTAATAAAAAAAAATTGTTGCTACAGTCTTTCATCATAGTCAAGGATAAAGAAGCCGATGCCCAGAGGAAAAGAAACAAGCGACAAGATCCAGAATTCAGAGATCGGGAACGTGAAAGAGATGCCCAAACATCGGTCAACGTGTGATGATGATGATTATCGGGTTCAAGAACGATAGATGCTGAAACAGGGACTCCTCCAGGATTTGGGTGATTGGGGTGACCGGTATCAAAATCTGCCTCAAATAGCTTCTTCTTCTGGGGTCTATTTCGCTCATTGATGAACTACACATTTTGCCATGCTTTCAAAGAACATAAGATAATGTTTTCTGTACATAAAAATTTCTGTTACAAAAAGTTACCATTATGAAAAAAGTAATTTTACTAAGGCAAAGGAGGTGGCTAGTGCCGCCCCCCCCCACCCCCCACCTGGAGGAGCTCCTGTGAAGCACACCATGTCAATCGGTCAGATCTGCTGAAACGCTCTTTGGTTAAAAAAAACAAAAGATTGGGACCGTAGAGCCCACTTTAGCTAGTGTATATAATAGACCTATAATTTTATACATTACTTACTATAACTGAATAACTTTAATTACTATCAAATTATCAAATGTACAATAAAACACTAAACATAGGTAGCTATTAAACATTAATTGTGTGTAAACTTCCATAACTAATGTTAAATTACAGTGTGGTGGCAAAGTCCCTTTGCAGCGAAATTATAAAATTACAGCATACAGTATCTGTACGTTGTCTTTGTTTTTCAAATAAAGGAACTTTGTGGCCACCCCATAGAAAGCCTGTATTTTTCCAATTCATTTTACCTATAATACACAAAATTAATTTGCAATATAAACGTTATTTTTGTAGAGTACACAAAATTTACCTGAATTAGGTGGTTTTCTTCTGCAAGTTACCCTTTCTTTAAGTTTAAATATACTGTAAACTCTAAATTTTGTAACTTAACTGATGAAAATCCAGGATACGTTTACACAACTTGCTTTAAAAAGTCTAAAAACATATTTTTCTTTCTTTCAAGCATTATTGGAACCCTTGTTACAAAATATGACTTCTGAATGACGTAATCTTGCTCTTTAACGAGAATGAAAGATTATATTTACTACACGGAAGAAGTAAATCCACGAGGAAATAAGAAATGAATATTTACAGTATCTGTATTTTCGTCACCCAACGTGACTTTCTCATGGACAATTGTATCATTTAACCATTTAGTTGAGAAAATGCTGCCTTTTCTCTATTTTGTCAGTCTTTTGGGTGATTATAAGACTTATTTCAATTACTTTTCATGTGTAGATTATATATCTACGATTCTCCATTTTTTAATGTAATAAGTCTGAACTCAATAATGTGGCAATTTGAAATAACCAAAAGGTGTTCAAAATACTGTACATTAAGTTTTAATCTTCCAGCCAGTGTTAGTGTCAAGGTCAAATGAAGGTACACTGCGCTGCTAATTACTATTTATACTGTACAGTATGTTAGGAGTACAAGTACTATTCTTTTGTAGTACTAAGCAACGTATATCCTATTCTGAGAACTGTATTCCTTGAACTTCAGCAACTTGGTTTTGCTTTCCACGTAATTTACATAATCATTTTCCTATAACTTTCTATACCTTTGAATTTGTGTGTTATTATTCGCCTTTGCGAAGTCTTTAGAGAGTACATTACATAATATGTACCATCTTTGAAATCATCGGTTATCTTCTTAACGTTCTTTTAAGGATTACAAGGTCTTCTCACCGTGACCCGAATCTACAATGAATCTTATTAAATATCTTGTGTACCTACAAAAATAATTCTTACATTTTTCATATACTTCAATGAAATACGTTTTAAGGCCGCCAGTGCATAACTCTTGGTTGCAATCTTCTCTTTTCTTTAATATGCATGTTGGAATTACGTTTCCGCTCTATAAAATATCAGGTATTTTACGTGCCGAGACATTCCCTCCACAGGGAGTAGCATTCCACTCACATTCTGTAGTTGAATGTGATTTCACATGCCCGAACATATGTTCTGTACAGTAGTAGACTGGGTCGAAAAACTTAACTTCTGAATTTCGAAATGTAATAGTTGGGAAAAGTTGTTCTATAATATAGGCAATCTATATGCAAAATTTTTGATATCCGAATCCATTAAGAGGTGGCGCCTGCTCCATCAATTTTCATTCTACGCACGCAGTACACAAATCCCTACATGCGAATATTGCATGTTGAGACTTGTTTAAAGTGCAATAGTGTTAGCTTTATCCCAGAAGTGACTGAAATAGACATGCTTTCTGATAAACAATTAATTGACATTGTTTCAAGTGTTGTTGTTTCATACTTCAGGTGTTGAAAAGTTACTAAAATGGCACATGCCACAAGAAGTACACTAACCCATGATATATCTGGAGTTTAAAAACAAAAATGGTGACAAGGAACTTCCCACAAAGTGGGATGTTGAAAGATGCTTATTATTTCTCGCAAGTCAAAAGTAAAAAACTGCAGTCAAAGAAATGGCAAAAGAACTTGGATCAGTAATCCAATGTCTTTGGAAAAAAGCTTAAATTCCTTGTGTTCAAGTTGACAAGAATTGTGCAGTTGATCTCAACCAACTATTTAAAATACAATATTCTTGTAAAAAAACAAGGGCAAAGATTGTTACGATGAGCAGCTTCACAACTATAAAACTACAATGAAAAATGAACTGTTTGATATTTCATGCTGTAAATGCAAGAGTTTTGGAGACTGTTCTTGTCCGAAGAAAAGTACCTGCAAATGAAAGGCAATTCCCATCTGACCAAAGAGGAAACAGACAAATGTACATAGAAAAGATAGATGAAAATGCGACAGAAGTTTTGGAAAAAACGTACAAAGAGAAAAAGGCAAAAAATAACTACCATGAAGTGAAATGTCTTAAGTCTATTAGTCAGTTTAGTCAAAGAAGGTTGGAAGCTAGTCATGATGATGATGAAAGTATTGTCAGTGATGATGAGGAACATGAACCTTATTATGGTGCTATACCAAAGGAGAAAAAAGAAACAAGGATGCCAAAACTAAAAGTTAATTGTGACCTGATCGCAAGAGAAGCTGATTGATTTGGTCTAAGTGATAGATGGGCAGCTTCAATTGCAACTTCAGCCCTTGGTAAGTGCTGGACTTGTTACACCAGAAAACATGGCTTTAATGATAGATAAGTAAAAATTAAAAAAATTAGACTTGCCAGAGAATCATCCAGGAAAAACCTTCAAGCAAAGAAAAAAGAAGAGATAAATGCATTCTATTTTGATGGAAAAAAAAAAAGACTGGCATTGGAGGAAAGAAAGGATGAAAATGGTCAAGTGTCTATTCATCAAGTAACCAAAATTGAGGAGCACATTTCAATAGTAAAATGACCAGATTCAGAATACCATGATCACGTAACTCCTGAAGGGGAACAGTAGCAGTTATTGCTCATAGCTTAATGAATTGGGGCTTGAAAACTGAGAAACTTGTAGCTAAGGCGCAGATGGCAAAGCCGTGAACACAGGTTCAAAGGGATGAGCAATAAAACTGGTCGAGGACTTTCTTGGCCACCCTTTACAGGGGTTCATGCGTTTGTTACATTTTAACAAACTTCCATTTCGTCACGTATTGAAACACTTGGATGGCGAAACTTCAGGCCCCTATGCATTCAAAGGCGAGATGATGAGAAAATAGAAGAATCGGTTAGTAAACTCGGTTGTAAATTTTTAAACAATCCCAGTAGAAGATGCCAGAATGTATTATGAGGCTTATTCAAACCTAGATTTAAGTAAGGACCAAAGATATCTTCTAACTATTTGGTATGCACTTTCAACTGGAAAGTTTCCTGCGTCTTTCTCGTCGGTTGAGCCAGGTCCACTTGCACGCTTAACTGTGTATATTCCCACCTAGTTTGAGATAAAGAAAAAGTCGTCTTCTGTCGATGGCCCAAGTTATCTATTCCACGTTATTTCCCAAATCAAATACATGAAACTTGAATGCTTTTGGGCCTACGAAGCTGCCACTCAAGCCATACAAACAAATGCTTTCTTTGCCCATCTGAAAAATTTGTTTCTGAGTATGACATTTGATGAAAATACTGACGTTAGAAGAGAAGCTGTCAGTAAAATTCTAACAGCAAGGAACAACCTTTCACCACAACAAAGAAGGCAGTTTAAAGTACCCAAAATAAATTTTGAAGCAGTTCATTATTCCCAAATGATAAACTGGAATGCATTAGACATTACAGAACCACCAGTTCTAAAACATTTGACAGAGAACTACTACACACGACCGAGAGTCCTGAAAATATGGAAAAGTTGCGTCCAAAATATCTCTGTCATAATCAGTCCATCGAGCGCACAATTAAGCTAATAACTGAAGCATCTGTAAACGTGTATGGTTACATTAATATAAGAAACATCCTCAACTCAAGGGAAAATCATGCCTCAATTTGAATCCAAAAAGGATTTCGAAACATTGTAAAACTAGCCCATCATTAAGGAAGGGTGATTGGGATGGGCTAGGTGTGATACTCGACTTGCAGCCAACTCCTCGTGGTGAGTTCTGGGTAGTACACTACATACTAGCGAAGAGCTGCAAATTCAAGTCCCAGGCGCCACCTCCTACTGAAATAATAGAAAGCTAGAATTTTGGTTTTATTACCTATTATTATAGAAGCAACTTTCCCATACTATTACGAATTGAAAATCGCAACCTAAAATTGATATGCCATTTTCGACCCGGTCTACTGTACAGTATGTACAGGGTGTCCCGTAAGTCTGGACCCATAGGGCAAAATTAATAAAATTACAAAATAGTCCAAAAATGTATTACATAATCTGTTCAAAGTGTCCGCCGTTGTGTCGCACACATAGTTCAAGACGCAATCTCCACTGCGACAGCACTTTCTGAATCACAGTCGCAGAAATTTCTTGACACGCCTCCACAATGCGTGCTTTAAGGTGGAAAATGTTCTGAATTTTGACCTCGTACACTTTGGCTTTCAAGTGGCCCCACAAACTTGAACTCTCTCCTCTCTAGTCAGTGACATGGTTTACCTGCAACATAATAAAAAAATATATTATAAATCCCTATGGGTCCAGACTTACGGGACACCCTGTATTACATATTCTAGGCTTAAATTCTTCTATTTCCAAATTACTCTCCGCTGAAAGGCAAATCATTGCTTATTCTACTCAGTATGAAGATAACGCAAGCAGAATCGCTTGTTTAGTACGTATTTAAATTTTTTTAAAGCATTTGTACATTAATTGTTTTTGTTTGGTAAAGAAAAAAAGAATATTTTTAATTATAATTTCTTTTACAATGATTCCTCCAGTCAGGGCTTTTTTTTTCTTTTTTAGTTAATTATTTTTTTTCATGTAAAAATTCAGTATATTGTAATTTTCCAGCTATTACATTTCAGAGATCATCATTTTGAATACTAAATAAAAATTTATTTAACTATATCTGAAATTAAAGCGTTACATATTATACATATATATACTATATACAGAGGAGGGGCGACAAGCTTGACCTTCGTGAAGCGAGGAATCATCGCACGGAACATTTGAAAGGTTGAAAGATGTATATATTTTTCACTTCATAAACAAAAAATTGAAACATTCTCAGAGTTGGTAATTATTATGTATACATAAACAGTTTTTATGTTTACATATGCCACACAGGCTTTTGTTCCTATTTTTCAGTTGGCTCCCTTTACATTTTCAGTTGGCTCCCTTTACATTTTCAGTTGGCTCCCTTTACATTTTCAGTTGGCTCCCTTTACATTTTCAGTTGGCTCCCTTTACATTTTCAGTTGGCTCCCTTTACATTTTCAGTTGGCTCCCTTTACATTTTCAGTTGGCTCCCTTTACATTTTCAGTTGGCTCCCTTACATTTTCAGTTGGCTCCTTTACATTTTCAGTTGGCTCCCTTTACATTTCAGTTGGCTCCCTTTACATTTTCAGTTGGCTCCCTTCACATTTTCAGTTGGCTCCCTTACATTTTCAGTTGGCTCCCTTTACATTTTCAGTTGGCTCCCTTTACATTTTCAGTTGGCTCCCTTTACATTTTCAGTTGGCTCCCTTTACATTTTCAGTTGACTCCCTTTACATTTTCAGTTGACTCCCTTACATTTTCAGTTGACTCCCTTTACATTTTTCAGTTGGCTCCCTTCACATTTTCAGTTGGCTCCCTTCACATTTTCAGTTGGCTCCTTCACATTTTCAGTTGGCTCCCTTCACATTTTCAGTTGGCTCCCTTCACATTTTCAGTTGGCTCCCTTCACATTTTCAGTTGGCTCCCTTCACATTTTCAGTTGGCTCTCTTCACATTTTCAGTTTCTTAGTAAAAATAGAGATTATGTTTGAACTAAAATATGGCATTTTTAGATGACTGTGAATCCAGATGTTGAATGTCTACAAATAACAGTTCACTCCTTTCCTTTAGTTTATAAAGTATAAAATACATGAAATGTTTAAAACATTGCCTTGTAAAGTTTTTTCATACGAATTTCGAAAGAGAAATTGTGTTTGTATCTTATTTATAATGTTAGCGTCAAAAGAAAAAGGTCTGAATCAGGAAATTTTATGGGAGAGATTTCTAATTTGTACAGCTGTGGAATAAATTTTACCCAGAATTAAATTTTTAAAAGAATTGCTAATTTTTGGACGTTTAATATTTATTTTGCCAAAATAAAAAATTGAAGGTATATTACTAATAATTAGTAATTTTTGGCGAGTTTCAAATTTATTTGGGAATTTTTTTCCTCGTAACTGTATAGTATACTGAACAGTTTTGAGAGTTTCATTATTTTGGGTATATAGAACGAGCTTTACCTATTTCTACTTACGTTTTTCTATAAATTTCAGTTGGGTATCAACTGATGGTTGAGCCAAGAAATTTTTCACCTTATGTATTATACAGATACCTAATCTATAGCGTAAAATTGAAAAATGGCAAGCCATAATTTAAGTTAAAATGGAAAAAAAAGTTAATTGAAATAATTTAAACAAAATGGAAATAATTAAAGTTAATTAACAAATAAAGAAAGTTAAATGAAATCGTTACACAAAATAGATAAGGAATGGTACCCCTCAATACTACTACTGCTACTTCTTCGCTCTTAATTAAAACATAACGGAATAAGCTTTCTTGAAGTTTAAAAACGTTAGAAACACACACACACACACACACACACACTTTAACAATGTTTAATTTGACTAAGTTACTCCACTTTTTAAGAAAAACGCTATACACTAAAAATTGGATTGAACAATATTTTTACGAGTTGTGAACGAATACACAGGACTACATTACCTTTCCTTTCAACTTTTCAGATGTTCCGTGCGATGATTCCTCATTTCACGGAGGTCAGGCTTGTTGTCCCCCTCCTCTCGAGTTGGCCTGGTGAAGTAAAGAGTTGGCTTCCTGCGCTCCCCACTTCATATAGCCACGTACTCCCGGCTCATCCGGAATTGTTCTAAGCCAGACGTCTAAGTCTTCTTTTAAAGATATCTATCGCTACACCACCATTAGGGCTGTCAATTTTGTAGAAAATAACTAAAAATTAAGAAGCGATAGAATTATAAATTAACGATAAGGGGATGATAAGGGGAGTGAAAGAATTTCTTTCATGAATAAAACAGAGGCGAACTAACTGTATCCAAGAGCCCAAAATTATTTCCTATATTCGAGAATACTTAACATTTTCAATTATTGGACGCGATTTCGAAAATAGAATACAATGAATTCCATAATTGGGAGGTTTTCGACATAAAAGACCTGAAATTTAGTACTGAAGAGATCTCTCGGCGAGTGAACAACTTTTTAAAAACGTGACTGGATTCAATTGATCAGACCTGTTGATAGCGAGTGAATGTAATTTGACGAGCTATTTGTAAAATGTTCGCTCAGTAACAGCGAAGAATCGCCGAATTATTCGAGTTATACAATAACTCAAGCGAGATTTTAAACTTTTTGTAAAATATTTTGGGTCATTTTGGTTGAATATAATGATGGGGGTTGTTTAACCTTCTTCGCAACATTTAACGTCATATGACGGAGGGGACCTACAACTCTACGTGGGATCTGAAACACGGATCGCTACATAGTCTGGAAACGGAAGACGATCTCCCGTCCAGCTACTATCCGACCCAATGTCGCTTAACTTCGCTGATCAGCGGAAGCAGTGTTACGACGTAGCTCTCATATCCGTTATATTAACCTGTTAGGTTAATTCAATGCCCGGTTAGGTCAATTGAATGCCCGGTTAGGTCAACTGTACGCCCTTGATGATTGGTTAGGTTAAGTCGTGATATTTTCGTTAGTTTAAACGAAAATGACGAGAGCAAAAATACATAAACAGTTTGGTGGCGGGCGGTTGGGTATTCCCGTTAACAGGAAAGCACCATATATATATATATATGATGAATAAAACCACGAAGGAAAGGAAACACAAAATGGTGCTCAAGCGCTTTCGTCTAATGACATCCTCAGTAACATCCTGAGGATGTCATTAGACGAAAGCGCTTGAGCACCATTTTGTGTTTCCTTTCCTTCGTGGTTTTATTCATCATAAATATTTTTCACGTGTTACCTTCGTGAAATAATTTTCATATATATATATCACGAAAGCGCTCGGACTTTGTGTTTCCTTTTCCCTGTGGTTGTTTGCTTATTAATAAGATCACGTGTTATTTTGTGATTTTAGTGCATATATAATATATATATATATATATATATATATATATATAAATATAAAATGCGACACCATAAGTTATTTTGGTAAATAAGTAACCTTTAGCAGAGAGACATCCTCCAACAGGTTTCATTCAGAATGACGAAAGAAAGGATGCAAGTTACCTTTGAAAGTCTGCTTTCGGAGAAGTCTGAATAGGGCTCAGTAGCAGTTCATGCTTTCCTCTTCGACGAAACTTTTCATCCACTTCCTCATTATAATTTACGGATAGTTCTGTTAAAAAAAAAAATTTAAATATTTTATTATATATAATTAACACTTACAAATTGAACTACAGTATGAAAAAAAAATTTAGAAACCATTTCCATAATCGTATAATAGTCAATAGTCAAGGGCAGAAACTGATACAGTGCTCAGGCCAACTAATGCGATCCATTGCTCTAACACCTGTATTATTATTAATATTACCACCATCATAAGGGGTTCGAACCCCCAACTTCGCTTACAGGGAAACGGTGTTGCCCACTCAGCTAAGGATACTGGCTTCATAACCACACACAGTTCATCTAAATCGTTAAATATTACAAGTTTTATATAATGTTTACCAAAAAAACTGGATCACTTTAACATATTGCTTCCCAAAGCATTCGGGAAGCAATATGTTAAAGTGATCCCTCCTGGGAAGCAATATGTTAAAATGAGAAAAGGTTGATTGGTTAGAAAGAGGTTGGTAATCTAGGCTAACTAACGAAAATATCACGACCTAACCTAACCAGTCGTCAATGGCGTACAGTTGACCTAACGATTGGTTAGGTTAGGTCGTGATATTTTCGTTAGTTAGCCTTATAAGGCTAACTAAAGAAGGCTGGGGGCCCTGATTTTCAGGTGATCCAAATATTTTACATTCACAAAAAATGGCAAAGCATAATAAGTTAAGTTGTCCATAAATTTACATTTTCTCGACTAGCTAATCTCTAAATATTATAAACTATTGTAATGTAACTGTAATTGGTTGTGTAATGTCTATTTTTGGGAAGCAACATGTCAAAGTGATATACACTGGGAAGCAATATGTTAAAGAAAGGTTTCTGGGAAACAATATGTTAAAGTGATCCAAAAAGCCTACTTGGTTACAAAAACCAATAAATAGGGTTAACTATTCGACAACCAAATTAAAGGGTTATTTTAACCCATGCTTATTTTTCTGGTAACAAATTTAAGTGGCTAGTGCAAACATCAAATGGTTGAATTAACCGCACGCGGTTATCAAATAGTTTAAGTCTGATGGTTGTTTTAACCAAATAGTTTTTCCTACGCATCATGTCAAGAAAAGATATTTAATTCAAATAGATCCCAAAAGTCAATAACACCTTTTTTTTTTCACTCCATATTTTAAAAGAAGCTAATCAAGTCTTTGCAGAGGTGAAGTAGTACATTACCAAAGACTTTTATAAAAGTTTTAAATCTTAGATTAACTATCTTCCTTTTACTTAAAAACTTGCTAAATATTATTAAAATAAAAAAAAATAATAACTACGTAATTATCACAAATTACCAAAAATCAAGGGTACCGAGAACCCAGATGGGTAATCTTGGACTAAAAAAAATATAAGAAATCAGTTAATGTAATGTAGGAAGTTCTCTTCTGCATAAATAAATATTAAAGCTGCCGAAAGTAAGATGGTGCTACTGTAGTATGCGGTCTACCTACGATTCGGCGGTCTACCTTTTAATTATAGCTTCTTATCTTGTTTACTAATTGTTTGTTTAGATCCCATTGTCAATCGCCCTTGACGATTGGTTAGGTTTAGTCATGATTAGTGATGTAGCGGATGTCATTTTTTCACATCCGCGGATGCGGATGCGGATGAGGATGTTTGATTTCAACATCCGCGGATGCGGATGTCTACATTTTCGTTATTTTTTAGGATATATTCGAGATTTGTTGTGTTTAACGTATATAATAAGTTATTATATAGAGAGAGCTGTAGCTATAATGTAGTATAATTGATTAATTGTACAATAATTGCTGTACTTTTCTCTGAACATATAAAATAATATCAAGCATCTAACTAATATAGAAATCAATTAGTGAATTCGTCTGCAAATAAATTCGTTATATTTTGTTGAGTTTCAGCCACAATTAGAAACCATAATTGTGTTACCAGGATGCGGGACGTGAACCCAACTCAAATGCACCCCACCGACCTCTTTCCCCAACCTCCACCCTTATAGAAAGAGATCTTTAATTAGCTTGATAACTATTTATATTAAGTTTAAAGTTTTATTAGGCATATTTATAAATGAGTAATTAAAATAAAGTAAACTAAGATGTTCATCGTTTAATGTTCAAACTTAATTATAGGAAGGTTATGCTTAAGGAACATTAATTTTTCTGCCTTTTCTGCTGCCAGTCTGTTTCTCTTTTCATCATATATTAATCCAGCACTGCTAAATAATCTCTCGCTTGGTACGTTTGTTGGAGGACAGGCTAAATGTTTCCTTGCAAGTTTACTCAAGTATGGATAGATATTCTGCGTATTTTTCCACCAACTAATAGGATTGTCACATGCAGCCAGGCGTTTTTCTTGGTGATAGCTCTCGATCATTTTTACTACATCTTTTGACATCGCGTAGGTCTCGTCATTGCTGCTTGACTCAAGAAACTGAGAGACAGATTCTGTGATAGATTTGCTTGTTGAAGGTGTTGGTTCTGTCACTGAAACTTTTATTCTTTGGTGGTGGCGAAGCGACAGATTCAAGAGATTGAAGCTCTTCAACTGCTTTGCCAAGTGATGATTTAACTCGTTCTAATATACTAGGTGAAAATAACTTAGCTTTGTAACGTGGATCTAAGTAGGTTGCAAGAGAGTAACTTCATACAAGAACAGCCTCTCGTCTTGTCGCTTGCATCACTTTTGCGCACAATGAACTAGTTCTATTAATATAGTAGAATTTGATAATTTCCGCTTATTAATGACGTTTTATCTCAACGGTCCACATCTGCACGACATCCGCAGTCCAAAGTGCGGATGCGGACGCGGGTGCGGATGCGAGAAAATGTGCGGATGTTCCGCGGATGCGGATGTGACCTACATCACTAGACTCATGATATTTTCGTTAGTTTTAACGAAAATATCATGATTAAACCTAACCAATCGTAGGTAGACCGCATACTACAGTAGCACCAGTAAGATTGTGTGCGTCATCCTGTCGAGAAGACACCAATGTTAATGAAAGATGAAAATTAGATATTCATTAAAGCAAAAAAGTTGCTGCAGGAGTGAGTAACGTAAATGTGACATGCAAACACTATAAATTAAGTATAATGCCTTGGAGGATACCATTTTAGCAAATAACGTAACTTAAAGGCAAACCTAAGACATTCTTGAAACCCGTTCTTTATCAGCTTTAGCGAGTCACTGAACCGTAAACAGTATTTACTTTACCGTCACACAGAACGAATGAGAAAGTAATTTTTAGATTTCACTCTAATTTTTAAAATGAAAAAGGTTGGATGGAAATATCGCCTCTTAATTATAATTCTTTATTTGGAGCTATTGAAGAATAGGGACCCCAGCCTTCTTTAGTTAGGCTTATAAGGCTAACTAACGAAAATATCACGACCTAACCTAACCAATCGTTAGGTTAACTTGGGCCCTATTCTTCAATAGCTTCCCTTATTTTTTAGAAAATTTGTTCGGAACAAGAATCGGGTAAAGTTTGAGAAAGTGTTAGTGGTTTGTAACAGTATGTAATGGACTGTAAACTAATACATAGCGACTGTAATTAATGCAGACAATTCTAGGGTTCCAAAATAAGTTCGTTCATAGTGTTACGCAAGTATAAAATATAAAATTTAACTAAACCTAACCTGTCTTTACATACAGACTCTGGCGAACCACACCCAACGTTGAATGGTGGTAAGATGTGTAAAACGTTTGGGGGTGGTGGGGGCAGCTTAGCTTCGTTACAAAGACCAAATTAGCAATATCTAGCCTACAAATTTAATAATGATTAAGTACTTAACTATTAACTCGATAACAATTAGTATTTACAGTTGTTCGATTTTGGGAACGCGATAACGAATAACGGGTATAAACCATAATTACGATAAATGCATCACCTTTCAACTACGATAAAAAAAAAAATACCTCTTCACAAAAGACGAAGCTACGCACGATAATAAATAACACTTCAAAACAAGGGGGGGAAAAATGTATCCTCAGAAAAAAAATTACAGATAAACCGATAACGAGGAATTTAATGATGAATTACAACAAATGTTCACAACTAAAATGAAAGCAAATTCCGACGACAAACTGAAGCGAGCTGAACTTACTATGATAATACCCAGTTTCGCTCCTTTGGTAAAGTTGAATATTTCACACTACTTGTTGATTTTGGGTATGAACTGCTTTCCAAATGTAGGATAACTGAGCTTGTGGACTATCTGTCTATCTATCTATCTATCTATCTATCTATCTATCTATATAACTATTAATCAAAGTACCAATAACGATGTGAAGTGGCGCTACAGGCAAACATTTTCCATAGCTTAGAAGACAAAGCCGGACTGATGAATATCTTCAACAGTTGATTTGTCGGAATTCTGAATTCTTTGCATTATACAGAGTTATAGACTGTGGTGAGCACGTCTTGTTACCTCGTGGACATTCGAGACATTATGGTTAGCGAACATTTGAGAAGCTGAGCATCTTGAAGCGGTCTAAAAGGTCTGTTATAAAGCAAATTTATTAGACTTCAGAACCTTTTTTATAATTAACCCAAAGTTTCTACAGACTGTTTTTTAGCTTCGGTTAGGTGTATATATGATAGATTAGCAGAGTTATGCAAACTTTAGTTATACGTTGCTTCGCCTAACAAAATTCAATTAACACAAGTACTTTTCAACTTCAAAGAACGGCGATCATTTACGACAGATTTGATAGGTGAAATTAAATAATATTAGAAATATTTGTGTATAAAACTTCCAATAGTTACAGATACCTCTGCAGTCACATTACACCCTATAAAACAATATTTGTCTTAATAAAAATGCAAGGGAATACAATACTAACTTCATTTATGTTTTAATATTGCGCTATATGCAAATAAATCCAATATCACTTTAGTCATTAGTCAAAGGCAATATAAATGGAAAATTTGAAATTGCAAATATTCCGAATTCTTGGTTCAGTTTGTGTAGAACAACCCTGAAGTAATAGCGGGGTGATAGTTCATTCCTTCGACCATTACAGTTGTGAATACAATGTGATAGTCAGATGAATAAAAAAAAATCACCCTGTATTTGTGATTAAAATGAGAGCATCTGTGTTACGTTAGGGAAGAAAACTTCCGACGCATGTTGCTCCTGATGAATCATGAAGTCGACTAACGACACAAGCATGGAAATGATTGTGGATGGGAGCACTTATTTTAATAAGCCAACTCAAAGCGTTGTTGCTTCAGGTAGTGATGAACCAAGTACAGAAGCCTCGTTAGTACGTTGACTATTTACTTTGCAATGGTATTGCGAGCTGATCATACCATGAATGGGTGTATGGGCACAGTGGTGCTTGTAATACAATCCAGCTTTTATTTTTTAACACTTAATCTGCAAACAAAATGTGTCCAAAAATTTATATATATATATATATATTTATATATATATTATATATATTTATATATATACACACACGAAAACTGAAGTAAAGTGTGCAGCCCAAAGGAGGGTTCGTACTCGGCGCCCTGAGTCTGACATCTTCCGTTCAAGATGTTGGACGTTGACTTGCGATGCAAGTAAGAACCTTCCTTCAGGCTGCACGCTTTACTTCAGTCTTCGTATTAAATCAACCGCGGTTATTGTGGCTTTCTAGCATTATATATCTTGTTAACCTTGTTGCTGTTTCGTGCGTTGGTCTCTCTTCACACGGAGGTCAAGCTGGTGGCCCGCCTCTAGGTCTGGCTTGGTGGAGGAGCGAGTTGCTTTCTTGCGCTCTCCACCGTACATAGCCAGGTACACCCGGCTCATCTGGTACCGTCCTGAGCCAGGCATCTAGTCTTCTCTTGAAGACTTCAACTTTGACCCCTGTAACGTTTCTGAGGTCCTTTGGAAGCTGGTTGAAAAGTCTTGGCCCCTGACAACCGAGCTATTTTCCTTCAGTGTTGAGGAAGTCCCTTGTCGGGCCTTTAATTTGGGAACGCTACACATTCTGCCTTTCCTATTTTCCAGCGTTGTTTGAATGGTAATTGGGTTTAGTTTTAGGTTTGGTACCAGTTTTTCGATCATTTTCCATATGTAGATTATGGTGTACCTCTCGCTTTTTCTTTCCAGGAAGTACAGATTGATTTAGTTTACGTAGTCTTTCTCAGTAGTTGAGTTCTTTGCAGCCATCAATTTTGGCTGCGAAATGTCTTTGCGTTTCTTCTCGTTTATTAGTTTTTTCCTTTTTGTATGGGGACGTCAAAACTGAGCAGTATTCAAGTTTTGGTATAATCAGTGTTTTTAGCAGGGGAATCATTACTGTCCTGTCCCTTCTTTTGAACGTTCTTAGTACTTGTCCCGCGACTCTTTTTGCTATATTTATCGCTCTCTGACTTTGTGTTTCGAATTTCGCATCATCTGTCATTATTACCCCCAGATCGATCGCTTTCGTGCTTCTCTGAATTTCCTGTCTATCTGGAGTATAATATGCAGTCTCTTTAAGTTCCTCTTTTCTACCATATCTCAAGAGCTGAAATTTCTCGGGTGTTAAATGACATGTCTTCTGACCATTTGTATATTTTGTTCGTGTCCCTCTGCAAGGCCTCCACTTCATTTACATCGCTGATTTTTCTGCTGATCTTTGTATCGTCTGCAAAGGATGTTACTATACTGTTGCTTTACTCCGCTGTCTCTGTCTGTTAGCATGATATTGAACAGGAGTGGGGCCAGTACTGTCCCTTGTGGTACTGAGCTGCGTACTTCCGATTCTGATGCTGATACATCTTGAATTATGACGACCTGTAGATGTTCTCTGAGGAAGTTGTAGATCCATTTTCATACTTTGCCTGTTATTCCCATATATTTCATTTTATGTGCTATTATACCGTGATCGCATTTGTCGAAAGCTTTAGCAAAATCTGTGTATATGACATCGTAGTTGTCATTGCCTTTCAGTGCATCTAGGATATTGTTGTAGTGTTCTATTAGTTGTGATAGGCATGATCTACCTGATCGGAATCCGTGCTGATTTTCGTCGAATCTTTCCAGTGTCTCCACGAAATCATAAATTTTCTCTCTAACTATTCTTTCAAATACTTTGGTGAGGTGGGACGTCAATGACACTGGTCTATAGTTCTTTGCTTGAGATCTGTCCCCTCCTTTATATATAGGGACAATGTTTGCTCTTTTCAAGATGCTCGGTATTTCCCCAGTCTAGGGATCTTCTCCATATCCAGTATAAAGGTGTAGCTATTTCATTTTTACAGTTTTTAATCAATAATGCGTTCCAATTGTCCGGGCCTGCAGCTGAATGTGGTTTCATTTGTTATATATATATAATCCCAGGCTTATATATATATATAATAATCATTATTATAATTATTATATACATAATAATTATATATATAATCCCAGGTGTGTATATATATAACTTTACCCTAGGTTAAGGTAAAAACTGACACGACCTGATCGATATTTCAATAGCCGAGGGAACACAACGCTTTCGCGACCAGAGGTGTTTTAGATGTTAGACCCCCTGCACTCGAGGCGATGGCAGAGTTTAATTTAGATCTATTTAGTATAACACGGGTGCACTACGGATAAAATTTTAAGCATGATGCACGAACTTGTGCGTGATCATGCATGAAATTGCATATAGATTTGAATTAAATGCTGCCACTGCCTCGAGTGCCAGGGGGCTAGCACCTAAAACACCTCTGGTCTCGAAAGCGTTGTTGCGTGTTGAAATGCACACCAGGTTCTGTTAGCTTTTACACTGTAGTACAGTATTGGTAGCGCTCGCGGCATCTACCCAAGAGGTTTCGGGTCCGAATCCTGGTGCTGCTAATTTTCCGTTTATATATATATATATATATATATCGTAAAGAACGACGCTTGTATAGGAGATATTCCGCGCAAGACGAGAGAGAGAGAACGAAACAAATGAAAAAATGAGGTAACCACCTGGGAATCGAACCCGGGATCTTCCGATTGCCGGTCAGACGCGATACCATTACACCATGGACCTCACTCTTCCAAATGCCGTAATTCTTCTACATACTCGCAGAAACCAATGCCCCAAGGGGGCACCTCCAGCATGCCGTAACATTATATACATTCAACTGCAAAGAACACGCAGTATAAATAACGTAAAGAACGACGCTTGTATAGGAGATATTCCGCGCAAGACGAGAGAGAGAGAACGAAACAAATGAAAAATGAGGTAACCACCTGGGAATCGAACCCGGGATCTTTACGTTATTTATACTGCGTGTTCTTTGCAGTTGAATGATATAATGTTACGGCATGCGGGAGGTGCCCCCTTGGGGCATTGGTTTCTGCGAGTATGTAGAAGAATTACGGCATTTGGAAGAGTGAGGTCCATGGTGTAATGGTATCGCGTCTGACCGGCAATCGGAAGATCCCGGGTTCGATTCCCAGGTGGTTACCTCATTTTTTCATTTGTTTCGTTCTCTCTCTCTCGTCTTGCGCGGAATATCTCCTATACAAGCGTCGTTCTTTACGTTATTTATACTGCGTGTTCTTTGCAGTTGAATGTATATATATATATATATATATACTGTAAAATTTCTAATTTTCATATTGATGGAGACCCGCATTTTATTTTCCACTAAATTTACCTCTAAAATGAATTGAGTCTTCTCTTAAAAGTCGGGTAAAAATATTACCTATTTCCCCTTCATTCAAAGGAAAGGTATTTTCAAAAATTCTTACGTCAATATACTTTGAGAAGCTTATTAAAGATAGATGCGAAAGTTTTAGGGAATCTACACAAAATATTTCGTCTGCTCTGACACTACACGCAAGTTATGTAATTTACCAAATACTGGTCACTGGATCCATTTACGCGATTATATATATATAATTTAGTGATGGATCGAGTGGTCGGTTTTTCACAACCGCGGTTGCAGGTGTGTTTGCGGTTGTCGAATTTTTTCCAACCGCGGTTGCGGTTATCATACTAGGAAAAATGCGTAATTATTAACTGGATTTAGCCACTATAGTGCGATTTAGCCACACTTGGTACATAATATATACTAAATAGTATTTATTTAGTAAATACCTTATGTTGAACACAAGTTTTGCAATACACCGCTACCGCTATTTGTGTGTTGCAAAACTTGTGTTCAACATAAGGTATTTACTAAATAAATACTATTTAAATGAAGTATATTCTAAACTTATATAGCTATTATGAAAGAATAGGTCAAATTAATTAAAACCATATTTTGCACTAAGTGTGTTACCAGGATGAGGGACGAGGACCCATCGCACTGTTCATCTCACCTACCACTTTCCCCAGCCTCCACCCATTGGAAAGTTATGGATTATTATTCATTTGAAAAACTGATGTCAAACTTAATGACAGGCAGTGTGAATTTCAAGAATAATATTTTTGCTGCATTTTCACCTTTCAAGCGGCAACGCCTCTCATCGTACAACGTTCCCGCTCCACTGAAGAGCTGCTCGCTTGGAATGCTACTTGAAGGGCAAGCAAGATATGTTCTTGCAATACAGCCAAGTTCTTTGTATTTTAGTTCGTTATCTTTCCACCACTGAAGAGGATCATCGTCGGGAGCAATTCTTTTTTCTTTGTGATAGTTGTCTAGAAGAACTCGCATCTTCTTGTTGATCATTGGTGAACTTTCTTCTTCTTCACTGCTTGAACTCAAAAATGCGTTCATCGAGTCCAGTAGTGACGACTTTGAAGAACTTGGCTCAGGAGAATCAGTCATTCGGGCTCTCTTTGGCTGCTTTTTGACTGGTTCAGGGTTTGTCACATCAACATTTTCACACAGTCTTGCTAGTTCTTCCTGAACCTGCTTCAAAACATTTGGACTAGAGAAGAATTTTCCTTGTACTAGGATCGAGATAGGTCGCGACAGAATATAGAAAATTTACTTCTAGAGTGTCAAATCTTCTGTTAAGTTCAGTACTCATTGTGAGAAGCATACTCTTTACTCCTTCAGTACTCTCGCTCAAGTCATTCAGATATCTTTTTAGTGAAGTTACTAAGGAATTACTTCTGATATGGAGGAGGAACGAGAGCTCAAACTTCTGGTGATCTCATCGAATGGTTTCAGAATCTTGACGCATTGGTCGATCAAAGAAAAATCAGCCTTAGTTAGATCTCTCACTTTGGAATTAATAGCAAAGTACAGGCAAAGGGGCTCTTTAACTTCTGATATTCGCTCCAACATGTGAAGAGTGCTGTTCCACCTTGTTGGAGTGTCATTCATAACTGCAAGCTGCGATTTGGCAAGACGACTTTGAATTTTTTTCAGCTCATCCTGGGCCTGCGTTGAATGGTTAAAGTGGCCAGCTATGGAGCGTACCTTGGCAATAACATCAGAGACAGATTTCTGAGTAGATAATCCTGACTTGATCACTAGTTGGAGTTTGTGGGCAGTGCAGTTCAAGTTGTTGACACCACTGAGAAATAGAGCTTTTTTAATATTCGCTCCTGAGTCTCTCATCACTATATGCACAGCTGCGTCCAAGTGCCACATTTGATCATTTCATCAAATTTTGGGACAAATATTCACCAGTATGTCGTTCATTAAGAGGTTCAGCACACAACACTAAATTAACTCTTTCAAATTTGCTGTTTATGCCGTGGCCCGTTAGTGACATCAAAGATACACCAGCAGAAGTATCTGACCAAGCATCAGTAGTAAATGACAGTTTGCTATCTTTCATGTCTTTCAGTATGTCATTCACTTATCCACAGCCAAAGGGTACATTTTGTTATAGACAAGGTTTTCGTAAAAATGTCTCTGTTTTATTTTATACTGTGGACTAGTTTCACGTAACAGCCTCATGAAACCTATATCCTCAACATGACTGAAAGGCAAATCGTCCATTACAATCATTTCGGCGATCTTTTGATCCAGAGATCTTGATTTGTGGTTATTTATATCCCAAACTTTAGTTTTTGGAAAGAACTGATCTATTGTCTCATTTCGTTGCTTTGTTTCTTTTTTCATTTGTTCAAGTGCGGTTTCCTTTGATTTCTTTTTCGATAATTCGTTTTGTTCATTAGTTAATTGTTCATATTCTTCTTTGTGCATTGACTTCATATGATTTTAAGATTAGTTCTACTACGTCCCTTGCGAGAATATAGTTTATTACAAAGATCACATTTTGCAGTATCAGTGGATTCCTTACTAAAATTTCCACCACACACTGGTCTCCATTTCTGTTAATATAATGTTTCAAATCTTAATTTAAAATCTGTGAACACGAAAAATAAAAAATAAGTACTTATCAGTTATCACTGTCAGTAATTACAATACAGTAACAGTTAAGAGCAATAATGCAATCACAGTTGTATCGTTATTCAATAAACTAAACATTACACAATATGAAAAACCGTTGTAGATATGAAGAGCTCAAGCAGAACGAGGACTGATGTTGTCAACTAGCAGCGAGTTGAGACTGCGCAGGTCCGTTTTAACACAGACCACTTCTTTACCCCCTTTTGGGGGAGTCATGTTCGAGAAACCACCCTTTGGCCAACCAAGGCCATTGACCAAGTTACACGAACCCGAGAGGTCCGTCGAGCAGGAATAAGCTTTATTGACTATTGTACTAAAGGCGATTTTAGTTTGAAGAAAATTAAATAAAAATAAATGTTACTTCATGGAGCTCACAGAGTAATAACTTAGAGCGCAGTTTAAACCAATTTTACTACGGCAGCCGTATGACGTCACGTTTAAGCACGCATAAGGAGACCCATCATTTTCTTTTTAAAAAAGAAATATTTCTAATTAACCTAAAATTAAAATTAACTAAGCTTTTACAACCGCAACCGCACTTATGGAACGGCGGTTGCGGTTACGGTTGCGGTTGTGAATTTTTGTGCGGTTGTAGTGCGGTTGCAGTTGCGGTTATTCGATCCATCACTAATATATATATATATATATATATATATATATATATATATATATCGCCAAAAAATAAAAGTAATTTTAATTTAGTTAATCCCATTAATTCGATTAATTCCTTTAGATACTTGAAGCAAAACTCTTCATTAACAAGGATTTGAAAAACAAGTACATTTAGAAAAATTAATTGTAAAATTAGCAACAGGATTATTCACACACACACACACACACACACACACACACACCTTTGTAATTGTCAAGAAACTAATCTTTGTCATCCTGAAACATTAACTATTTACACCCCAAACATTGCAACACCGCTTCCCCGTCGATCAGCGAAGTTAAGCGACATTAAGTCTGGGTGGTGGTGGTAATAATATGTAGCCCATTTAGCGTAATCGTACCAACAGTACCTTAACCAAACCTTAGTTAACGAAAGCAAACTAAAGAGAAAAGCATGCAATCTCAATTAATATTAATTAAAGGACGTTCTTTATCCAAATGGATTAAATGTGGATCCAATAAATAGGTCTAAGTGAGAAATCTATCATTTTTGGGGTTCGACGAGATCGATCGCAAGATAATCTTACTCAATTTTATTTTTATTTGTAATCTGTTTTCTCTTTTGGATTTTTTGGATTTCAGTTTCTTGCTTTTAAGTACATAAAATGTATTTCGCGAAGGTCATAAGGAAATTTACGATATATTAGTCGTGTGCGCGTGCGTGAGTACGCGTGCGTGAGATAGTTTAGTCTACCACTAATTGAGAATTGCTCGGTACTTAAGCCCATACAAAAACGAGACTTTGCAAACATAGAAGCCATACAAATGACTTACGTAAACGAAAGATGAAGACTACTGGACTCGACCACAATCCCTGAAACTGTACTCCCTGGAAAGAGGGCGTGAGAGTTACACAATGCATATGGAAAACACTCGAGGGAGGTTCCCAAACTTTAGAAATTAAATAAAACCACTGCAATGAAAGAACGTAGATTCTGTACTGTCCCAGCTGCGGTGGGACAGTGGGACATGAAAATCAAGATATGTACCACAAAATTAACGTGCTGTCGAAAGAACTAAGAAAACTCCAGCACACCAACCTGAATAATTTTAAGAACAACTGGACAGGTTCTTTTGCAAAGTCGCTGACCAGCTATGCATAGGTGGGTACGAGGCCAGGAGAGTGGAAACCAACTCTCTCCTCCACCAAATCCTGCGAATGAGGCGGGATGCTGCTGAGGGTTTGACCATATCTATTTATCTATCCATCTATATATACATACTGGACTTTGTGAGAGTTCGACCCCTCTGCAGCATCCCGCCTCCTTTGCAGGATTTGGTGAAGGAGGGAATTGCTGTCTGATCTCCTCCTGCCATCGTAGCCAGCCACGCATGGCTGGTCAGGAACTTTGCACAGGAATCTGTCCAGCTGGTTCTTAAAGTTATTCAGGTCGGTGTGCTGGAGATTCCTTACTTCTCTCGGTGGGGCATTGAAAAGCTTTGGGTCTTGTATTATGAGGGAATTTTCCATCCTCGTTTTCATGGCCCCTGTCCCACAGCAGCTGGGACTGTACAAAATCTGCCTCTTCTCTCATTCCAGTTTGTTTCTATTTCATTTCTAAGGTTAGTGACAAAGCCCTCAAGTATTTTCCATATGTATATTATGTGTACTTACTAGCCGTTGTAAATTTTGATGTTATAGTGCTCTCTGAATTCTGGATCCGATGACATTATTACTCCCAGATCCCTGACTTGTAGATTTGGTGTTATCTGTTTGTCTTGCAGAGTTTTGTACTTTTTATTCTGCCGCTCCTTGTTATTACCATATCTTAGAAGTTGGAATTTTCTTCGTTGAACTTCATATTGTTGTCTTCTGCCCACTGGAATAATGTTTCAATGTCGTTTTGTAATTTTCTTATGTCGCCTTCGTTCAATATTTCAATATTTCCTTTGTGACATCTGCGAAACATGATACAATACTATCCATAATATCTGCATCAATATCTGCAATCATTATTATGAACAGCAAGGGAGCTAATACTAATATATATATATATATATATATATATATATATATATAAATATATATATATATATACACGCACGAGAGCCACTCAATACATTTTGCCCAACCTTCCCCCCCCCCCCCCCCCCCAAGTTTCCTTTGTAAATTCCAGAAATCTTGTACACAAGTAGTTACAGACCTTCATTACAAGTTTTTATTTTTCCACATAGTCTCCATCCTTTTCTACGGCTTTCTTCCACCTCGAAACAAGGGCCTTTATTCATTGCTGGTAAAAGTCCGCTGGGTTGCGCTGGAGCCACCTCTTAACCTCCTCAACAACCTCATCGTCACTCTGAAACTTTCTTCCACGAATAACATCCTTCATTGGCCCAAGCAAATGGAAGTGTGAAGGTGCCAGATCCGGGCTGTATGGAGGGTGGGGTAATACAGTCAAGCGCATTTTTGTGATGGCCTCTCTTGTTTGCAAACTGTCGTGTGGTCTTCCGTTATCGACTTATCGTGCAAAAGAAGAACGTCTTCCAGTTTTCTCTCCGGTCGAACTCACTTTATACGTCTCTGGAGTCTCTGTAGGGTAGCAATATATGCCTCCGAGTTGATTGATTGTCCTTTCTTCATAATGTCCACCAGAATCACCCCTTTCACGTCCCAGAAGATGGTGGCCATAACCTTTCCTGTAAAGGGAGCCATTTTGAACTTTTTCTTGGTGGGGAGTTTGTGTGATGCCACTCCATGGATTGGCGTTTTGTTTCAGGTTCAAAGTGGTGTACCCAAGTCTCATCCCCAGTCACAATTCGTGAAAGGAAGTCATCCCCTTCTGTCTTGTATCGAACCAACGACTCGGAAGCAATTTCTTTTCTTTGGCTTTGTGATCTTCAGTCAGTTCGCGAAGAACAAACCGTGAACCCACTTTTGAGTATCCCAGTTGCTGAATTATCGTATTCACACTTCCTTCACTATTTCCTAGCTCTAGTGATAACTCCTTGTATGTGACGCGCCGATTTGATCGAATGATGCTGGTAGCACGTTGCACAGTGTGAGATGTGACAGCCGATGCCGGGCGACCGCTGCGTGGCTCATCATCGAGACTGGCTCTCCCTCTCTCCGATGATCTCACACGTTTAGACCAGCGTCCAACTGTGCTTTGATCAACATCATCATCTCCGTAAATGTTTTGTAGACGTTTGTGAATATTTCCAACTGTTTCCTTCTCTGCGGTTAAGAACTCTATAACAGCTCTGTTTACGATGCACATCACTGTCAGACGCCATTTTCGAAACTGTGTTAACAATCGGTTTTATACAAGGGCGTTTAAAAGCGGTTTTATACAAGGAGGGAGTGTTCAAACTGGAAAAATCCGGTTATGTGAGGTGCAGAAAGTTCAAACTTACGGCCCAAAAGACATTTCAGCCCCCATGGCCTATTATTTAGCTAAGAAAAAAGGGTGGGGCAAAATATATTGAGTGCCCTTAGTATATATGGGGGGAGGTATGTTAATAATCTACTTAAGCTCCCGTCTCTCCGATTTTCATAAATTATACATCAGTAGCTTCGTTTCTTCATTAGGAATGCGATTTAGACAGTCTCTAGTAAGAGAAATGCTTCAAAACGTAACGTAACCTAATATTTTGAAGCACAGCTCGCCTTGCTATAATGCCAACTGGTTTTTTTTGCTCGCTACCTGTTTTGCCTCAAGTATTCAGACCTTCAGAAAAGGTTGTATGCCTTCCTCATTGCAGCAGCCTAGCTCTACCCACCACACTAATTGTGGAAATGTACGTACGGCTTTTGTTGGATTAGGTTAGGTTATCTCAAAACAGTTGGCATTATAGCAAGGCGAGCTGTGCTTCAAAATGTTAGGTTAGGTTTTGAAGCATTTCCCTTACTAGAGACTGTCTAAATCGCATTCCTAATGAAGAAACGAAGCTACCGATGTGTAATTTATGAAAATCGGAGAGACGGGAGCTTAAGTAGATTATTACCGGAGATTTTTTTGAACTGTGAATTAGCCTAAGGTAGTCCGTGACATGTAAATTACATGGAATAATAAATTGGTACTTACGTATTAACGGTGACTCTAAGTAACTTTATTGACAATTGGTAAACGTTGGTTAAAATTAATCGAAACCTACGTGAAAATTATTGAATGCCCGGTTAGGTCACCTAACCAATCATCAAGGCCGTACACAGTTGATCTAACCGGGCATTCAATTATTACGGCACTTCAAAACCTAAAACGAATTGTTAAATTTAAAATTAAGAAATTTTATTATTCAGTAATTTTAAAGTTACTTAGGGTCACCCGTTAATAAGTAAGTACCAATAAATTTAAATAAAAATTCAGTACACGATTACTAAGATTTACTAAGGTTGAGAGTATCAATTTTTTTTCATTAAAATTTCTCCTTGGATCCAACAAAAATTAATTAAAAAGGAATGAGATTACTTTGCCTCCAAATTAATTCGGAATTTGGTGAATATTCGTTATAACACCACTCTAGATTTTAGGGCAAGACAGTAAATTTTAGGGTAATTTTGATGCGTTATACACGAATTTTATTTCTGTTTTCTGTGCAAATGTATAGTTTTTGAGATACAAGCAAATGAAATTATCTAAAAACTATACATTTGCACAGAAAACAGAAGTCAAATTCGTGCATATCAAATCAAAATTACTCTAAAAAGTACTTCATTATA
This sequence comes from Bathynomus jamesi, assembly GCA_023014485.1. Lineage (NCBI taxonomy): Eukaryota > Metazoa > Arthropoda > Malacostraca > Isopoda > Cirolanidae > Bathynomus > Bathynomus jamesi. Next base: position 743,603 of record JAJOZX010001146.1, on the reverse strand, counting down.
TAAAAAAAACCAAACCAAACCAAACCAAACCTTATTGGTAATATTCTGATCTTCCCTGAAAATACAGTCACTATTGCACTTTGGACATTTTAAGGATGTAGGAATTACATCATGATCAAAAAAAAGTTTCAAAGCTTCGCTATCCTCTAAGGCTAAGTCAACGCGTCTGATGTCTTCTTCAAAATCTAAGCTACACGAATCACACATCCTTATAGGAGGAAACGCAATTAATGTAAAAGGCCTTTGTTTTGCGGTCATTCGTTTATAAAGGGCTTGATGACGTCATAACTATGGCGTCACTGGCTGGTCCTAGATGGCATAAGGATGACGTTATTTTCATTAATGTTGTACTTTTTTTTATTTGATTTGCACAAGAAAATAAGGTTATTTTCCTTAGTAATTTTGGTACTTTCCTGTTTTCCCGGACCCCACACTTTTTGCCGAAAATATCACAACTTAACCTAACCAATTGTCAAGCGCATAACAATTGACCTAACTATATTTCTTGTATGGGATCTTTTCGGTTTGACGGCCTGTAATATTTTTTAACATTACTTGTTTTTTACTGTCCAGTTTTAATTGAGGATTTCAAAAATAACATTCATATTTTAGAGAAACAAATAGTGAGTCAGTTATATGCAATTTAACAAATTTTAAATATATATTTTTAAACCGTATTGGGATATTTTTGGTTTGACGACCGGCGGAAAAAACGAGTCATGGCTACGGGACCGTCAAATCTAGACTCTACCAACTGGTAAGGTTAAGTGAATGCCAGTTAGGTTAACAGAATGCCAGGTTAGGTCAACTGTACGCCCTTGACGATTGGTTAGGTTAAGTCATGATATTGTTAGTTTACTGTCAAAACAACGAAAATATCATGACTTAACCTAACCAATCGTCATGAGCGTACAGATGACCTAAAACTTTCATGGATTTGGAATCTTAAAGCGTATATGAATTCTCTAAACTAAAATGTATAACTGCCTCACTATTTGTTTCTCTAAAACATGAATGTTATTTTTGAAATCCTCGATTAAAACTGGACAATAAAAAACAAGTAATGTTAAAAAATATTACAGGCCGTCAAACCGGAGATCCCTTATCTATGTCCAATTCCATACCGAGACTTTAAAAGATTGATGATGATGATAACAGAAAAACCGGTGCTTTCCTGTTGGGTCAACTGTATGCCCTTGACAATTGGTTAGGTTAAGTTGTGATATTTTCGACAAAAAGTCTGGGGTCCGTGATAACAGGAAAGTACCATAATTAATTTTGGATCATGTCAAGAATAGCGAACCCAACACCTGCAGGGTTCGCTATTCTTGACAAGGGAATTTTTGGGTTCGCTATTCTTGACATGGTAAAATTGGGTTCGCTATTCTTGACATGGGAAGTCCTCAAGGACGTTTTCATAACTTCAGACGGTAGGTTTATGTTTCCCAATTTTAAGTAATTAGTTAAGGACGTATTAAATGCTTTTATATGTCTTTTTTTATTTAACCAAACTAGCACGACTTAACCTAACCAATCGTCAATGCCGTCAGTATAAAGAATCCTCTTCTCTTAATAATAAAAATAAATAAATAAAAAAAAATTTATTGTTTTTTATTTATTTTTTTAGGTAATTGTACGCCCTTGACGATTGGTTAGGTTTAAGTCGTGATAGTTTGGTTAATTTTTGCTACCCGCGACCCGCACGAAGGGCATAAGGCTAAAATTAACAACATGCGAGGATGCAAACGCGAATTTCTTCCAGGTTTTTACAACAGTTCATGTGGATGGAAAGAATTAAAGTAAACAGGTTAATTAATTTCTGTAACGCAATTGCCACTCAATTTCCTTTTTAATAAATTAGTATACGGTTCATTTTCATTTCAGTAAATTGTTTTATTTATTCTTTCATCAATAAAGTGAAGATTACATATGTTTAACTTTTTCCTTTACATGATATTTATATTGGGTTCGCTATTCTTGACAAGGGAATTTTTGGGTTCGCTATTCTTGACATGGTAAAATTGGGTTCGCTATTCTTGACATGGTAAAATTGGGTTCGCTATTCTTGACATGGTAAAATTGGGTTCGCTATTCTTGACATGGTAAAATTGGGTTCGCTATTCTTGACATGGTAAAATTGGGTTCGCTATTCTTGGACATGGTAAAATTGGGTTCGCTATTCTTGACATGGTAAAATTGGGTTCGCTATTCTTGACATGGTAAAATTGGGTTCGCTATTCTTGACATGGTAAAATTGGGTTCGCTATTCTTGACATGGTAAAATTGGGTTCGCTATTCTTGACATGGTAAATTGGGTTCGCTATTCTTGACATGATCCTTAATTTTTAATGAGGATTCAGAATACATTAATATTTTTTAATGGTTTTGGAGTGGTGTTATTAAGGATACGAATTCCTGGATAATATTCGTTTTAACCAAATCGTGAAATTACCTAATACACGTAATAATTGCACGCTCGTACCGAAATCCTACTCCGGCCGGCTTCTGCCTTAAGGAGTTATCAAATAAGCAAATAGTTTCGAATAAATAAGGCAATAACAGGTAATAACGAAAACCTATCTAGAACCAACCACCAAATACAAAAAACCTAGTATTGGAACGCAATTAAGTTAAGCGATGCTAGTTTATAATGCAAATGTAGATCACTAGAAACCATCAACGTGGGGTAACCTCTTTTAATTTCAATAAGTGGGCTACGTCGTGGCCGATGTCGTAACGCAGCTTCCCGGAGATCAGCTCAGCGAAGTTCATCGACATTGGGTCTGGGTAGTAGTTGGATGGGAGACCGTCCTCCGCTCCCAGATTATGTAGCGACCCGTAGTTCGGATCCCACGTAAAGCTGTAAGTCCCCTCCATCATATGACCTTAGATGTCGCGAAGAAGGTTAAACAACCCAATTAAATAAATTCCAATACGTAACAAAAATAAACTATAACGAAAGCTAAATGTTAATTAAAACCCTTTCGCTCACGAATTATGATATAGGGTAAAAAAGAAATTTGCCTTTATGTGTGGTTATATAAGAATCAATATGGTTTATTTTTCAGCTACACAATTGTCTACCCAGTGAGTGAAAGGGTTAAATTCTTAATTAAGATAAATAATTGGCATTGGTTTCTGCCCTATGTAGGAGAATTACAACTTCTGACTATCGTGGCTCCGTATTGTAGTGGTTAGCACGTCTGACCGGCAATCGGAAGATCCTGGGTTCGATTCCCGGCGGGTGCCTTATTTTTCATTTGTTTGTTATTTCTCTTCCTCGTGTGCAGAACACTCCTCTATACTTACGTCGTTTCTATACGTTAATATACTGCGCGGTCATTGCAGTTAAATGTACATATTCACGATTTGCGAGGGTGCCCTCTCAAGGCATTGGTTTCTGCCCTATGTAGGAGAATTACAACTTCTGACTATCGTGGCTCCGTAGTGTAGTGGTTAGCACGTCTGACCGGCAATCGGAAGATCCTGGGTTCGATTCCCGGGCGGGTGCCTTATTTTTCATTTGTTTGTTATTTCTCTTCCTCGTGTGCAGAACACTCCTCTATACTTATGTCGTTTCTATACGTTAATATACTGCGCGGTCATTGCAGTTAAATGTGTATATATATATATATATAAATTTTTTTTTTTTTTTTATTTATTCCAAAGTAGCGCCAATAGTAAGTCAACCTTTTTCACCAATTATGCCGAACTGTGTAAATAAGTCGGATTTTCTTGTAAGACCTACTCTTTTGAGTATTACTGTAGGTTACGCTGGGTTGGGTTAGGTAGGTGGTGGGGGGTTAGCTAGGTGGTGGGGGGTTAGGTAGGTGGTGGGGGGGGTAGGGGGGTTAGCTAGGTGGAGGGGGGGTTAGGTTCCTCTCACCACCACCACCCTCTACCTCTACGCTACTCTACTCCCACCACCCCTGCCACCACCCCTTACCATCCAGAATTATTAATATTCGTCTCCCTGCCGTCTCCACCTATTACTGCAACTGAGCTGATATTTTATACATACTAATATTTTTTCTTTCTTTACAGTTATCCGTGTAAATGGTTTTCTTTGGATGTAAGATCAGGAAAAGTGCCTTATAAAAGTTTTCAATATTATACTACGATATACATTTGAGTGGAAAAGTTATTGTTTTTATTAGAAAGTCTTTTATTAACCTTCCAGTAATATTTCGAATACTTTCGCTAAAATGCCGAGAGCAATCTCTATTTGAAATATTTATTTATTTCACTATTTTTATAAAATGATCAATGAAGAGAACGTGCAGAATAATAAATAAATAAATAAATAAATAAATATATATATATATATATATATATATATATATATTATATATCACAGTGGATAAAAAGTGACCCTTTAGGGGGTAAACTGTCATATTAAAAAAGTAAGGGGGAGTAGAGCTCCCAAACTTCGTAAATGCTTACCTCAGCATATTGTTCGTCTTAATTGAGAAGTTGCTCGATGTGTCCCCTTTCCTGCTCAAGCAGGCGTCCAAACGTGGACGTCAGTGATCAATACACCTGTTTACATATCGTTCAGACACCTTCTCCCAGCCGAGCAGAATTCTTTCGCGTAGTTTCATCTATGTCTCTTATATTAATACCAGGGATGCAAACTTTGGACTGCAGGGCTTCTGAAACACCATAATCTAGTGGTGAAAGATCGGGGCTACTAGCCGGCCACATATTGGGTTCGATAAAATCCGGCGTTTCGTTCTCAAGAAATGTGACAGTTTGGCGTGCTCTGTGAGCACTGGCTCCATCTTGTTGGAAAGTATATCTTTCACTCTAACTGATATTGAACGAGCTCGCAATTTACACGTTCATCACGTTCTTAATAAAAAATTCGATGGCTTTCTGCACAAAGAATATGAGTACACAGTAATTACAGCTACGTGTTGATCAAGGAGATCCTTTCAACCGACAGACCATATGATCACTTGTGAACGAAAAAATGGATGAATTGGGACGCTTTATATGTCCGTCTCTTACACACACACACACACACACACAAAACTTTAAGATAAGAGAAAATTATGCAGCTTTTTCAAGAAATACACAGAGTTACAGTAAAAAATATATAATAACGCGCACGAGAGGTGATATTCTACGTTATGAAGTATATAAAGATTTTTCTACGGAATTTATTTACTAAAATGCATCCATTTCTAAATTTAAAAAAAAAAAAAAAAGTCTGAATACGTTTCAACAGAAAGATGAGCGAGAAAGAAAATAAAGTGACCTAAAAAATTAGCTAATAACCAGCGTTTATATTACTACTACTGTTGCCATCGCAAATGCCCTCTAACGTCTCGAGGCAAACGTAAAGTCCCTCCCTCCCCCATCCCCCAGGCATATATTGCAAAAATATATTTTTTTGGGGGGGGGTCCCCTGCAATAAAGAAGGAAAGTTAGCGATTATCCCGAGGAATAAATGAGCTTTCTTTTCTACTCTTCAAGTGATGAGACTCTTTCTCAGTTGTAACGTTTGCGCAAATCTGCAACAGACACTTCGTCTCATATTCCAAGACTGCACGAGATACTAAAACCCCCAAGGTTTCCATATCTTACATAATAATAATAGAAACAAATCGGGGGGAAGAAGAAGAAGAAATAAGTTCCCCTCCCACTACTAGCACTGATAAATGTCCCAGAAGCAGTAATTTCAATTGTCACCTTGCCGGCGTAGTTATTATGTAATGGGTCTTATCCTTCTGTATTAAAAAATACATACAAATTAATGAATAGTATGGTAAATTGCTAATTTATAATAAGTATTAAATAAGTGCTATAACAAACGAGATGACAAAATTTACTGGCAGAGCATTAGTCCACATGACAAGTAGTAATGTTGCAAACAAATAAAAAATGGACTAAAACTAAGAATACAAGTTCGATGAATAAAAATAGAAGTAATGACAAATAGTCAAGTAATTACACACACACACACACCACACACACACACACACACACACACACTTATAAATGTGTGTGTGTGTAACGTCTCACGAAGTGGTTATTGATAAATACTAGATAAAATGGTATGAACAAACAAGCCAACGCCAAATACCATTATGGGAGAATTAACAAACATATACTTAACCTGGCTACCTGACCAATTAAGCAGAGATACATAGGGAAACGGGTAACATCCGAACTCATTTCCACGGCTCGTGAGGGAAGTGTGCCCACAAGGGTCACCCGAGACTGGGCATTAACAGGGCGAGTGGCCGGACCATCCCAGATGATAGGAGCCGGGAGCGAACCCAAAGCATTACCACTACGAGCCCGACACCGAAACCACTGAACTACTGGGGAACTCGGAGATAGAGATACTGACGCTTAAAAATCCTGCTGTTGGTTTAGGAGTTAACATGAAATAAATATGACTTTGGATTAGCTCAGAGACCTTGCACTTGCCTAAAAGTGAGAAATCCTTTTCACCGAATTGCATTTTTCTAAACTAGTTCTCAACTGTAAACACTTGACTAGCCAGACAATTTAAGAACTTTACCTATAAAATAATCAAGTAACTAACATACTTAGTGACAAATTTTATTAAACTACTCTATATCATTAAATTATGTACATATGCTGTACTTATTTCCGTCAATGATTAGAAAATACTAATTGAAAACATTTAGCTGTTAATTTGCATTGTAACTCTTAGGTCAATGAGGCAAACCATCTAAATTTCCAGTACTCTTGGCCTGTAGTAGTAAGGCTAATACAGTACGTAATTACTACTATAATTCACCGAAAGTGTGTGTGTGTGTGTGTGTTGAAAAAACGTGTGACTAGTCCCTCTCCCCACGACCAATTACTGGGCCCGAAGGCCCCATCACCGTGATAAAACTACAGAAAAGAACGCAGCCATGAAAATCTTGAGCTTCACATTGCCGCCCGTAATAATAAGTCATAAAAAAAGAAAATTTGTTGCTACAGTTTTCAAAGACCTCAGCACCACGGTCTAGCTAAATGGGCCCGTAGGGCCTTGTAATAATAATAATAATAATAATAATAATAATTCACAGTCTGTCTGTCTGCCCGTCTCCTTTTCAGATCCAAACGGCTGGACCGATTTTTATGAAACTTGGTGACAACATGCTGTGGGGGTCCCTGAAATATTTGTAGCAACTTTTTTTTTTCGGATAGAGTATCCACCAAAAATTTATCCCAATTTACCCTAAAAAAATATTTATATGCTAAAACAAGCATTTAAATTTCAAGATTTTTAACTTCTAAATTTTCTTAAAATAAACCAAATCTCATCACGCTTCTTCAGAGTTTCATACACTTTTGTGGAATGAAGAAAAAGTTAGTGAATAAATCTAGAAAAGAATATAGCCATAAAAAATTTTAGCTACGCATCGGAAGCCATGATAAGTAAACAAAAATGTGACAAGTTGTACGGCTATGAAGTACGACATAGTACGGCGATGAAGCACCTGACCTCTGATCTTTCCGCTATCTCTGATTGGGGCAGAGAAAACCTTGTGGCTTTCAATGCCTCGAAAACTCAGTTCCTCCATCTGTCTACTCGTCACGATCTTCCACACGACTATCCCTTTACCTTCAACAACACACAACTCAATCCTTCCTCTTCTCTTAACATTCTTGGCATTTCCTTTTCTCGTGATCTTTCCTCTTTTTAAAACAGCTAGAGGTTAGGTGTGCTGCACCGCCTCCGCCGTTTCTTCACCCCCTACTCAGTTGCTGTCTCTGTATAAGGGTCTTGTTCGCCCCTCTATGGAGTATGCTTCTCATGTGTGGGTTGGTCCAACCCACACAGCCGTACTTGACCGGGTGAAATCAAAGACTTTTTGTATCATCAATTCCCCACCTCTTACTGATTGTCTTCAATCTCTCTCTCTTCGCCGCAATGCTGCCTCACTCTCTCTTTACTATCGCTATCATAACGGATATTGCTCTTCTGAACACACTAACTGCATGCCTCCTCCTTTACGGAGAGGCACGCAGTACCAGACTTTCTACACTTTCTCATTCTTTTCCTATCTAATGCAATGGTTAATCGGTATTTTCAGTCTTTCATCTACTGAACCGGTCAACTCTGGAACAACCTTCCTCAATCCATCTTTCCTCCTGTCTATGACCTCCCATCTTTCAAACGCAGAGTGTCTAGGCATCTCGGAAACCCTGGACCTTGATTTTGGCTCTCTTCTTCTATGGCCTCTCCTTCTTGCATAATAAAAAAAAAAATTAAAATTAACTGCTACACGAGCTTCAAGTAAAAGCTGTGAAGCTGTATTTAAAATTTAATGATTCGTGAGCTAATTGTAAATATTAAACTAACTTGCTTAGAGAATATCCCGCCCGTAGGACGAGTATTTTTGCTAGTCTTACTATAATTCACCGAATGTCTATCCGTCGAAAAATGTTTTACGTTTCTGAAAAAATTCTGACCAAACTTCGTATGGTGGATGTGGGTGATAAGTAATGAACGAAAATGTGTGTGTGTGTGTGTGTGTGTGTGTGTGACCAACCCTCCCTCCCCCAAAAAATTACTGGGCCCGAAGGCCCCAACACTGCGATTAAACTATAGAAAAGAACGCAGCCATGAAAATCTTGAGCTTCACATTGTGTCAAGATTTGTGAAGTTTAAGATCTTCATGCCTATAGTTTTATTGACCAAATAATTGAACCCCCAGCAACTGGAGGGCCGCAAGTCCCCCAAATTACTGTCTTCTCAAATATTTGATCAATAAAACTATAGGAAAGAACGAAGTCATGTCTTAAACCTTTGAGGACCAAGGGACATATTTGTCCCAACGGAAATAATATATTGTACAATGATGCAACGTTTCTACAAATACATCTACATGTTTATACATGTATCGTTTAGTTGTCGGAAAATTAACCCCAAAATGGGTCATTTAAGTGACTATAGTTACTAATATCTAATTGTAAAACACAATAAAACTTAAAAGTTTAAGTTCAAAGAAACGTATATTGGTCGTCAAAGGGTTAAACTTCACATTCCCGTCTGTAATAAAAAAAAATTGTTGCTACAGTCTTTCATCATAGTCAAGGATAAAGAAGCCGATGTCCAGAGGGAAAGAAACAAGCGACAAGATCCAGAATTCAGAGATCGGGAACGTGAGAGAGATGCTCAAACACATCGGTCAACGTGTGATGATGATGATGATGATTATTATCGGGTTCAAGAACGATAGAATGCTGAAACAGGGACTCCTCCAGGATTTGGGTGATTGGGGTAGCCGGTGGCTGGTATCAAAATCTGCCTCAAATAGCTTCTAAAGAATGTTTTCTGGTGTCTATTTCGCTCAATGATGAGCTACACATTTTGCCATGCTTTCAAAGAACATAAGATAATGTTTTTTGTACATAAAAATTTCCGTTACAAAAAGTTAGGGTTCTTCTGCATTATCCTCCCAACACTAATTTTTTTATATAATGTTGGTTTGGTTTTGGTTATGGTACTTTATTTTCCTTCCATTATAAAAAAAAATTAGTGTTGGGATTAGGTTAGGTTAGGTTAAAAACAGCCCGCCGCAGGCGTTAGCCGTTAGCCGGCTTCAGGTTAGGTTAAGAATATTTATTCATATAACTAACGATGTCATGCCCTTTCACGATTAAAAATTAAAAGTGTTTTGCTAACGTACTTTATTTTCCTTCCATTATAAAAAAATTAGTGTTGGGATTAGGTTAGGTTAGGTTAGGTTAAAAACAGCCCGCCGTAGGCGTTAGCCGTAGTTAGCCGGCTTCAAGTTAGGTTAAGAATATTTATTCATATAACTAATGATGTAATTTCAAATTAAAAGTGTTTTGCTAACGTACTTTATTTTCCTTCCATTATAAAAAAAAATTAGTGTTGGGAGGATAATGCAAAAGTACCAAAGTTAGCATTGTGAAAAAAGTAATTTTACTAAGGCAAAGGAGGTGGCTAGTCACCTCAACCGCCTCCCCCCCCCCCCACCTGGAGGCCCTGTGAGGCACACCATGTCAATCGGTCAGATCTGCTGAAACGCTTTTAGCTAAAAAAAAAAGATTCGGACCGTAGAGCCCACTTCAGCTAGTGTATATAATAGACCTATAATTTTATACATTACTTATTATAACTGAATAACTTTAATTACTATCAAATTATCAAATGTACAATAAAACACTAAACATAGGTAGCTATTAAACATTAATTGTGTGTAAACTTCCATAACTAATGTTAAATTACAGAGTGGCCGCAAAGTCTCTTTGCAGCGAAATTACAAAATTACAGCATACAGTATCTGTACGTTGTCTTTGTTTTTCAAGTAAAGGGACTTTGTGGCCACCCCATAGAAAGCCGGTATTTTTCCAATTCATTTTACCTCTAATACACAAAATTAATTTGCAATATAAACGTTATTTTTGTAGAGTACACAAAATTTACCTGAATTAGGTGGTTTTCTTCTGCAAGTTACCCTTTCTTTAAGTTTAAGTATACTGTAAACTCTAAATTTTGTAACTTAACTGATGAAAATCCAGAATACGTTTACACAACTTGCTTTAAAAAGTCTAAAAACATATTTTTCTTTCTTTCAAGCATTATTGGAACCCTTGTTACAAAATATGACTTCTGAATGACGTAATCTCGCTCTTTAACGAGAATGAAAGATTATATTTACTACACGGAAGAAGTAAATCCACGAGGAAATAAGAAATGAATATTTATCTGTATTTTCGTCACCCAACGTGACTTTCTCATGGACAATTGTATCATTTAACCATTTAGTTGAGAAAATGCTGCCTTTTCTCTATTTTGTCAGTCTTTTGGGTGATTATAAGACTTATTTCAATTACTTTTCATGTCTAGATTATATATCTGCAATTCTCCATTTTTAATGTAATAAGTCTGAACTCAATAATGTGGCAATTTGAAATAACCAAAAGGTGTTCAAAATACTGTACATTAAGTTTTAATCTTCGAGCCAGTGTTAGTGTCAAGGTCAAATGAAGGTACAATGCGCTACTGATTACTATTTATACTGTACAGTATGTTAGGAGTACAAGTACTATTCTTTTGTAATACTAAGCAACGTATATCCTATTCTGAGAACTGTATTCCTTGAACTTCAGCAACTTGGTTTCGCTTTCCACGTAATTTCCATAATCATTTTCCTATAACTTTCTATACCTTTGAGTTTGTGTGTTATTTATTATTCGCCTTTGCGAAGTCTTTAGAGAGTACATTACGTAATATGTACCATCTTTGAAATCATCGGTTATCTTCTCAACGTTCTTTTAAGGATTACAAGGTACTCTCACCGTGACCCGAATCCACATTGAATCTTATTAAATATCTCGTGTACCTACAAAAATAATTCTTACATTTTTCGTATACTTCAATGAAATACGTTTTAAGGCCGCCAGTGCATAATTCTTGGTTGCAATATTCTCCTGTCTTTAATATGTACGTTGGAATTACGTTTCCACTCTGTAAAATATCAGGTATTTTACGTGCTGAGACATTCCCTCCACAGCAAATATGATGATAGAGTTATTTCGATTTGGCATTTTTCGTAATGCGAGTAGCATTCCACTCACATTCTGTAGTTCAATGTAATTTCACATGCCCGAAAGTATATCCTGTAGGCAGTGATGGGCATCGATACATGAAAATCGCTAAAGCGATACCGATACATCGATACATGAAGAACGTCTTAGACGATACCGATACGACGATACTTTCTAGATGTCTTAAGCGATACCGATACCGATACATGCATCGCCGGTACATTTTTATAATTATTCATTTAATATGTAGGTATTAGATATTATTGTTTATACTAGTAATTTGTACGCACTGTAAGTAAAATGAACGACATTTTAATGGGTTTTATAGATGTAAATAAAACAATTGCTTTATTTAATGAAAGTATGTTTTAATTTTGTAGGATACATGAATGACTGAAAATATTACACTAACAATTAAAAGTAATTACTATTACCCTTCAAAAATACCAGCTGGCTAAACATCTGGTCAGACAGTCTATTCCTTTTTGGAGCGTGAATGTGACCAGCCAAACTAAACAACCGTTCTACAGGAGCAGAGGATGGTAGTGGTGTGTTATACTTCAGGAAGACCCGTAGAATTCCTGGCTACTGCCTCAGAGATTGGAGAGAATGACTTCCGTCACCCAGATACTGTAAAACTTCCATCTCAGTGGAATCTTGGGTTGCAGAGACATTAGTGGAAGCAGACTCATAACAGAAGAAATCATCTGCACTTCCGTCAGATGCAGCATCACTTAGTTGTTGCTGGGGGGTCTGCTCGCTGAGGCTCTTAACAGCATTAACCAACATTTCTTGAACCCTCTTTTTGACAATGTTAGTATTAAATTTGCCTTTTATTGTCATCCACTTTAACTTGAACAGAGGATTTGAAGACGATGCCAGTATTGCTGCTTTACACTCATGCGAGACATCAAGGCACAGAAACTTTTCAAACCGCTTAGTGAACCCTACTGTGACTGCATTGAGAAGTGGCTGACAATGACGCAATGCCTCCGAATTCAAACGCTCTAGCTTCTTCTCTACAGCTAACACTGTTTCTATATTATGGTTAATTAATCTCATTAACACAAGTACAAACGTGTTTAAACGTTGCGCCGTACTGTGTGACGTGACCAGTAGAGTAGTACTGTCATTAAATAAATATTTAATAATATTATTATTTATGTATATTCATAAATATAACTCAGTAGTGTCATATTATAACATCTATTTAAATATTTAAAAATTCTTATTAATGTATCGAAGTATCGATTTTTTTCGATACATTTAAGAAAATTGACCTTAGCGATACCGATAAATCGATACTTTTGTCAAGTAGCTAAAGCGATACCGATACAAAAGTATCGATCGATACGTATCGGCGATACATGTATCCAGATACTGCCCATCACTGCCTGTAGGCTACAGTAGACTGGGTCGAAAAACTAACTTCTGAATTTCGAAGTGTAATAGTTGGAAAAAGTTGTTCCATAATATAGGTAATCTATATGTAAAATATTTTTGATATCCGAATTCATTAAGAGGTGGCGCCTGCTCCGTCAATTTTTCCTCATTCTACGAACGCAGTACACAAATCCCTACATGCGAATATTGCATGTTGAGACTTGTTTAAAGTGCAATAGTGTTAACTTTATTCCAGAAGTGACTGAAATAGACATGCTTTCTGATAAACAATTATTGACATTGTTTCAAGTGTTGTTGTTTCATAATTCAGGTATTGAAAAGTTAATAAAATGGCACACGCCACAAGAAGTACACTAACCCATGATATATTTGGAGTTTAAAAAAAGAAAAAATGATGACAAGGAACTTTCCACAAAGTGGGATGTTGAAAGACACTTATTATTTCTTGAAAGTCAACAGTCAAAAATTGGAGTCAAAGAAATGGCAAAAGAACTTGGATCCAATGTCTTTGGAAAAAAGCTCCAATTCATTCTGTTCAAGTTGACAAGAATTGTGCACTTGATCTCAACCAACCATTTAAAATACAAAATTCTTGTAAAAAAACAAGGGAAAAGATTGTTATGATGAGCAGCTTCAAAACTATAAAACTACAATGCAAAATGAACTGTTTGATATTTCATGCTGTAAATGCAAGAGTTTTGGAGACTGTTCTTGTCCAAAGAGTACCTGTAAATGAAAAGCAGTTCCCATCTGACCAAAGAGGAAACAGACAAATGTACATAGAAAAGATAGGTGAAAATGCGACAGAAGTTTTGGAAAAACGTACAAAGAGAAAAAGGCAAAAAATTACCATAAAGTGGAATGTCTTCAGTCTATTAGTCAGTTTAGTCAAAGAAGGTTGGAAACTAGTCATGATGATCTACAGATCTACAGAAGCTAAGGCTACAAAGACCCTAAGATCCACTCTAAGGTTAGCCCGAGAGAAAGAAGAAACTAAGGGGTTAAAAGAAGAGAATATGGGGTTAAGTAAGTAGCAAAACCTATCACTCGTGGGCTAAAATTCATTCAGAAAAAGAAGGACACCATCATCATCCGCCGGCCACTGCCGACAAGTCAGAAAAATAGTCGAAGAGAATACTTCCAGCTGTTGCAGACCGGTCCTCCACTCCATAGGGAGGTAGAGGATGCAGCCCACCTGCCAGAAAGGGGTGAAAAATTAAAGGAAGTAAAGAAATGATCTACAGAAGCTAAGGCTAACAAAGACCCTAAGATCCACTCTAAGGCTAGCCCGAGAGAAAGGAAAGAGTAGGGGGTTAAGAGAAGAGAAGAGAATAAGGGGTTAAGTAAGGAGCAACACCTATCATTCGTGGGTTAACATTCATTCAGAAAAAGAGGAAAAAAGTCTCACCATCATCATCCGCCGGCCACTGCCGACAAGTCAGAAAAATAGTCGGAGAAAATAGGAGAGGGGTGAAAGATGAAAAGAAGTAAAATAAGAACGCTTACAAACCATGCAAACACAGTCTTAACTCACTGTCATACCATGCAAACTACAAACATGCAATGAAAGAGTTAGAGACATGCAAAGTAAGGAGGATTAAAAAAAAAAAAAAAGTAGGTACAGTTAAACAAAAAGTGGGTTAGTTTACGCTACGATCTACATCTACGTTCGTGTTAGTCTAATTTTTTTTTTTTTAATAATAATTTTATTGCTGGCATCACACGCTGGCATGTCACAAGCTGGCATTCATCGTCAACAGACTACTCCTCGAGCACCACCACCAGAGCTCCTGTTGTTAACTTTCTTTTTTAATTTTAAACAACGTTAATACTTTTAAAATGTCTGTCAAGACGGTTCTTAAACATATTAACGCTGGTAGAATGAACGACTGACGCGGGAAGATTATTCCATTTATCAATTACTTTAAACGTAAAGAAGTTTTTAGCGATATTAGTAATGAAACGTCTGCCACGCAACTTAAATCCGTTATTGCGAGTATTACTATTATCGAAAGAGAACAATTTATCAAAATTTACGTTATCAACGTTATTAACGATTTTGAAAACTTCAATAAGCTCCCCCCTTACTCTCCTAGTTTCGAGTGAATACAGGTCTAACTCTTTAATCCTATCTTCATAAGGCTTATTGCGCAATGACGGAATAAGTTTCGTGGCACGACGCTGAACCCTTTCTAACCTATCAATATCCTCACGCAAGTACGGGCACCAAAACTGAACGGCATATTCTAAATGAGGCCTGACTAGGGACTTGTAAAGGGGCAATATAATATCCTTCGATTTAAATTCGAAATTACGCGCTATGAAGCCTAACATCCTATTAGCTTTTGCGCAAGACTCCAGGCACTGGTTCCTAACCTTTAAATCTTTAGTTACGCGTACGCCTAAATCTACTTCCTCGTCAACGCTCGCTAACTCCCTATCATCCATCGTGTACGCGTAATTATTGTTGCGAGAACCTATATGCAAAACTTTACATTTATCTGTTAAATTGCATCTGCCACTTATCCGTCCACTCCATAATCCTGTCTACATCGTCTTGGATCCTATTTCTATCGTCCTCGTTAACAACCTTACCGCCTATTTTAGTATCGTCCGCGAATTTTGACACGTTACTAGTCAATCCTACATCTATGTCGTTAATGTAAATTACGAATAACAATGGGCCTAACACTGAACCCTGTGGGACACCGCTACCTACCTCTAACCACCCCGATTCACTACCATTAACTACGACCCTCTGTCTCCTAGCACGAAGCCATTCTTCTAACCAGTTAGCTACCTGACCGCGTATACCGTGCGCTTTAACCTTCGCAATTAGTCTCCTATGCGGAACTGTATCGAACGCCTTTTTAAAATCTAAATAAATAACGTCAGCTGCCCTATGCCTATCGTATTCGCGCACTATTTCGTTATAAAATTCTAACAAATTAGTTAAACAAGACCTATGGCGTCGAAACCCGTGCTGACTACTATTAATCAAACCCCTACTTTCTAAGTGATCGATAATACGATCCCTAACTACGGATTCCAAAAGTTTACCGACAATTGACGTTAAGCTAATGGGCCTATAATTGTTAGCTACCGCGCGGTCGCCTTTTTTAAAAATAGGCGTGACGTTAGCTAATTTGAAGTCTTCAGGAATAATCCCCGTTTCGAGTGACTGATTAAAAATCTTCGCTAAGGGGCCTACGATAACTTCTTTCAAATCTTTCAAATGTCTGGGATAAAAAGCGTCAGGGCCTGGAGCCTTGCTAACTTTTAGCCTATCGATATAATGCGCAATCTCAGCCTCGTAAACAGTTATTTCATCCAAAATAGTCTCGCTACTAAATGGAACGATATCGTCAACGTCGGGGACATTATTTACGTCTTCTACGGTAAAAACTGTCGCAAAAAAGTTATTGAAAATACCCGCCATCGCCTGAGCGTCAGAAGCCAAAGCGCCATTTACATCCACTAGAGGGCCTATGTTATCTTTTACCGGCTTACGATTATTTACGTATTCAAAAAACTTTTTGGGATTATGTTTACTATCCGCAGATATAACTATCTCTAAATTACGCTTAGCATTCCTAACTGATCTTTTAACCTGACGTCTAAGCTCGATATATCTATTAAAATTAGCTACCTGGCCATTGCGCTTGTTAAGTCTATACGCTCTATTACGCTCGTTTATGAACTCGCCTACTTCCCTAGTCCACCACTTCGGCCTATCACGATTTCTAACGCGCTTGGGCCTACGAGGAATAAACTCCCTTTCAATATTCCTAAAACTTTCTTTAAACGCCACCCAACGCAAATTTGTGTAATTACCCATAAATAAGTTATCCCAGTCCACTACACTCATCCTATCAGCAAAACTATCAAAATTAGCCCTACGAAAATCAGGGACTTCTATTACGTTACTATCCTGGGTGTTTTCTATCAATAACTTAAACCTAAGAATTTGATGATCGCTGCATCCTAAACTCTCGCCTACTTCTAAACTTTCGACTATATTCTCGCCGTTCGTCATCACCAAATCTAAGATATTATCACCGCGCGTTGGTTCGGTAACTATCTGTCGTAAAAAGTTATCGTCCATAAACTCAACCAGTCTCAAACCCTCTTCATTACCCGTAAAATTCTCGTAATTAACATTAGGGCAGTTAAAGTCTCCGACAATTATACTATTCCGATTGTCAATAAAATTACCAAGAAGTGAGTAAAATCTAGTGTCTATATCGAGGGGTTGAACGGGAGGTCTATAAACAACAACAAATTTAAAACTAATACTACGCGCCCTAACTTCAACACAGATCGTATTAATTGCTGCCGGAAAATCTACCTTAACCTCGATAGCCCTAAGGGAATTACGAATGTACAGCAAAACGCCGCCTCCAAATCTATGTAACCTATCATTAGTAAAGAGTTTAAAACCCGGTATATCAAGTTCCCCCAACAAGTCCCGAGTCACGGTATTTAACCAAGTTTCAGTGATAGCAACTATATCATAGTTGCCGGAATAAATTACCGCCTTAAATTCATTTAATTTATTTCTAATACTACGCGCGTTGCAATAAAAGACGTTTGTTATTTTTTACCACGGGCCCGCGTTTTAAACTATTTATCACGTCGGGCCCGCGTTTCCCGGACCCACAACGTTTAAAGAAGGCTTCGACCTATACAGCTTTCGCACGTTTTCGTCTATTAACCTACCTAGCCTAGCATTACCTATTTCATTAAAATGCACCCCCATCTTTTATAAAAAGGCTAGGATCATTGAATTCGGACCACAGCTTTACGAAGGGTACACTTTCCTCAGCACAAATCTCTTCTAATTTGTTATTCAAAAATATTGTTTTGGACGTAATTCTAAGACCCAAACCGAGCCTAGGGGTAATTCCTAGAACTAAAGACCTATCTGACCTCGCCTTCAGGGACCTAATTAACCCCCTATATCTCTCCAAAAGGTCAGGCACTCTCGTATCGGGCCTATACGAGTCGTTGCCTCCTACCATCGTCACCAACATTGAGTAACGGGAAGCAACGTCAACCCTATCCACTTCGTCTCTAACTCTGTCAACCCTGGCCCCTGGGAGACAGACCCTCCTCCTATTGGTTGGATTCCGTTTAACGAACTCTTTGTCCATGTGGCGCACTAAAGAGTCCCCTATTAAAATAGTTTCCCCCTCATTCACGTCCCTTTCCAAATGGGCGAAAGGGTTCGAAACCTCGATAGGGGGGGGGGGGATTCCTATCACCTAACGTACGCGGCCTAGCTCCACCCTTAACCTCTCTAAATCCCTCGCTATCTACTACTCTCGGACTAACCTTAACCTCTTCCTCAACTCTATCTAACCTTCCCGAAAAGCTACCTAAACTAGAAACTAAGTTACGCACCTCACCCTTCAAATTACTAACGTCTTCAACGTTAGTATTGGTTCGGCTTCCGTCAACCGTAGCCCTAACCCTGCCCTCATCAAGCGTTGCAAGTCTATCCGCTACCTCACGTACACTGCGTTTTATGTCAACTAATTCCTCCATGAACTCGCAAAAGAAACAAACTGATGATGATGATGATGATGATGAAAGTATTGTCAGGGATGATGAGGAACATGAACCTTATTATAGTGCTATACCAAAGAAAAAAGCAGAAACAAGGATGCCAAAACTAAAAGTTAATTGTGACCTGATCGATTTGGTATAAGTGATAGATGGGCAGCTTCAATTGCAACTTCAGCCCTTGGTAAGTGCTGGACTTGTTACACCAGAAAACACGGATTTAGTGATAGATAAGTAAAAAATTAAAAATTAGACTTGCCAGAGAATCATCCAGGAAAAGCCTTCAAAGCAAAGAAAAAAGAAGAGATAATTGCATTCTATTCTGATGGGGAAAAAAAATACTTTGGCACTGGAGGAAAGAAAGAATGAAAATGGTCAAGTGTCTATTCATCAAGTAACCAAAATTGAGGAGCACATTTCAATAGTAAAATGACCAGATTCAGAATACCATGATCACGTAACTCATAAAGGGAGAACAGCAGCAGCTATTGCTCACAGCTTAATGAATTGGGGCTTGAAAACTGAGAAACTTGTAGCTATAGGCGCAGATGGCAAAGCCGTGAACACAGGTTCAAAGGGATGAACAATAAAACTGGTCGAGGACTTTCTTGGCCACCCTTTACAGTGGTTCATGCGTTTGTTACATTTTAACAAACTTCCATTTCGTCACATATTGAAACACTTGGATGGCGAAACTTCAGGCCCCTATGCATTCAAAGGCGAGATTGTGAGAAAATAGAAGAATCAGCTAGTAAACTCAGTTGTAAATTTTTAAACAATCCCGGTAGAAGATGCCAGAATGTATTATGAGGCTTATTCAAACCTAGATTTAAGTAAGGACCAAAGATATCTTCTAACTATTTGGTATGCAGTTTCAACTGGAAAGTTTCCTGCGTCTTTCTCGTCGGTTGAGCCAGGTCCACTTGCACGCTTAACTGTGTATATTCCAACCTAGTTTGAGATAAAGAAAAAATCGTCTTGTGTCGATGGCCCAAGTCATCTATTCCACGTTATTACCCAAATCAAATACATGAAACTTAAATACTTTTGGGCCTACGAAGCTGCCACTCAAGCCATACAAACAAATGCTTTCTTTGCCCATCGGAAAATTTGCTTCTGAGCATGACATTTGATGAAAACAATGACGTTAGAAGAGAAGCTGTCAGTAAAATTCAAACAACAAGGAACAACGTTTCATTACAACAAAGAAGGCAGTTTAAAGTACCCAAAATAAATTTTGAAGCAGTTCATTATTCCCAAATGATAAACTGGAATGCATTAGACATTACAGAACCACCAGTTCTAAAACATTTGACAGAGAACTACTACACACGACTGAGTCCTGAAAATATGGAAAAGTTGCGTCCAAAATATCCCTGTCATAAACAGTCCATCGAGTGCACAGTTAAGCTAATAACTGAAGCATCTGTAAACGTGTATGGTTACATTAATATAAGAAACATCCTCAACTCAAGGGAAAATCATGCCTCAATTTGAATCCAAAAGGATTTCGAAACATTGTAAAACTAGCCCATCATTAAGGAAGGGTGATTGGGATGGGCTAGGTGTGGTAAGTTCTGGGTAGTACACTACATACTAGCGAAGAGCTGCAAATTCAAGTCCCAGGCGCCACCTCTTACTGAAATGATAGAAAGCTAAGATTTTGGAGTTTTATTACCTTTATAAGAAGCAACTTTCCCATACTATTACGAATTGAAAATCGCAACCAAAATTGATATGCCATTTTCGACCCGGTCCACTGTACAGTACGTATTACATATTCTAGGCTCAAATTCTTCTATGATATTTCCAAATTACTTTCCGCTGAAAGGCAAATCATTGCTTATTCTACTCAGTATGAAGATAACGCAAGCAGAATCGCTTGTTTAGTACGTATTTAAATTTTTTTAAAGCATTTGTACATTAATTGTTTTTGTTTGGTAAAGAAAAAAGAATATTTTTAATTATAATTTCTTTTACAATGATTCCTCCAGTCAGGGCTTTTTTTTTTCTTTTTTAGTTATTTTTTTTATGTAAAAATTCAGTATATTGTAATTTTCCAGCGATTACATTTTGGAGATCATCATTTTGAATACTAAATAAAAATTTATTTAACTATATCTTACATTAAAGCGTTACATATTATATATATATATACTATATACAGAGGAGGGGCGACAAGCTTGACCTTCGTGAAGCGAGGAATCATCGCACGGAACATTTGAAAGGTTGAAAGATGTATATATTTTTCACTTCATAAACAAAAAATTGAAACATTCTGAGTTGGTAATTATTATGTATACATAAACAGTTTTTATGTTTACATATGCCACACAGGCTTTTGTTCCTATTTTTCAGTTGGCTCCCTTTACATTTTCAGTTGGCTCCCTTTACATTTTCAGTTGGCTCCCTTTACATTTTCAGTTGGCTCCCTTTACATTTTCAGTTGGCTCCCTTTACATTTTCAGTTGGCTCCCTTTACATTTTCAGTTGGCTCCCTTTACATTTTCAGTTGGCTCCCTTTACATTTTCAGTTGGCTCCCTTTACATTTTCAGTTGGCTCCCTTTACATTTTCAGTTGGCTCCCTTCACATTTTCAGTTGGCTCCCTTCACATTTTCAGTTGGCTCCCTTTACATTTTCAGTTGGCTCCCTTACATTTTCAGTTGGCTCCCTTTACATTTTCAGTTGGCTCCCTTCACATTTTCAGTTGGCTCCCTTTACATTTTCAGTTGGCTCCCTTTACATTTTCAGTTGGCTCCCTTTACATTTTCAGTTGGCTCCCTTTACATTTTCAGTTGGCTCCCTTTACATTTTCAGTTGGCTCCCTTTACATTTTCAGTTGGCTCCCTTTACATTTTCAGTTGGCTCCCTTTACATTTTCAGTTGGCTCCCTTCATTTTCAGTTGGCTCCCTTTACATTTTCAGTTGGCTCCCTTTACATTTTCAGTTGGCTCCCTTTACATTTTCAGTTGGCTCCCTTCACATTTTCAGTTGGCTCTCTTCACATTTTCAGTTTCTTAGTAAAAATAGAGATTATGTTTGAACTAAAATATGGCATTTTTAGATGACTGTGAATCCAGATGTTGAATGTCTACAAATAACAGTTCATTCCTTTCCTTTACTTTATAAAGTATAAAATACATGAAATGTTTAAAACATTGCCTTGTAAAGTTTCTCATACGAATTTCGAAAGAGAAATTGTGTTTGTATCTTATTTATAATGTTAGCGTCAAAAGAAAAGGTCTGAATCAGGAAATTTTATGGGAGAGATTTCTAATTTGTACAGCTGTGGAATAAATTTTACCCAGAATTAAATTTTTAAAAGAATTGCTAATTTTTGGACGTTTAATATTTATTTTGCCAAAATAAAAAAATTGAAGGTATATTACTAATATATAATTAGTAATTTTTGGCGAGTTTCAAATTTATTTGGGATTTTTTTTCCTCGTAACTGTATATGTATACTGAACAGTTTTGAGAGTTCCATTATTTTGGGTATATCGAACGAGTTTTACCTATTTCTACTTAGGTTTTTCTATAAATTTCAGTTCGGTATCAACTGATGGTTGAGCCAAGAAATTTTTCACCTTATGTATTACACAGATACTACCTAATCTATAGCGTAAAATTGAAAAATGGCAAAACATAATTTAAGTTAAAATGGAAAAAAAAGTTAATTGAAATAATTTAAACAAAATGGAAATAATTAAAGTTAATTAACAAATAAAGAAAGTTAAATGGAACCGTTACACAAAATAGATAAGGAATGGTACCCATCAATACTACTACTACTTCTTCTTCTTCGATCTTAATTAAAACGTAACGGAATAAACTTTCTTGAAGTTTAAAAACGTTAGAAACACACACACACACACACACACTTACTTAATGTTTAATTTGAGTAAGTTACTCCACTTTTTAAGAAAAACGCTATACACTAAAAATTAGATTAAACAATATTTTTACGAGTTGTGAATGAATACACAGGACTACATTACCTTTCCTTTCAACTTTTCAGATGTTCCGTGCGATGATTCCTCATTTCACGGAGGTCAGGCTTGTTGTCCCCCTCCTCTCGAGTTGGCCTGGTGAAGTAGAATTGGTTTCCTGCGCTCCCCACTTCATATAGCCACGTACTCCCGGCTCATCCGGAATTGTTCTAAACCAGACGTCTAAGTCTTCTTTTAAAGATATCTATCGCTACACCACCATTAGGGCTGTCAATTTTGTAGAAAATAACTAAAATTTAAGAAGCGATAGAATTATAAATTAACGATAAGGGGATGATAAGGGAGTGAAAGAATTTCTTTCATGAATAAAACAGAGGCGAACTAACTGTATCCAAGAGCCCAAAATTATTTCCTATATTCGAGAATACTTAACATTTTCAATTATTGGATGCGATTTGGAAAATAGAATACAATGAATTCCATAATTGGGAGGTTTTCGACATAAAAGACCTGAAATTTAGTACTGAAGAGATCTCTCGGCGAGTGAACAACTTTTTAAAAACGTGACTGGATTCAATTGATCAGACCTGTTGATAGCGAGTGAATGTAATTTGACGAGCTATTTGTACAATGTTCGCTCAGTAACAGCGAAGAATCGCCGAATTATTCGAGTTATACAATAACTCAAGCGAGATTTTAAACTTTTTGTAAAATATTTTGGGTCATTTTGGTTGAATATAATGATGGGGGTTGTTTAACCTTCTTCGCAACATTTAACGTCATATGACGGAGGGGACCTACAACTCTACGTGGGATCTGAAACACGGATCGCTACATAGTCTGGAAACGGAAGACGATCTCCCGTCCAGCTACTATCCGACCTAATGTCGCTTAACTTCGCTGATCAGCGGAAGCAGTGTTACGACGTAGCTCTCATTTTGCTTGAGGGACTTTAACTGTTCTCTTTACAACATTCCCTAACGTGTCGTGTATATATATATATATATATATATATATATATTTCCGTTATATTAACCTGTTAGGTTAATTCAATGCCCGGTTAGGTCAATTGAATGCCCGGTTAGGTCAACTGTACGCCCTTGATGATTGGTTAGGTTAAGTCGTGATATTTTCGTTAGTTTAAACGAAAATGACGAGAGCAAAAATACATAAACAGTTTGGTGGCGGGCGGTTGGGTATTACCGTTAACAGGAAAGCACCATTATATATATATATATATATATATATATATCTCACGAAAGCGCTCGGACTTTGTGTTTCCTTTTCCCTGTGGTTGTTTGCTTATTAATAAGATCACGTGTTATTTTGTGATTTTAGTGCATATATATATATATATATATATATAAAATGCGACACCATAAGTTATTTTGGTAAATAAGTAACCTTTAGCAGAGAGACATCCTCCAACAGGTTTCATTCAGAATGACGAAAGAAAGGATGCAAGTTACCTTTGAAAGTCCGCTTTCGGAGAAGTCTGAATAGGGCTCAGTAGCAGTTCATGCTTTCCTCTTCGACGAAACTTTTCATCCACTTCCTCATTATAATTTACGGATAGTTCTGTTAAAAAAAAAAAATTAAATATTTTATTATATATAATTAACATTTACAAATTGAACTATGAAAAAAAAATTTAGAAACCATTTCCATAATCGTATAATAGTCAATAGTCAAGGGCAGAAACTGATACAGTGCTCAGGTCAACTAATGCGATCCATTGCTCTAACACCTGTATTATTATTAATATTACCACCATCATAAGGGGTTCGAACCCCCAACTTCGCTTACAGGGAAACGGTGTTGCCCACTCAGCTAAGGATACTGGCTTCATAACCATACACAGTTCATCTAAATCGTTAAATATTACAAGTTTTATATAATGTTTACCAAAAAAGCTGGATCACTTTAACATATTGCTTCCCAAAGCATTCGGGAAGCAATATGTTAAAGTGATCCCTACTGGGAAGCAATATGTTAAAATGAGAAAAGGTTGGTTGGTTAGAAAGAGGTTGGTAATCTAGGCTAACTAACGAAAATATCACGACCTAACCTAACCAATCGTCAAGGACGTACAGTTGACCTAACGATTGGTTAGGTTAGGTCGTGATATTTTCGTTAGTTCTAAAGAAGGCTGAGGGCCCTGATCTTCAGGTGATCCAAATATTTTACATTCACAAAAAATGGCAAAGCATAATAAGTTAAGTTGTCCATAAATTTACATTTTCTCGACTAGCTAATCTCTAAATATTATAAACTATTGTAATGTAACTCTAATTGGTTGTGTAATGTCTATTTTTGGGAAGCAATATGTCAAAGTGATATACACTGGGAAGCAATATGTTAAAGAAAGGTTCTTGGGAAGCAATATGTTAAAGTGATCCAAAAAGCCTACTTGGTTACAAAAACCAATAAATAGGGTTAACTATTCGACAACCAAATTAAAGGGTTATTTAACCCATGCTTATTTTTCTGGTAACAAATTTAAGTGGCTAGTGCAAACATCAAATAGTTGAATTAACCGCACGCGGTTATCAAATAGTTTAAGTCTGATGGTTGTTTTAACCAAATAGTTTTTCCTACGCATCATGTCAAGAAAAGATATTTAATTCAAATAGATCCCAAAAGTCAATAACACCTTTTTTTTTATTACTTCATATTTTAAAAGAAGCTAATCAAGTAAATCTTTGCAGAGGTGAAGTAGTACATTACCAAAGACTTTTTTAGAAGTTTTAAACCTTAGATTAACTATCTTCCTTTACTTAAAAACTTGCTAAATATTATTATTAAAATAAAAAAAAGATAGTACCTTGCATAATTATCACAAATTACCAAAAATAAAGGGTATCGAGAACCCAGATGGGTAATCTTGGGCTAAAAAAAAATATAAAAAATCAGTTAATGTAATGTAGGAAGTTTTCTTCTGCATAAATAAATATTAAAGCTGCCGAAAGTAAGATTGTGTGCGTCATCCTGTCGAGAAGACACCAATGTTAATGAAAGATGAAAATTAGATATTCATTAAAGCAAAAAGTTGCTGCAGGAGTGAGTAACGTAAATGTGACATGCAAACACTATAAATTAAGTATAATGCCTTGGAGGATACCATTTTAGTAAATAACGTAACTTAAAGGCAAACCTAAGACATTCTTGAAACCCGTTCTTTATCAGCTTTAGCGAGTCACTGAACAGTAAACAGTATTTACTTTACCGTCACATCGAACGAATGACACAAAGTAATTCTTAAATTTCACTCGAATTTTTAAAATGAAAAAAGGTTGGATGGAAATATCGCCTCTTAATTATAATTCCTTGTCTTTTAGAAAATTTGTTCGGAACAAGAATCGGATAAAGTTTGAGAAAGTGTTAGTGGTTTGTAACAGTATGTAATGGACTGTAAACTAATACATAGCGACTGTAATTAATGCAGACAATTCTTGAGTTCCAAAATAAGTTCGTTCATAGTAAATGCAAAAAACTTCACTTTTTTCTACGTGAAGGTCAAAATATGAAAATAAAAACCCACTCTAATAGACAGAGTTTATTTCCACGACAGTTTCGACGCCCACTGGCATCCTCCTCGGGTGGATACAGAAACACGAATGAACCAAAACAAGAGGGAAAAACAGTCCAGGGACCGACCGTTAAGAAATTCGCACCTAGGTTAGATCCCATTCTCCCGACACCGGAAGGGCATTTTCATTAAGTACATTCGCGCATATTTAAAACTATCTTCCTGTTCTAAACATACAGATTCTATTATTTTTTATTTTTACATAATTATTACATTTATTATTAAATTTATTACATTTAATATTGCATAATTATTTATTACAGAAATTATAAATTTATTATTACATTGGTTATTACATTGTTGTTTATTATACAGAACTTATGAACCGAAAAACGAATGAAAAAAGCCGATTAGGAAACAATCCAGAGACCATTGAGAAATTCGCACCTAGGTTAGATACCGTTCTCCCGACACAGGGTCCGCTTATAAGTACATTCCCACAAATTAAAACTATCTTCTTGTTCTATACATACAGAGTCTAATATTTTGACGTAATTACTGCATTTATTATTGCATTTACATTTTTTAACATTTATTACCGTATTATTACCTTTACCCTAATTATTAAATTTATAATATTACCTTTATTATTACATCTGTTGCATTTATATTTATTTCCACATTTATTACTTCCATTATTACATTTACTAAAAGCGAGTAAGGAAACAATCCAATCCAGAGACATTTAAGAAATTCACACTTAGTTTCGAACACGTTCCCACGACTCTGTAAGGGATTTTTTGACCAAGAATCTCATTAAAGGGTCTAACTTATAAGTACCTTCGCACAAATTAAAATTATCTACTTTTTCTATACACACAGATTCTATTATTTTTCTTTTGACATAATTATTACATTTATAAAGTACCTTACTTGATTCCCAATCTATAGCATGATTATTTTGGCTGGCGTGATAAAAAATGGCATTATTAGTATTACAACTTCTGAAGGCATATTTGTGTTCTTTAATACGGGTTTCAATATTTCTTCCAGTTTCTCCCACGTATACTAAATCACAACTTTTACAGGGAATGCTGTAGACACAGGCTTGTTCCTCTTTTGCAACGTTATTCCTAACCAATTTACTTTTCACGGTAGACGAATATTTGAACGCCAAAGCAAACTTAAATCTTTCGTCAACAACGGTTTTACTCTTTCTAAGCCGGCAATGTAAGGCAAACTCACATATTGTTTTTGGTTAACTGAAGGTTCCCGAGGGGCATAAAAAGATTTTCTGGCTTTAAAATACGCCTTTCTGATAAACCACTCGGGATATTTTAAATCCTTAAAAATGTTCCAAATCTTTGAATTTTCCGGGTCCAGCAAATGAGGGCTACAAATCCTGAGTGCTCTTAGAAACATGGAAGAAATAATTGAGCTTTTAACCCCTTCATCATGATATGAAAAATAATGAATGTACGGCTTTTTTCATTCGTTTTTCGGTTTATAAGTTCTGTATAATAAACAACAATGTAATAACCAATGTAATAATAAATTTATAATTTCTGTAATAAATAATTATGCAATATTAAATGTAATAAATTTAATAATAAATGTAATAAATTTAATAAATGTAATAATTATGTAAAAATAAAAAATAATAGAATCTGTATGTTTAGAACAGGAAGATAGTTTTAAATATGCGCGAATGTACTTAATGAAAATGCCCTTCCGGTGTCGGGAGAATGGGATCTAACCTAGGTGCGAATTTCTTAACGGTCGGTCCCTGGACTGTTTTTCCCTCTTGTTTTTGGTTCATTCGTGTTTCTGTATCCACCCGAGGAGGATGCCAGTGGCGTCGAAACTGTCGTGGAAATAAATTCTGTCTATTAGAGTGGGTTTTTATTTTCATATTCGTTCATAGTGTTATGCAAGTATAAAATATAAAATTTAACTAAACTTAACCTCTCTTACATACAGACTCTGGCGAACCACACCCAACGTTCAATGGTGGTAAGACGTGTAAAACGTTTGGGGGTTGTGGGGGCAGCTTAGCTTCATTACAAAGACCAAATTAGCAATATCTAGCCTACAAATTTAATAATGATTAAGTACTTAACTATTAACTCGATAACAATTAGTATTTACAGTTGTTCGATTTTGGGAACGCGATAACGAATAACCGGTATAAAACCATAATTACGATAAATGCATCACTATCAACTACGATAAAAAAAAATACCTCTTCACAAAAGACGAAGCTACGCACGATAATAAATAACACTTCAAAACAAGGGGGAAAAAGTGTATCCTCAGAAAAAAATTACAGATAAACCGATAACGAGGAATTTAATGATGAATTACAACAAATGTTCACAACTAAAATGAAAGCAAATTCCGACGACAAACTGAAGCGAGCTGAACTTACTATGATAATACCTAGTTTCGCTCCTTTGGTAAAGTCGAATATTTCACACTACTTGTTGATTTTGGGTATGAACTGCTTTCCAAATGTAGGATAACTGAGCTTGTGGACTATCTGTCTATCTATCTATATAACTATTAATGAAAGTACCAATAACGATGTGAAGTGGCGCTACAGGCAAACATTTCCATAGCTTAGAAGACAAAGCCGGACTGATGAATACCTTCGACAGTTGATTTGTCGGAATTCTGAATTCTTTGCATTATACAGAGTTATAGACTGTGGTGAGCACGTCTTGTTACCTCATGGACGTTCGAGACATTATGGTTAGCGAACATTTGAGAAGCTGAGCATCTTGAAGCGGTCTAAAAGGTCTGTTATAAAGTAAATTTATTAGACTTCAGAACCTTTTTATAATTAACCCAAAGTTTCTATAGACTGTTTTTAGCTTCGGTTAGGTGTATATATGATAGATTAGCAGAGTTATGCAAACTTTAGTTATACGTTGCTTCGCCTAACAAAATTCAATTAACACAAGTACTTTTCAACTTCAAAGAACGGCGATCATTTACGACAGATTTGATAGGTGAAATTAAATAATATTAGAAATATTTGTGTATAAAACTTCCAATAGTTACAGATACCTCTGCAGTCACATTACACCCTATGAAATAATATTTGTCTTCATAAAAATGCAAGGGAATACAATACTAACTTCATTTATGTTTTAATATTGCGCTATATGCAAATAAATCCAATATCACTTTAGTCATTAGTCAAAGGCAATATAAATGGAAAATTTGAAATTGCAAATATTCCGAATTCTTGGTTCAGTTTGTGTAGAAACAACCCTGAAGTAATAGCGGGGTGATAGTTCATTCCTTCGACCATTACAGTTGTGAATACAATGTGATAGTCAGATGAATAAAAAAAATCACCCTGTATTTGTGATTAAAATGAGGGCATCCGTGTTACGTTAGGGAAGAAAACTTCCGGCACATGTTGCTCCTGATGAATCATGAAGTCGACTAACGACACAAGCATGGAAATAATTGTGGATGGGAGCACTTATTTTAATAAGCAACTCAAAGCGTTGTTGCTTCAGGTAGTGATGAACCAAGTACAGAAGCCTCGTTAGTACGTTGACTATTTACTTTGCAATGGTATTGCGAGCTGATCATACCATGAATGGGTGTATGGGCACAGTGGTGCTTGTAATAAATCCAGCTTTTATTTTTTAACACTTAATCTGCAAACAAAATGTGTCCAAAAATTTATATATATATATATATATTATATATATACACACACGAAAACTGAAGTAAAGTGTGCAGCCCAAAGGAGGGTTCGTACTCGGCGCCCTGAGTCTGACATCTTCCGTTCAAGATGTCGGACGTTGACTTGCGATGCAAGTAAGAACCTTCCTTCAGGCTGCACGCTTTACTTCAGTCTTCGTATTAAATCAACCGCGGTTATTGTGGCTTTCTAGCATTATATATCTTGTTAACCTTGTTGCTGTTTCGTGCGTTGGTCTCTCTTCACACGGAGGTCAAGCTGGTGGCCCGCCTCTAGGTCTGGCTTGGTGGAGGAGCGAGTTGCTTTCTTGCGCTCTCCACCGTACATAGCCAGGTACACCCGGCTCATCTGGTACCGTCCTGAGCCAGGCATCTAGTCTTCTCTTGAAGACTTCAACTTTGACCCCTGTAACGTTTCTGAGGTCCTTTGGAAGCTGGTTGAAAAGTCTTGGCCCCTGACAACCGAGCTATTTTCCTTCAGTGTTGAGGAGGTCCCTTGTCGGGCTTTAATTTGGGAACACTACACATTCTGCCTTTCCTATTTTCCAGCGTTGTTTGAATGGTAATTGGGTTTAGTTTTAGGTTTGGTACCAGTTTTCGATCATTTTCCATATGTAGATTATGGTGTACCTCTCGCTTTTTCTTTCCAGGAAGTACAGATTTAGTTTACGTTGTCTTTCCCAGTAGTTGAGTTCTTGCAGCCATCAATCTTGGCTGCGAAATGTCTTTGCGTTTCTTCTCGTTTATTATTTTTTTCCTTTTTATATGGGGACGTCAAAACTGAGCAGTATTCAAGTTTTGGTATAATCAGTGTTTTTAGCAGGGGAATCATTACTGTCCTGTCCCTTCTTTTGAACGTTCTTAGTACTTGTCCCGCGACTCTTTCTACTATATTTATCGCTCTCTGACTTTGTGTTTCGAATTTCGCATCATCTGTCATTATTACCCCAGATCGATCGCTTTCGTGCTTCTCTGAATTTCCTGTCTATCTGGAGTATAATATGCAGTCTCTTTAAGTTCCTCTTTTCTACCATATCTCAAGAGCTGAAATTTCTCGGGTGTTAAATGACATGTCTTCTGACCATTTGTATATTTGTTCGTGTCCCTCTGCAAGGCCTCCACTTCATTTACATCGCTGATTTTTCTGCTGATCTTTGTATCGTCTGCAAAGGATGTTACTATACTGTTGCTGTTTACTCCGCTGTCTCTGTCTGTTAGCATGATATTGAACAGGAGTGGGGCCAGTACTGTCCCTTGTGGTACTGAGCTGCGTACTTCCGATTCTGATGCTGATACATCTTGAATTATGACGACCTGTAGATGTTCTCTGAGGAAGTTGTAGATCCATTTTTCATACTTTGCCTGTTATTCCCATATATTTCATTTTATGTGCTTATACCGTGATCGCATTTGTCGAAAGCTTTAGCAAAATCTGTGTATATGACATCGTAGTTGTCATTGCCTTTCAGTGCATCTAGGATATTGTTGTAGTGTTCTATTAGTTGTGATAGGCATGATCTACCTGATCGGAATCCGTGCTGATTTTCGTCGAATCTTTCCAGTCTCCAAGAAATCATAAATTTTCTCTCTAACTATTCTTTCAAATACTTTGGTGAGGTGGGACGTCAATGACACTGGTCTATAGTTCTTTGCTTGAGATCTGTCCCCTCCTTTATATATAGGGACAATGTTTGCTCTTTTCAAGATGCTCGGTATTTCCCCAGTGTCTAGGGATCTTCTCCATATCCAGTATAAAGGTGTAGCTATTTCATTTTTACAGTTTTTAATCAATAATGCGTCCAATTGTCCGGGCCTGCAGCTGAATGTGGTTTCATTTGTTATATATATAATCCCAGGCTTATGTGTATATATATATTATATATATATATATATATATATATATATATATATATATATATATATATATAATATATATATATATAAAATAATTATTATTATAATTATTATATATATAATAATTATATATATAATCCCAGGTGTGATATATATATAACTTTACCTAGGTTAAGGTTAAAAACTGACACGACCTGATCGATATTTCAATAGCCGAGGGAACACAACGCTTTCGCGACAGAGGTGTTTTAGATGTTAGACCCCCTGCACTCGAGGCGATGGCAGAGTTTAATTTAGATCTATTTAGTATAACACGGGTGCACTACGGATAAAATTTTAAGCATGATGCACGAACTTGTGCGTGATCATGCATGAAATTGCAGATAGATTTGAATTAAATGCTGCCACTGCCTCGAGTGCCAGGGGGCTAGCACCTAAAACACCTCTGGTCGCGAAAGCGTTGTTGCGTGTTGAAATGCACACCAGGTTCTGTTAGCTTTTACACTGTAGTACAGTATTGGTAGCGCTCGCGGCATCTACCCAAGAGGTTTCGGGTTCGAATCCTGGTGCTGCTAATTTTCCGTTTATATATATATATATATATATATATATATATATATTTATTTATATATATATATTTATTTATATATATATATATATATATATATATATAATATATATATATATATATATATATATATATATATATATATATATATACTGTAAAATTTCTAATTTTCATATTGATGGAGACCCGCATTTTATTTTCCACTAAATTCTTACCTCTAAAATGAATTGAGTCTTCTCTTAAAAGTCGGTAAAAATATTACCTATTTCCCCTTCATTCAAAGGAAAGGTATTTTCAAAAATTCTTACGTCAATATACTTTGAGAAGCTTATTAAAGATAGATGCGAAAGTTTTAGGGAATCTACACAAAATATTTCGTCTGCTCTGACACTACACGCAAGTTATGTAATTTACCAAATACTGGTCACTGGATCCATTTACGCGATTATATATATATATATATATATATATATAATATATATATATATATATATATAATATATATATATATATATATCTCGCCAAAAAATAAAAGTAATTTTAATTTAGTTAATCCATTAATCGATTAATTCCTTTAGATACTTGAAGCAAAACTCTTCATTAACAAGGATTTGAAAAACAAGTACATTTAGAAAAATTAATTGTAAAATTAGCAACAGGATTATTCACACACACACACACACACACACACACACACACACACACACACAACCTTTGTAATTGTCAAGAAACTAATCTTTATCATCCTGAAACATTAAATATTTACACCCCAAACATGGAACACCGCTTCCCGTCGATCAGCGAAGTTAAGCGACATTAAGTCTGGGTGGTGGTGGTGGTGGTGGTGGTAATAGTATGTAGCTCATTTAGCGTAATCGTACCAACAGTACCTTAACCAAACCTTAGTTAACGAAAGCAAACTAAAGAGAAAAGCATGCAATCTCAATTAATATTGTAGTGAATACTCTTATTTTAGTTTCAAGATAAATGTTAATTTTACCGTCTTGAATTTCGGAATAGTATAAATTCATTTTAAATTAGTTACCCCATTATAATTCAATTGTGAACCACATTAATACTAATTTTATGTATACTAATTATTTTATTGTATGTAAACATAATTAATTATATATCACAATTGTCAGTTAATTATTTATATTCAAATATTTATTTTAATCTAATACCATGTCCATTTTACAAATAAATAATAGAAAACCAAAGGTTATATTTTCCACCTTTGGTACTGTCGTAGTTTCGCCTAACGGACTCAATACGGCTAGTGAGATAATCACTGGTTGGCACTTAACTAGCGGCAGTGCTTATGGCTACATCATCCAGTTAACCTATACCGGATAGATGCGCTACGGTCCCAAGCCGTAGCTTGCCTAGGCCAACGACGACGACGACGTAAACCAACAATTGGTGACCCCGGAGCTGGATTACCCCTTCTACCGAACGACTAGGATTAGACTGTAACGTCGTTCGTGCCCATCACCCCCCTTCACCCGAACGACTAGGACTAGACTGTAATGTCGTTCGTGCCCATCACCCCCTTCACCCGAGCGACTAGGACCAGACTGTAACGTCGCTCGTGCCTCTGCCATCACCCCCTTCACCCGAGCGACTAGGACCAGACTGTAATGTCGCTCGTGCCCTCTGCCCCTCACCCCTGCCCGTGCGCTCTGTGCCTGCGCTCGTCTCAACCTCCACTCCTTCGTTGGGAACTTGTCGTCTTGCTTGTACGTTAGCAAGCATAGGAGAAGATGCTGACGACGCTGGTGCCATCTCCCACTTGAGCGTAAAGCTCCCGTCTTCTGGCCGGGTGATCCATTTATTTGGTTCCACCAAGTGGAATCACAATTCAACTTGGGAAGGATCACCACTAGCAGGACGAAATACGATCATGTTTTGTCCTCTCTACCAGCGAGCATCATCTCTGAAGTCCGTGACGTCATCGTATCTCCTTCCACGAGTGAGGACCCGTACAACGATCTGAAGTCTGCCATCCTGCGCCGCACCACTGTCTCCGAGCGTGAGAAACTACATCAGTTAATCTCAAAAGAAGAACTTGGAGACCGTAAGCCCACTCAAATGCTGAGGGCTATGCAGTGCGCTCTAGGCGAACGCGCACAAACCTTCGATAAGGACATCTTTAGACAGTTGTTCTTGCAGAAACTTCCTCCATCAGCTCAGCGTGTCTTGGCCACTATGGATCCTGCTACTCCAGTTGATAAACTAGCAGAAACTGCCGACAAAGTAGTGGAGATTGACACAGCTCCGGTCAACAACGTGAACACACAATCGGAACTGGAATTGAAAGTGGAAGAGTTAAGTCAACAACTCAACCACGTTTGTTCTCTGCTACAAAATCAACGGCAAAGAAGCCATTCTCGGTCAAGATTTACGAAGAGGTATCGTTCGAGTTCCGGGAAGATCTGCTTCTACCACTCGAAATTTGGAAAGAAGGCTAGGAAGTGCATATCCCCTTGCAATTTTTCGTCGGAAAACCCCAGCAGCGAGTCCTAATGGCGTCTAGTACTCGCACTGCCAACCTGTTATTCATAAAGGACAGGAACTCTGGTATCAATTTCTTGGTCGATACCGGAGCGTCAGTCAGTGTATTCCCTCAAAAATCTGGTCATACGCACTCGGAATCTCCGCCTCTATACGCTGCTAACGGTTCACGCATACCCACGTACGGTACTCAGTCGCGTGAACTAACTGGGCCTTCACCGATCCTTCAAGGGATTTTCATCTGTGCTCAAGTGCGGCCATCCCATAATCGGCGCTGACTTCCTCAGCATTTCAAACTCCTGGTGGATCTTGACAAGCGACGCTTATGCGACCAGGCCACACTGCTTTCTGTTCTTGCCAAACAGGTGCCTTCCGGACGCCTCGAACTCTGCACTTTCCCTCGTTCCCCTAATTCCATGTACCAGTGCCTTTTCAGCGATATCCAGGAATTCTTCAACCGATGCAGATGGGTGATACCATTAAGCACACCATTACCCATCACATTACAACAAAAGGTCCCCTGTGTTTGCAAAACCAGACGTCTGGCCCGGACAAACTGAAAGCTGCCAAATCGGGAATTCCAGCTTATGCTGGATCTTGGGATAATAAGACCTTCCAAAAGCAGTTGGTCCTCTCCCCTACACTGGTCCAGAAGAAGTCAGGAGACTGGAGACCATGTGGGGATTAACGGTTTTTGAATTCGACAACCATCCGGACGATATCCGGTACCAAATGTCCAAGACTTTACTTCTCTTCTCCACGGCAAATCTATCTTCAGTAAAATAGATCTCGTTAAGGCTTTCCACCACATTCCCGTAGAGCCTTCGGATATTCCCAAGACTGCAGTTTGTACACCATTTGGGTTATTCGAATTTGTGAAGATGCCGTTCGGGCTACGGAATGCTGCGCAAACCTTCAGAGGTTTATAGATGAGGTCACCAGAGGCTTAGACTTTGTTTATGCCTACATCGATGATTTGCTTGTGGCCAGCTCAACGGAAGAGGAACATAAGGAACATCTTTCACTCCTCTTTCAACGCTTAGAACAATACGGTGTTACTATTAATGCATCTAAGTGTGGGTGTTTGCACAGCCAACCTTGGAATTTCTTGGTCACACGATTTCGCAGCACGGAATTACCCCCTTCAGGACAAGTGTGAAGTGATAAAAAAATTACCCTATGCCAAGTAATCAGCGTGAGTTACGTCGGTTTCTAGGTTTGGTAAATTATTACCACAAGTTCATTAAAAAACTGTGCCAGTGTTCTTGCTCCTCTACACGCTATGATCACACACAAACGCAAGGTAACAAAATTGGTATGGTGTAGCGATAGTTTACAGGCGTTCGACAATGCCAAAAATGCTATCAATAGTGCATTGTCTCTGTCATTTCCTATCAGTGATGCCCCCCTAACTCTGACGGTCGATGCATCAGATGTTGCGATCGGTGGAGTGTTGGAACAAACCATTAACGGTCAACAAGCACCCATCGCGTTTTACTCGAAAAAGCTGCAGCCAGCCCAAACGCGTTATAGTGCTTTCGGACGTGAACTTCTTGCTATTACTTAAACGTGAAGCATTTTCAACATTCCTTGAAGGCCGAGAGTTTTGTGTTTTACCGACCACAAACCTTGGTCACTGTCTTCAATAAAAACAGCTGTAACCACTCTCCCAGAGTCATCAGGCAACTCGATTATATCTCGCAATTTACCACAGATATCCGCCACATCAAAGGTGTCTTGAACACTCCAGCGGATGCACTTTCAAGAATAGAGATTACTTCTGTTACCCTCAGCTCTACACTGTGGAATGCTATTGCACAGGATCAAGATAAGGATACGGAACTACAAGACCTGCTCAGAGAAGACTCCACTCACTCACTTTCCTCAAGAAAATGAGTATGCCAGGATTGTCTGTGCCCCTCTATTGCGACGTATCAACAGCTGCTATTCGCCCTTATGTCCCTCCATGTCACAGAAAAGCAGTCTTCACGGATCTTCATAAGCCCTCCCATCCTGGTATCCGTGCTTCGCAACACCTGGTTACCTCTCGCTTGTTTGGCCCTCGATGCGGAAGGATGTCAAACATTGGACCAAAACGTGCCTTGCCTGCCAGCGTGCCAAAGTCCAAAGGCACACCAGGTCCCCCTTTGACGCATTCCCGCCCCCATCCCAGCGATTTGAGGTAATTCATGTAGACATTGTTGGCCCTTTCCAGTGATTCAAGGCCAACGTTATCTGCTCACCTGTCTCGACCGCTTTTCCAGATGGCCTGAAGCCATCCCACTTCTGATATCCAAGCGGACACTGTTGCAAGAGCCTTTCTTCATGGATGGGTATCAAGATTTGGATTGCCAACAAAAGTCATCACTGACCAAGGTCGCCAATTTGAGTCTTCGCTTTGGAAGAAGTTTACCAGCTTGTTGGGTACAGTACATGCGCATACCTGTGCGTATCATCTGCAAGCTAACGGCCTCGTCGAACGCTTCCATCGCCAGCTGAAGTCATCCCTTATGTGTCACGAAGACTCCCATTTGGATGGATAAGCTTCCACTCGTTTTGCTTGGTATTCGCTCTGCATTTAAGAGTGATCTGAAGACTACAGCGGCTGAACTAGTCTATGGAAAACACTGCGGCTACCAGGTGGCTACTTCACTGCAGGGGATAAGTCATGTGATCCTACGGAATTCGCTCAAACACTTTCCTCTCACATGCAGTCCCTTCAGCCTGTTCCCCTCGATGACTAGCCAACAGAACATCTTTATTCCCCAGCCCTCCAGTCTTGCACCCACGTTTTCGTTCGTGTACCTGTCCCAAAACGGCCTCTCCAATGTCCATATGACGGACCCTATGAAGTTCTCCGACGTACGCGCAATCATTCCTCATCCAGCGCGGTTCCAAGGTCGACAAGGTTTCTATCGATCGTCTTAAGCCTGCGTTTTGGAATCAACCTTAAGCGAGGTACATGTAGCTACCAAAAAGGTTCAGCGGAAATCTGTGTCGTTCGGAACTCTTTGAACTTCCTCGCTGGTGGGGGAGTGTGTAGTGAATACTCTTATTTTTAGTTTCAAGATAAATGTTAATTTTACCGTCTTGAATTTCGGAATAGTATATATAAATCATTTTAAATTAGTTACCCCATTATAATTCAATGGAACCACATTAATACTATTTTATGTATACTATATTATTTTATTGTATGTAAACATAATTAATTATATATCACAATTGTCAGTTAATTATTTATATTCAAATATTTATTTTAATCTAATACCATGTCCATTTTACAAATAAATAATAGAAAACCAAAGGTTATATTTTCCACCTTTGGTACTGTCGTAGTTTCGCCTAACGGACTCAATACGGCTAGTGAGATAATCACTGGTTGGCACTTAACTAGCGGCAGTGCTTATGGCTACATCATCCAGGTTAACCTATACCGGATAGATGCGCTACGGTCCCAAGCCGTAGCTTGCCTAGGCCAACGACGACGACGACGTAAACCAACAATATTAATTAAAGGACGTTCTTTATCCAAATGGATTAAATGTGGATGCAATAAGTGGGTCTAAGTGAGAAATCTATCATTTTTGGGGTTCGACGAGATCGATCGCAAGATAATCTTACTCAATTTTATTTTTATTTGTAATCTGTTTTCTCTTTTGGATTTTTTGGATTTCAGTTTCTTGCTTTTAAGTACATAAAATGTATTTCGCGAGGTCATAAGGAAATTTACGATATATTAGTCGTGTGCGCATGAGTACGCGTGCGTGAGATAGTTTAGTCTACCACTAATTGAGAATTGCTCGGTACTTAAGCCCATACAAAAACGAGACTTTGCAAACATAGAAGCCATACAAATGACTTTTACGGAAACGAAAGATGGAGACTACTGGACTCGACCACAATCCCTGAAACTGTACTCCCTGGAAAGAGGGCGTGAGAGTTACACAATACATATGGAAAACACTCGAGGGAGGTTCCCAAACTTTAGAAATTAAATAAAACCACTGCAATGAAAGAACGTAGATTCTGTACTGTCCCAGCTGCGGTGGGATAGTGGGACATGAAAATCAAGATACGTACCACAAAATTAACGTGCTGTCGAAAGAACTAAGAAAACTCCAGCACACCACCTGAATAATTTTAAGAACAACTGGACAGGTTCTTTTGCAAGTCGTGACCAGCTTGCATAGGTGGGTACGAGGCCAGGAGAGTGGAAACCAACTCTCTCCTCCACCAAATCCTGCGAATGAGGCGGGATGCTGCTGAGGGTTTGACCATATCTATTTATCTATCCATCTATATATACATACTGGACTTTGTGAGAGTTCGACCCCTCTGCAGCATCCCGCCTCCTTTGCAGGATTTGGTGAAGGAGGGAATTGCTGTCTGATCTCCTCCTGCCATCGTAGCCAGCCACGCATGGCTGGTCAGGGACTTTGCACAGGAATCTGTCCAGCTGGTTCTTAAAGTTATTCAGGTCGGTGTGCTGGAGATTCCTTACTTCTCTCGGTGGGGCATTGAAAAGCTTTGGGCCTTGTATTATGAGGGAATTTTCCATCCTCGTTTTCATGGCCCCTGTCCCACAGCAGCTGGGACTGTACAAAATCTGCCTCTTCTCTCATTCCAGTTTGTTTCTATTTCATTTCTAAGGTTAGTGACAAAGCCCTCAAGTATTTTCCATATGTATATTATTGTGTACT
The DNA here is from genome assembly GCA_023014485.1 of Bathynomus jamesi. Classification (NCBI taxonomy): domain Eukaryota; kingdom Metazoa; phylum Arthropoda; class Malacostraca; order Isopoda; family Cirolanidae; genus Bathynomus; species Bathynomus jamesi. The sequence goes on along the minus strand of JAJOZX010001146.1, from coordinate 704,244 downwards.
TACTAGCCGTTGTAAATTTTGATGTTATAGTGCTCTCTGAATTCTGGATCCGATGACATTATTACTCCCAGATCCCTGACTTGTAGATTTGGTGTTATCTGTTTGTCTTGCAGAGTTTTGTACCTTTTATTCTGCCGCTCCTTGTTATTACCATATCTTAGAAGTTGGAATTTTCTTCGTTGAACTTCATATTGTTGTCTTCTGCCCACTGGAATAATGTTTCAATGTCGTTTTGTAATTTTCTTATGTCACCTTCGTTCAATATTTCAATATTTCCTTTGTGACATCTGCGAAACATGATACAATACTATCCATAATATCTGCATCAATATCTGCAATCATTATTATGAACAGCAAGGGAGCTAATACTAATATATATATATATATATATATATATATATATATATATATATATATATATATATATATATATACACGCACGAGAGCCACTCAATACATTTTGCCCCCCCCCTCCCCAAGTTTCCTTTGTAAATTCCAGAAATCTTGTACACAAGTAGTTACAGACCTTCATTACAAGTTTTTATTTTTCCACATAGTCTCCATCCTTTTCTACGGCTTTCTTCCACCTCGAAACAAGGGCCTTTATTCATTGCTGGTAAAAGTCCGCTGGGTTGCGCTGGAGCCACCTCTTAACCTCCTCAACAACCTCATCGTCACTCTGAAACTTTCTTCCACGAATAACATCCTTCATTGGCCCAAACAAATGGAAGTGTGAAGGTACCAGATCCGGGCTGTATGGAGGGTGGGGTAATACAGTCAAGCGCATTTTTGTGATGGCCTCTCTTGTTTGCAAACTGTTGTGTGGTCTTCGTTATCGTTAGGCTGACCATACGTACCGTTTTGAACGGGACAGTACCGTTTTTTTATGGGTTCTGTATGGGTTCTGTCACTGAAGAATAATTGTAAGCTCAATATGTTTATGTACTTACTTTTTCATGAATACAGAATATTACATAACCCCCGTCCCTTTTTTGCCATCCCAATGTCCCGTTTTTGTCTCAAGGAAATATGGTCAGCCTAGTTATCGTGCAAAAGAAGAACGTCTTCCAGTTTTCTCTCCGGTCGAACTCACTTTATACGTCTCTGGAGTCTCTGTAGGGTAGCAATATATGCCTCCGACTTGATTGATTGTCCTTTCTTCATAATGTCCACCAGAATCACCCCTTTCACGTCCCAGAAGATGGTGGCCATAACCTTTCCTGTAAAGGGAGCCATTTTGAACTTTTTCTTGGTGGGGAGTTTGCGTGATGCCACTCCATGGATTGGCGTTTTGTTTCAGGTTCAAAGTGGTGTACCCAAGTCTCATCCCCAGTCACAATTCGTGAAAGGAAGTCATCCCCTTCTGTCTTGTATCGAACCAACGACTCGGAAGCAATTTCTTTTCTTTGGCTTTGTGATCTTCAGTCAGTTCGCGAAGAACAAACCGTGAACCCACTTTTGAGTATCCCAGTTGCTGAATTATCGTATTCACACTTCCTTCACTATTTCCTAGCTCTAGTGATAACTCCTTGTATGTGACGCGCCGATTTGATCGAATGATGCTGGTAGCACGTTGCACAGTGTGAGATGTGACAGCCGATGCCGGGCGACCGCTGCGTGGCTCATCATCGAGACTGGCTCTCCCTCTCTCCGATGATCTCACACGTTTAGACCAGCGTCCAACTGTGCTTTGATCAACAGCATCATCTCCGTAAATGTTTTGTAGACGTTTGTGAATATTTCCAACTGTTTCCTTCTCTGCGGTTAAGAACTCTATAACAGCTCTGTTTACGATGCACATCACTGTCAGACGCCATTTTCGAAACTGCGTTAACAATCGGTTTTATACAAGGGCGTTTAAAAGCGGTTTTATACAAGGAGGGAGTGTTCAAACTGGAAAAATCCGGTTATGTGAAGTGCAGAAGGTTCAAACTTACGGCCCAAAAGACATTTCAGCCCCCATGGCCTATTATTTAGCTAAGAAAAAAGGGTGGGGCAAAATATATTGAGTGCCCTTAGTATATATGGGGGGAGGTATGTTAATAATCTACTTAAGCTCCCGTCTCTCCGATTTTCATAAATTATACATCAGTAGCTTCGTTTCTTCATTAGGAATGCGATTTAGACAGTCTCTAGTAAGAGAAATGCTTCAAAACGTAACGTAACCTAATATTTTGAAGCACAGCTCGCCTTGCTATAATGCCAACTGGTTTTTTTTGCACGCTACCTGTTTTGCCTCAAGTATTCAGACCTTCAGAAAAGGTTGTATGCCTTCCTCATTGCAGCAGCCTAGCTCTACCCACCACACTAATTGTGGAAATGTACGTACGGCTTTTGTTGGATTAGGTTAGGTTATCTCAAAACAGTTGGCATTATAGCAAGGCGAGCTGTGCTTCAAAATGTTAGGTTAGGTTTTGAAGCATTTCCCTTACTAGAGACTGTCTAAATCGCATTCCTAATGAAGAAACGAAGCTACCGATGTGTAATTTATGAAAATCGGAGAGACGGGAGCTTAAGTAGATTATTACCGGAGATTTTTTTGAACTGTGAATTAGCCTAAGGTAGTCCGTGACATGTAAATTACATGGAATAATAAATTGGTACTTACGTATTAACGGTGACTCTAAGTAACTTTATTGACAATTGGTAAACGTTGGTTAAAATTAATCGAAACCTACGTGAAAATTATTGAATGCCCGGTTAGGTCACCTAACCAATCATGAAGGCCGTACACAGTTGACCTAACCGGGAATTCAATTATTACGGCACTTCAAAACCTAAAACGAATTGTTAAATTTAAAATTAAGAAATTTTATTATTCAGTAATTTTAAAGTTACTTAGGGTCACCCGTTAATAAGTAAGTACCAATAAATTTAAGTAAAAATTCAGTACACGGTTACTAAGATTTACTAAGGTTGAGTGTATCAATTTTTTTTCATTAAAATTCCTCTGTGGATCCAACAAAAATTAAAAAGGAATGAGATTACTTTGCCTCCATATTAATTGGGAATTTGGTGAATATTCGTTATAACACCACTCTAGATTTTAGGACAAGACAGTACATTTTAGGGTAATTTTGATGCGTTATGCACGAATTTGATTTCTGTTTTCTGTGCAAATGTATAATTTTTGAGATACAAGCAAATTAAATTATCTAAAAACTATACATTTGCACAGAAAACAGAAGTCAAATTCGTCCATATCAAATCAAAATTACTCTAAAAAGTACTTCATTATATAAAAAAAAAAAAAAAAAAAAAAAAAAAAAAAAATCCAAACCAAACCTTATTGGTAATATTCTGATCTTCCCTGAAAATACAATCACTTTTGCACTTTGGACATTTTAAGGATGAAGAAATTACACCATGATCAAAAAAAGTTTCAAAGCTTCGCTATCCTCGAAGGCAGTGGTCGGCGAACTTTTTTGGGTATTACCCCAAAATATATTTGAGGACGTAATCAGGACGTAAATTCGTAATATTCTAAAATTTAGAATAACGCCACATTTATGTAACAAAATAAAATAAAAATATACGAAAAAAATATCAGCACAAAGTGTCTCTCATACCGCACACATTACCCCAAAAAGTTTTAAATTTACCCCATTTGGGTAATTTACCCCTGTTCCCCGACCACTGCTCTAAGGCTAAGACAACGCGTCTGATGACTTGTTCAAAATCTAAACTACACGAATCACACATCCTTATAGGAGGAAACGCAATTAATGTAAAAGGCCTTTGTTTCGCGGTCATTAGTTTATAAAGGGCTTGATGATGATGACGTCATAACTATGGCGTCACTGGCTGGTCCTAGATAGCATAAGGATGACGTTATTTTCATTAATGTTGTACTTTGTTTTATTTGATTTGCACAAGAAAATAAGGTTATTTTCCTTAGTAATTTTGGTACTTTCCTGTTTTCCCGGACCCCACACTTTTTGCCGAAAATATCACAACTTAACCTAACCAATTGTCAAGCGCATAACAATTGACCTAACCATATTTCTTGTATGGGATCTTTTCGGTTTGACGGCCTGTAATATTTTTTAACATTACTTGTTTTTTATTGTCCAGTTTTAATCGAAGATGTAAAAAATAATGGTATTATTCTACTATTACACCCGTCTAACGTCCAGCAATTATTATATATTCATTAAGTAGATTTTTTAATTCTAAGACACTTTCCTTCTATAGCGTTTCCGTCGCAAATGCTTTGTTTTCGAGATATAAACATTTTTTTGGTGTGTATCTAGTGTGTGTTCGTACGTTCGTTTGTGTGTTCGTACGTTCGTTTGTGTGTTCGTACGTTCGTTTGTGTGTTCGTTTGTGTGTTCGTTACATGTCTGCCCAATCACTGCGCTCCATCCATTTCGAATTTGAATTACTTTCGTACCGGAATGGAACACTCATTCCACTCATTCAGAAGTACATTAGGCCTGGCTCTGTGATTTATAGTGATTCCTGGGCTGCCTACAAGCCTATAAGTGATTTAGGTTAGGTTAGGTCAGGTCAATTTTGAAGGTGAAATTTATGTTTTTCCTATGGTTTTTGATGTGTTTTAAACGAATCTGACCTTCAAAACCGCCGGAAATGACTCGTTTTCGATTGCCGGCTGGGGGGGAGGGGTTATCTCAAAAACGAGTCATTTCCGACGGTTTTGAAGGTCAGATTCGTTCAAAACACATCAAAAACCATAGGAAAAAACAAATTTCACCTCGAAAGGGAGACGGGTGTAATACTGTACATTTACCAAAATAATATTCATATTTTAGAGAAACAAATAGTGAGGCAGTTATATGCAATTTAACAAATTTAAAATACATATTTTTAAACCGTATTGGGATCTTTTTGGTTTGACGACCGGGATCTTTTCCGTTTGACTGCCGCCATCGAAACATAAGAGGTGAATGCCCCCAGCCTTCTTTACTTAGCCTTATAAGGCTAACTAACGAAAATATCACGACCTAACCTAACCAATCGTTAGGTCAACTGTACGACCTTGACGATTGGTTAGGTTAGGTCGTGATATTTTGTTAGTTAGCCTTATAAAGCTAACTAAAGAAGGCTGGAGTTTAATTATGTTTCAATGGCGGCAGTCAAACGGAAAAGATCCGACGACCGGCGGAAAATAACGAGTCATGGCTACGGGACCATCAAATTCTAGACTCTACCAACTGGTTAGGTTAAGTGAATGCCTAGTTAGGTTAACAGAATGCCCGGTTAGGTCAACTGTACGCCCTTGACGATTGGTTAGGTTAAGTCATGATATTTTCGTTAGTTTTACTGTCAAAACAAACGAAAATATCATGACTTAACCTAACCAATCGTCATGAGTGTACAGTTGACCTAAAACTTTCAGGGATTTTGAAATCTTAAAGCGTATATGATATTCTCTAAACTAAAATGTATAACTGCCTCACTATTTGTTTCTCTAAAACGGGAATGTTATTTTTTAAATCCTCGATTAAAACTGGACAATAAAAAACAAGTAATGTTAAAAAATATTACAGGCCGTCAAACCGGAAAGATCCCTTGTATGTCCATAATGAGACTTTAAAAGATTAATAATAATAACAGAAAAACCGGTGCTTTCCTGTTAGGTCAACTGTATGCCCACGACAATTGGTTAGGTTAAGTTGTGATATTTTCGACAAAAAGTCTGGGGTCCGGGATAACAGGAAAGTACCGTAATATTTTTAATGAGGATTCAGAATACATTAATATTTTTTAATGGTTTGGAGTGGTGTTATTAAGGATACGAATTCCCGGATAATATTCGTTTTGACAAATCGTGAAATTACCTAATACACATACACGTAATAATTGCACGCTCGTACCGAAATCCTACTCCGGCCGGCTTCTGCCTTAAGGAGTTAGCAAAATAAGCAAATAGTTTCGAATAAATAAGGCAATAAACAGGTAATAACGAAAACCTATCTAGAAACCAACCACCAAATACAAAAACCTAGTATTGGAACGCAATTAAGTTAACGCGATGCTAGTTTATAATGCAATGTAGATCACTAGAAACCATTAACGTGGGGTAACCTCTTTTAATTCCAATACGTGGGCTACGTCGTGGCCGATGTCGTAACGCAGCTTCCCGGAGATCAGCTCAGCGAAGTTCATCGACATTGGGTCTGGGTAGTAGTTGGATGGGAGACCGTCCTCCGCTCCCAGATTATGTAGCGACCCGTAGTTCGGATCCCACGTAAAGCTGTAGGTCCCCTCCATCATATGACCTTAGATGTCGCGAAGGAGGTTAAACAACCCAAATAAATTAATTCCAATACGTAACAAAAATAAACTATAACGAAAGCTAAATGTTAATTAAAACCCTTTCGCTCACGAATTATGATATAGGGTAAAAAAGAAATTTGCCTTTATGTGTGGTTATATAAGAATCAATATGGTTTATTTTTCAGCTACACAATTGTCTACCCAGTGAGTGAAAGGGTTAAATTCTTAATTAAGATAAATAATTGATAATTTAAAAGTGATCGTGGTTCAAAATAAATTAAGTCACTGTATAGACTTCACCACAACGTTAATAAATATCGGATTCAGTTAATACACTCTTCAAATATGAAATTCAGATAAGCTATAAAGTATAAACTATGCAAATGCAGGATGCAACACTCTAGTATAAATAACTTGAAAGTAACACTCAAAATAAGGAATATAAAAACCCACCACTTGATATGAAATCAGAATAACGATTGGTTTGAGAAGACACAAGGAAACTATGACCTTTCAGTATGAATACCTGCCAAACGGAAACTCGATAAGAGATCAGAATAGCGACTGACACATATGTTTAAAAGCCCACATCCGTACTACGTCGTTATACATTTGGCAGGTGAGAATAGTTCCATTTCTGTTCACGAATATTCTCAAATATTATCAGGAGAAGGCATTTAGCCATATTTTTGGCTTGGAGTGAAAAAGCAGAATATTTTTACATTATATTTACATGTGTACTTTTTCTGTGTGTGTGGTGTGTGTGTGTGTGTGTTCTATAAGCGAAAATTTATAATTTCTTCAAGTAATACAGTGTATTTTAACAACATTCTTAATGTACCCTAACTCAAACTAGGTTACGGCAAGTAATTAAGTTCCAGTGTTAATAATACCATTAACAAAACAACAATAACACTTTTGTATTGTTGAAGCGTAATTTGCCACAAACCAGAATTTGCAAGTAAATCTGCTTATCTGAAGGTAACAAACAACAACAAAAATTCTCGACTAGAAGAGCGATTTCGGGAAACTGGCTCTGTAGAAGATAAAAAAAGGAGTGGAGACTCAAATGTGGTTACTCGGAATGCATTGGATGATTGACGGAAGAGAGAGCTTACACGTTTACCAAGGAACTCTTAAAGGCGAATGTCACAGGAAACTGGACTGTAAAGGAGCACCATCCATAAAACCTGCAATAAACTTCAATTTTATTCCTATCGTGTCCGAGTCTTCCGAGTTGAAGAGGTCAGACAAGGAAAAGAGGCTGCTAGTTTAAGTACTTCGCTCGTTCTCATGACTTTCTTCTCCGGTGAAACCTGGTTCGACCTCGGTGGGTATTTAAACAGCCAGAATATGAGAACTTGGGTTACAGCAACTCCTTCATAGTCAAGAAATAGGTGTGGTGTACACTGTACAGTCTCGCGACGAAGGATAGTTGGATCACTCTTTTGGGAAACTGTAACTGCTGAACGATAGAGAGCCATCACTAAACAATTCATTACACTATTACTTGCTGGAGAGGGTAATGGGCGCTTCCAACAAGATTGGGTTCATACAACCACAGAAACGTTGGAATTCATTCAGAACTTCTTCAGCGAGGGAGTAATAAACGAGGGACTTTGGCCGCCCCAATACTCAGACTCGACCGTATTATTTTCTACGGGGACAATAATATAATCAGTTTGTAGGGCAAGAAACTGGCACAGCACTCAGGCCAACTAACGCGGCCCATTGCGTTGACTCCCAGAATATTATTATCAGCACCATCGGGAATCGAACCCCGACCTCAGTGTCTTCTTCATGTATAAGTAAACGATGTTAACCACTGAGCTACGGGTGCTGGCTTTCTATGGGGGGACACATTAAAAAGAACAATCGTATACGAACGCTACTATAGAAATGCGGTTGTTTTTATTAAAGCGAAACATAACCTCCTGCATCGACATCGTCACCGGCTATTCTATAACGCTTTTTGGGGAACATGAGCAAGCATATGGATATGCGCATCCAAAAACATGACAGTCTATTTTAATACTTTTTGTATTGTGTTCTTTCTCATCACCCGTTATTAGTTATCATGAACATTTCTGACAACTAAAAATTTTCATTCAAATTCATGCGAAAGGGTTAAACCATCAAAGGGTTTCTCCCTCTCCCTCTTTCTCTCTCTCATTTCATCCCCATGTATTTAATATCAGATTTTGATAGCTTTGTCGATCTTTCTCTGCTCTTATCATCGTATTTCATGACCTTTCAACTGCTCCTGTCGAGTATTCTCGATTCTCATATAACTTCCTGTGGTGCTCTGATCGAGTATATTCGACTTAGGTTTCCTTCAATCACGAAAACCCATCGTATTGATTCAATGATGGCATTGAAATAGAAGAGTTAAAGGGTTAATTAGGTTTACAATTCCTGCTTGAAAACTTTTTCTTATTTCTCTAATTTCACAATGATTATAACGGCCTTCTTTTATAATGTTAATATGGTGTGTTCTACTTCATGCCAATTGCACTTTGGAGCCATATTTTATTCGTGGAAGTAGAAAGTACAGGGTGATCGAAAGAGGTGCTCCCCCCCCCAAAATAGTTTTTTTAGGGGGGGGGGGGTTACTTGATCATCAGTTGTATCAGTTGTCTTTTCAATGTTCCTAAGAACATATAGAATCTTACAGGGTGATCGAAAGAGGTGCTCCCCCCCAAAAATAGTTTTTTTAGGGGGGGGGGGGGTTACTTGATCATCAGTTGTATCAGTTGTCTCTTCAATGTTCCTAAGAACATATAGAATCTGTCACCCTTCTTATGTTGAGGAGGAGATACAAAAATCAACAATATATTTAAAAATCTGTACTATTCCGAATGATTAATTTTTAACGCTCATTTGGCAGCCAGAAAAATCTTTTATACTGGCAGGTCAACTGTAAACAAGGATTACAAGAAAAGCATTGTCCTCTCCTATAACAAAAACTTGAAAGGAATTAAGAAAACTTGTCAGAGAATAGGCACTAATGTGGCATTCAAATATAATAACTGCATAAATGATATGTTAATAAGGAACAAACCTAAGAACGAAAAAGACCCGGGTGTGTGTGTGTGTGTGTGTATATATTAATATATATATATATATATATTACCATGTAAAGAATATCCTGATAATGTATACGTGGGAGAAACGGGAAGGGACCTCAGTAAGAGAATTTACGAACACAATAGAGATGTAGGGGTGGGGAATAAAAAAAGTGCGATATTCTGTCATGTTAGGGACTAGAACCATGTAATAGATTTCAATAATTGCAACTTTGTTTTCAAATCTAATAATTATGTTGAGCGTTAGAATTGTTGAATCTCTTCTTATAGGCTCTATACAAATTATATCCGATTTAATCTATCTTTTAACAAAATTATATGTAATAAAATTAAGAATTTTAAAATTACCCTCCAAAATTTCCCAGGCAACAGAAGTGCATGCATCAGGTCAAAGCTGGGTCGGAGGGGTCACTTAACTATCCTCTGACAAGAGGATGGGAAGGTTCAGTCAGCTAATCCCTCATAATTAACTTTCAGGTGTATATAAACTGTTCTCTGTTTATACGGTCATTATCAATTGAGAAGGGTTTGCGAAGAGTCGAAACTGTATTGGTGTTAAGAAATAAAAATTTACGTCTTCCTGAAGAGTGCTTTCCTTCTCCATATATATTATATATATATATATATATATATATATATATATATATATATATATATATATGATACACACAGACCATGCATGGAACAAGGAACTCTTCTAGGAAAATTAAATCCACTATAGTCCGAATAAATAATGGTAAATGACAAATACTATAGTTTTTTCTTTTTCATGATGCTAGCCCGACGTGGGCAACGTGTCACTCGCAAAGAGGTCCCAAAAATATAGCTTCCCTCACCAGCTATCTGCAAAGCAGATAGGATCCAGCTTTGGGACAGAAACGGACATGTTATGTGCCTTGAAAACTGGACGCTCAATTCTGCCAGTTGAGGTTTAAGTTTTGGTTTTTGGCTAAAAATATAATAGTTACCCCTTTTTCTTTGATGTATTCAATCTGACATGAAGGCAGCGAGTCTTTTGTTTATATTGAGGTTCTAAATGTAGTGGGATTAGGATGCTTTAAACCCTAGATCCTGTCCCAAAGCTGGATCCTATCTGCTTTGCAGATAGCTGGTGAGGGAAGCTATATTTTTGGAACCTCTTTGCGAGTGACCCGTTGCCCACGTCGGACTAGCATCATGAAAAAGAAAAAACTATAGTATTTGTCATTTACCATTACTTATTCAGACTATAGTGGATTTAATTTTCCTAGAAGAGTTCCTTGTTCCATGCACGGTTTGTGTGTATCATAAAAAACCTCAGGGAACCATTCTGAGTTCATTCCCATATATATATATATATTGAATTACTTAGCTTTTATGAGGTATATTACTTAGCGTTATCTTAAAGTTGACCAGTTCAAATAAGTTTTATGCACCTCCAAACTACTCAAGCTAAATTAGCAATTAAAACAATCTCATTTGTATATAAATTGACAAACTTCAAATTTATTTGTCATACAAACACGCACAATGTCACCGCCGTTAAGCAAAATTCAGAATAAGATAAATTCAAATGGCTAATTAAATCACCTCGTCATACGTTAATCTATATAGAGGGTGGACCATAAATCGCTTTACCTTCGTATTATAACGAAATTCACTTCGGTAAAGCGACTTATGGCCCACCGTGTATGTGGGAGGATGCACACTCTAAGTTAGACTCTTCATGATCGACATTTTCAGGACCTATAAACTCAGTGATTGAAAGTTGCCTTAACCTAACCTAACCTAACCTATCTTTAATGAATTCCACCTCGTTTACAGATTCATTTTATTTGTATGGACACTTGATTTGATTTGATAACTCCGCCTGGGAGTGGGCAAGCCAGCCCAAGTCTCAGCCGGTCCCAAGGCCGGAGAAAGGAGGAGGGTTGGCGGCAGGAAGGGCATCCGGCCGTAAAACTTTTGCCAAAACCTTATGAATGCAGATCCATTATAGCAAGAGGAACAACAAAAGTAACGGAAATCTCCAAGAAGGCACAGGAAAAGAGATTAAGATGGTATGGGCATTGGGCATGTCCAGAGGAGGGAGGAGGAGTATGTGGGACGACGGATGCTGAGGATGGAAATTCCAGACACGAGAAGAAGAGGTAGACCTAAGATGAGGTGGCGGGATAGACTGAAGAAAGATAGTGATAAGGGACTGGAGGAAGAGGTGGCTCAAGACAGAAGTGAATGAAGAAGGATCTGCAACAGCGACCCCACATAGAAGTGGGCTAATAAGGCTGCGAAAGAAGACTTGATTTGATGACTTCTAAATGGGGAATTCAATCAAGATGGAGTTATCAGACATGGTAGTGATGGGAAACCTCACTAATAAGACCTAGAGGTGATAAGATGCAATGAGGAGGACAGTTCTAAATGGGTTTGTTGGTAAGGTCACCACGCCGGTAAAAATAATTTTCCTTCGAAAAGAGAACTGAATTTTGTTATAAATGGGAGGGAATAGTAATAATTGTTGTTGTTGTTTTGGGGTTGTTTAACTTATTTCGTAACAGCAAAGGTCATGCGAAGGAGGGGACCTACAGCTTTACGTAAGATCCGAACTCGGATTGCCAACTTTTAAATTTCACAAAACCGGAGAGTTAAAACACGACCTTATCTTTTGATTTGCGCCCTTGGCTCGTTTTTACTTTATGATGTCACACATTCTGCAAATGATGACATTTTTGCTTACATTCTACAAATTATATGAAAGCTTTCGTGTATATATATATATATATATATATATATATATATATATATATATATATATTAGGCAACTGACACTAGGCCCTATAATAATGTAATTACATTAACTAAATAAAAGTACTTTTTCCTCACGAGTGTAACTCACTTCCATATTAGCCATTGCATGTTATTCTACCTGCAACAATAAAAAGGTCCCAAAACAAGACCAATTTGAATGTTTGTTTTAGTTCTAATCTATTACTTTTGTAAATTTAATTTAAAATAAATTGTCCTACTAGGCCGGACTTATGGGACACCCTGTATATATGATAATGATAAGCTTTATTGGTAAGATATAAATCCCCCAAAATTTTATATATTATATATATATATATTTTAGGGATGTACCGGAACTTAGTTCCGGTCGGTTACGTCCGGCCGGAACCTCAATTTTTATGAAGTTCTGGTTCCGGCCGGAACCGGAACTTTTTATTGTGATATTGGTTACTGTTTCACGAATTAAAACATGTTCTTATTAATTTTCTTATTTTTCCTCCAATCCATGATGTAACACAAAAGCAATTGTTAATGCTTCTTATTTTTCTTTCACATAATGTAGCTTATAAAGGCATTTTATGGTTAATAATTAAATACTATGTATGAAAAGTCAAAATTTTATTACATCAAAAATCATGTTATAATGACACCTAATGTATTTAATATATAGATAATCAAGATCAAAATATGCATAATTATATGAAATTAATGTAACTTTCTGATATCCACTGTGAGAAAGCAACAGAAAACACTGAACCAAAGATTTCTTTAATTTCAGTAAACTTTTTCTGAAAGAAATGGATACTGGGCAAGTTTGAGCTTAAAAGTACGAATGAAATTAAATTTCCATTTACGAAATAATAAAATCAAATTGTCCTTTGCTCTTTCTTTTTCATCATGAAAAGTGAAATATGAATTTATTCACTGTTCACACATTTACTTGTTTGGGTCTGAGAGCGGGAACCGGGGAAGATTGTGATGGAGAAACAGTTGTTGTTCTTCAGTTCGAGGTAGCAAGCGTGCACGTTTCTCCTCATATATATTACCGGCTTCAGAAAACAGTCTTTCAGAGTAGACAGAAGAAGCAGGACAGGACAAATACTTTCTTGCCACCTTGGAAATGCTTGGATACAGTAATTTAGAATCCCTCCAATATTTCATAGGGTCTTGATCCTTTTCAATAAATGGACCATTGGCATATTTGTCAATTTCATTTGCTATTTCAGTGAGACTATTTAGCCCATCAGTACGTTGTCTTTTGCTCAGCTTTTTCCCGCTACTTGTAGAAGCTTCCTGGAGTTCATCCTCTTCATCCTCACTGTAGCAGCTCAGAAAATCACGATGAATTTCTTTTGTAGAGTGCAGAGAGTTTTTGTGCTAGTTTCATTAATATTTGTCTGATATTCAGTATCTTCAGTTTCTTCATTATTATCTACAGAGATACTGGAAAACTTGTTACTTTCCCTGTCCTTCTTATCAGCAGTCGCATCACAAACTTTTAAATTGTATTTTTCTAGATTGTTTTGAATTTCAGCCAGAAGCAAGGTTCTTACTTTGTTCTTATGGTCTTTCATGAACTTTAGCTTACATCTAGGATCCAGAAAAGTAGTCAAAATATAGTTTTTTTAATTCAGAACATTTAGGCTACCTGAATCTGAAGAAAGAAGACTCTGTAGAGCACTGCGCAACTTTGCCTTCGTAGTTAGGATCCCACCATCACTTCCAGATTTTGACAAGTATCTGTTGAGGGCAACTACATGGGGAATGACATCACCTAGAGTTGATAAATTGGAACTAACCTGTTTTGTAATTTCAAAGAATGGTTGAAGCACACGAACTAATTTCTCAATGATGTCCCACTCATTAGCACTTACAATTGGAAGATCATGTCCATAACTAGCTGTGTAAAGCAGGATCTGTCTCTTTAGTGTCAACCCCCGTTCAAGCATAAGGTATGTGCTGTTCCAGCGGGTTTTGATTCCCATTTCAGTTTGAATTTTCTTCAGCTCGTTGTGGCCAACACTTGAATGATTGAAATGGGTACTGATACGGCAAATTTTTGCGCAAATATCAGTGACTGTTTTCTGACTGAAAATTGCGTCTTTCACGACAAGATTAAGCAGGTGAAGGAAGCAGTGCACACTGTCTATTTCTGCCATGCGTGCACCTGAAGATATATTAGCAGCTCCATCACGAACTAGGATATGTTGTGTCTCATCCTTAATTCCCCACTGAGTCATCATAGAATGAATCATACGCTCAATGTTTTCTCCCGTGTGGGATCCAGGAAAGTGCTTAGCAAAAAGGTACAGCATTCTGTCGCTGGAACTCCTCACTGATCCAATGACCAATTAATGATATAAATGATTCTACAGAGTGAGAAGAAGTCCAAATATCAGATGTGAATGATATGTGACGAGCATTTTCTGGGTCCAGTTCAGTTATGATTCGGTTTCCACGTCTTCGTACGCCTGGGGAAGCATAACATCCGTAAAGTATCTTCGACTAGGAAGCATATACCTGGGTTGAAGATGGGCAAGAAGTTCAATGAAACCTTGATCTTCAGCTATGGTGAAAGGCTGGTTGTCATTGGCAATCATCGTCATCACTTTCTGATGTACAGCAACAGCACGGTGGTCATTGATATCCTATATTTTTTTCTGATTAAAGCTTTCTTCTAGAGACATTTGGCGTTCCATGGCTACAAGTTTTCTCTGCTTGGGTGGTGGTTCAGAATCAGATGAACTAGTCTTTCTGCTTGTTTCAGCTGTTGTAGCCTTCTTTTGTTCATATTCCTGAAGATGCTTTGCCTTCATATGTTTGTGTAATGAAGTGGTGCTAAATAGGTTAGGGGGACAACCTCTTGGTCCCCTCCTTATACCCTTGCGACCAGTGGCGGCTCGTCGGTAGGCGCTGCGGAACTGCAGCACCCCTAAATTTTTTATTTACAATTGAAATAATCAAGAACAATATAAGGATGAGCTCACTGAATAACTTTTTCAATAACTTTTGAAACTTTTATTCATTGCTCAATGCTCATCCTTTTATTTCAGTAATTATTTCAACCCATTCTTAGAGACAGCACCCCTAGAATTTTTAGTCACGAGCCGCCACTGCTTGCGACACAGCTGACACTCCGCAGTCTCATCAGCCTGGTCCTCAACTGTAAAAAACTCCCAAACGAATGACATGGTGAACTTGATTTGTGGTCTGAAAAAGAAAAAAAAATACCGATAACTGGGTGGCTAGGATTAGGCTATAATGGTAATGCTAACGAGCCCAACATATGCATTTCTGTATAGAAAAAATTATAATTACTCTTTAAAAAAACTAACATTAGGCTGCGATTTCACACAACAGTAAGTACAGGAATAATAACAGTGATAGTTCAGCAATTATAACAAGAATAATTGAAAATTAGTAGCAACAAGAAGTGTGGAAAGAAACGTTATTTTTTGTTTAGAATCAGCGTTGCCAGATTTTCTCAACTAAGTTTCACCATAGCCATAAGTAAATTTCACCAAATTTCACCAACTCAAAAATATACTAAAAATGTTGCAAAAACAAGACATAGTAAATTTAGATTTGAAATGTACAGTATTGACACAATATTTTCCTATTGCTTTTAGTATTAGTATTTCCAAATTGCATTAATATCGAATTTAATATGGTCCAATATCGACATGGGTAGGGACTACCGCAGTAACCGCTTCACCACTTAGAGTGAAAGTAAACTTCTTTAACTTGACTCAAGTTAGAATAATAAATGCAAGTATAATAACGATGAAATTTAAAAAGTTAAAAAGTAGTTTAGCAAAATGCACAGAAAACGATCAAGGAATTTCTGGTAGGAAATGTGTATATTTTGTATTACATTACAAATACTGTAATTCAGTTACTTCAGTACTCCACACCTCTGGTTGTAACTACTTATTTACTGACTGTACAGTACGCATACCTCCTTACGTCCACCTCAGCTGCTATTCAGGGAGACACTGAGTCATGTGTGAGGCAGCTGGCTGAGCTGGGTGAGCTGACTAAACAAGTACTGGACGCGTCATCCCGATGGATCTGTGTGACTGGTTGTGTCGTGAAACATACTTGTCAGACTCGTGTCCCATAGATCGATTTTTTTTTACGTTATTATTTTTTCATGTACTTATAAAACAACTTAAATGCTAAACTTAATATATTTTAGGTGATATGACATACAGTTTTGGAAAAATACTATGCAAGGTGAATCTTACATTGAAGCATTGTTGTATTCCTATATAAAAAAAACACTGTATTAAAAAGTGGTAAAGCATATAAAACAAAGTGGCCTACATGAACTTCATTTCACGGCTTTAGTTTTAGAAATTACTTTAAAAACCGAGACAAAGACCAATAACATCATACTAGCATTTCTGGGTGTCCTATGAAACAGATTTTTTTGTTCATTGTTTAAGCAACACTTAAAGTTCCGGTTCCGGTCGGAACATTTTAAAAGCACCCTAATATACATATATCCAATTGAATACATGATCGCGTGCTTATCACAGACCATAATAAAGGCGGCAAAAATCAAGACATAAATGCGCGTGATAAAACGCCTGTTGTTGTCTCGATTCCCAGTAAGACACACACACGCGCACGCACACACACACACACACACACACACATAATTTACTCCCTGATTTCGCAATTTTCAGTAAAATTCGAGAGAATCACGTGACCAGTAATTTAATTGATTTATCTGCAGTAAACAGCTGGGGTAAACTGCCTTCAGGAGTTGCCAAGTCTCTACATAAAGACAAGGTAATATCTTTCTTCTTGTTGAAAAGAAATTTGTCGTTTCACTGGACGCACGCACGAGTGGTGAGAGTATTGGATTCGCCTACCATGATCATAAAAAAAAAGAACTTGCGTAATGTTTTTATTTTAAAATATTGGGTATACTTAATCAAATCTTTAATTTTTAGTTGTCGTGGTCGCCAAGAGATTCGCATTAAACTTTAAAGAAGAATACCTAAATTCAATTCAACTTTTATGAGAAACACAAATACACCTAACCTTTTCGCGTACTTCTCTTCAACATCCGCGTCTGTCTATCTGTCTGTCCATTTAAGGTTCTTAGAGAGAAAGCACTTATTTGAGTTGCCTGTATTACTAATAACTAAAGGGTCAAGTAAAGCGTGATTTGCATTGAGCGCATTTATCTTTATTCACTTTCAATTTCGTGTAGAAGTGTTTATAAAAGATTAAAAGATTTAAGTTCAGTAAAAAGAATATATTAATGGTAGAGTCGTCATACGCATGAATATATATATATATATATATATTATATATATATATACACAAAGAGAGTACAAAAAATAATAAATTTTAAACCAGGAAGCAGTTTACACGGTTGCAACACACACACACACACACACACACATATATATATATATATATATATATGCAGAAACGAGTTAAGGGCGTATGCATAGATGCATCATGAATGAAGATAAAACAAGCCGATTTCATGAAAATTTTATATATTTTTAAATTTTATTCTGGCATGATTAATATTAACTTTTCAGTGTGTGTGTATATATATATATATATATATATATATATATATATATATATATATATATCCCTTGTTACAGGAAATGGCGGCATTGCAGTTATCGTTTGAGCAACGTAAGTGGATTCTGAAGCACTACTGGAAGACGGAGAATGTGGCTGAGGTACAGAGACATTGGAGAAATGAGTTTGGAACATTACCACCATCACGGGTAACAATTACAAGATTACGTGATAAGTTTGAGACTGACGGAACACTTTCAACAGGATGGCGCGCCACCACATTACCAAAATGACGTTAGAAATTTTCTCAATGCTTGTTTTCCTAGAAGATGGATAGGACGTAGAGGATGTACGGAGTATCCACCACGATCTCCTGACTTAACACCCTTAGAGTTTTACTTGTGGAGCACTCTAAAGAACACTGTGTATGCTGAAAAACCAAGGACACTACAGACCTTGAGACACGAAATTGAAATAGCCTGTGCCAACATTCCACTCCGAACAATCCGAACAGTATGCCGATCTGTTGCGCGCCGTTGTCAAGAATGTATTGATGCTAGTGGCGGACATTTTGAACATTTAAAACATTAAAGTAAGCAGCACAACCATAAAGGTATTGACGCTGCTGGCTGATATTTCGAACATTTAAACATTAAAGAAGCCTATTTGCTATATATTTACTATCGCTTATTTTGCTATTGATATATACGTATGTTAAGGTGATATGTAAACATTTTTTGGGACACACTCTATATACACACTGTGTGTTACTTTGTGTGAGTTCGAACGACGGTTCAGGATCGACCTGCGGTCGACCCCCCCTGCAGCATCCCGCCTCATTTGCGGGATTTGGTGAGAGAGAGAATTGCTATCTGATTTCCTCCTGCCCTCATAGCCATCTACGCATGGCTGGTCAGGAACTTTGCACAGGAATCTGTCCAGCTGGTTCTTGAAGATACTCGGGTCGGTGTGCTGGAGATACCTTACTTCTCTCGGTAGAGCATTGAAAAGCTTTGGGCCTCGTATTCTGAGGGAATTTTCCATCCTCGTTTTCATGGCCCCCTGTCCCACAGCAGCTGAGACTGTACAAAATCTGCCTCTTCTCTCATTCCAGTTTGTTTCTATTTCATTTCTAAGGTTAGGGACAAAGCCCTCAAATATTTTCCATATGTATATTGTGTACTGCTCTCGCCTTCTTTCGAGAGAGTAGAGTTTCAGAGATTGTAGTCGAGACCAGTAGTCTTCACCTTCCGTTTCTTCTATCTTAGACGTAAAAGTCCTTTGTATAGCTTCAATGTTCGCAATGTCTCATTTTCTGTATGGGTTTGTGGGTACTGAGCAATACTCAATTGTCGGTAGGACCAGGCTCTTCCATAATTTGAGCATGATGTTTGCTTTTCTGCTGCGGAAGTATTGTATTGTAATTTGATGTAGTAGTGCTCTCCGAATTCTGTATCCGACGACATTATTACTCCCAGATCCCTGACTTGTAGATTTAGTGTTATCTGTTTGTCTTGCAGAGTTTTGCACCTTTTATTCTACAGTTTGTTATTACCATATCTTAGAAGTTGGAATTTTTCTTCGTTGCACTTCATATTATCATTTTGTAATTTTCTTATGTCACCTTCGTTCAATATTTTCTTACATATCTTTGTGTCATCTGCGAAACATGATACAATACTGTCCTTAATATCTGCATCAATATCTGCAATCATTATTATAAACAGCAAGGGAGCTAATAGTGTCCCTTGTGGGACAGAGCTCACGACTTCCGATTTAACTCCGTTTGCCACCACTCTTTGTGTTCTTTGCGTCAAGAAATTAAATATCCATCTTCCTAGCTTTCCAGTAATTCCTGTTTTCTCAAGTTTGTGTGCTATGATTCCATGGTCACATTTATCGAAGGCTTTAGCAAAGTCCGTATACATTACACCTATGTTTTGTCTTCGACACAATGTTTCCAACATTTTCTTCTGGTGGTCTAGTAGCTGTGATAGGCATGATCTTCCATCCCTGAAGCTATGTTGATTTGGGTTGTATAGGTCCTTCTTGTAGGTAGTAGATAGTTTTACTTCTAATTATGCGTTGAAAGCACTTTATAAGGTGTGAGGTGAGAGCCACTGGCCGATAATTCTTGGGCATTGCTCTGTTACCACCTTTAAATAGGGGGGCAATGTTCGGATTCTTTAAGGGGAGCGGAATTTGTCTTATGTCAAATGATTTCGTCCATAGTAAGTATAGTAGTTTGGCAACACTCTTTTACATTTCTTCAGAAACGTGGCACTCCATGTATCTGGCCCTGGCGCTGAATTGTCTCGCATCTGTGATAAAGCCTTGATTACATCTCCTTCCGTGAACTCGAAGTCCATTAATAGGTATATAGAGCCTAATATTAACCAATTTGATGTTACTGGTTTATAGCGTAAAGTTGGCACTACAATAATGATAATGGTTAATTGATTGATAATGATTGATGGTTAATGGTAAGGCTGGAGTCACCAATTTATAGTCACTCCAGGATCACCAATTTATAGTGGCCTACGGATCACCGATTTGATGTGGCTGTGAAAGTAGACTTACTATAATCACCGAATAAAATTATGAAATTAAGGTCATCACTTTGGAGCCTACTGCCCAAATAAACAATATTTAAATAACAGAGAAATTCCCTTGTTGGTTTGTGTTTAATTAGGAAAATAAATCAATTATTTGTTCACAACGATTAACAGTTCAATAAAGGTATTTATAATGATTAACAATGATATAACGGCATTTATATTATGCTGAAGATGACTGAGTATTAGCAATAAGAAATGGTTACACAGTCTAATTGTTAAGTAAGTACAATGACGATAAACACTAATTTAGATAGGCTAATGAAATGCCGAGTGAACACAGAATAAATAACGAAGACTATTGAACAGAAATAAGGGAAATAATGCCTGTACAGTTGGTACAGTTAAGTGGATTAGGCCGTCAAGAATGAAATGCATAAAAGAGCACAAACAATAAAATGCACGATAATTAAATTATATGAATGATCACAATAACAGGGTGATATAAAATTACGATATTGGTACGACATTTGAATAGGCCTACTGCGGTCTTAATGAGTGTGTTAGTTTTCGTTTGCTTGCGTACACTTGGATGTAGCCTAAACGCGACGCACGATTACACTGTGTAGGCTTCGTGTGAATTGCTTAAGACGAAGGCAAGGAAGCTTACCGAAAATGATGAATACTCTGGAGATTGAAGATCTACTTGAAGATTGACCATATTGCGTTGGCCCTTGCTGACCTTGGATACTAGACCTAGGTGAACTTTGACTGTATTGCGTTTCGCCCGTCGAAGATGACCTTGAAGACGGTCGAGGGGCCTGTTGAAATACTTGTTGAATGGGCGCCGATCGAATTGTGGTGGAGGATGAGCGACGAGCGAAATGGGTTTGTAGCTTGTAGCTTAATAGGAGGTTTACGGACCTGGGCCTCGAAAGGTGCTTCTGTAGTCAGATTGGCCTTGCCGGCGAGAGGATGAAAGTTGCCAGCCGGTAGAGAACTGGTAAGAGGCCAACGGAACGCGTACAGCAGTGATGCTCTTTCTTGCAGGAAGGAATTGTAGAGTTGCCTCAAGTGTTGCTTCGTTCTTGTAAAGTTGAAGTGTGACTTGGGACTGAGGCCGGCTGAGGTCGTGATGGCACTGCGTGGAGAGAGTAGACTCACGAGAACAAAGTACGAGCGGAGTGAGGTGGTTGTATTATCGGTGGGTGGTGTTGGATAGAGGGGTGCTGTATGCAGTGGTGTGATGAATATACCTGCGGAGTCCTCCTTTCTTGTTAGCAGGGCAAGCTGTGCTTTTATCGTTCTCATTTCCTCTAAAAAATTTGTTTCCTTGCTCCAGTTGTTACTTCTAATTCGGATAAGGTCTGTTCTTTCCCGTTCTCTTCTTTGCGTACCCTTTATGTGAAAATATGGGCACTCTATATTTAGGCATTTTCTCTCTGTCAGTGACTGTCTGCACATAGGAGGGTGGAAAAAGTGGCAGTTTTGTCCGTATCTTCTTCTTCCATTCCTCATCATTTCGAAGCATTTTTTTTGGGCGACTGTACCTACAGTTTGATCCACATATGCACGACCCTGTTTTATACTGTAGTATTCGCATATGGCCCGTCTTTAATCTCCTTACGAGCCCTGTGATTCGATTGCTTTTTTCTGTTCCGCCACCACTTCTTCCCTACTCAATGTTTTTTGGCTTCGGCAAGTTTTCATTAGTGTTCCTGGTATCTTTCTCATATATATATATATATATATATATATATATATACAGGGTGGCCAAAAACTATTACCCTGATTTTGAGCAATATAATTTTACCTTTATCAAATGTTATTTGTACAATCAATATACGTGTCCTGTATAGAATTTCATGGTCTATCTCCTGGTGACGTTGGATTTTTGCTAACTGTAACCATTATTTTGTAATTCGCTGTTATACAGACACGGGTAGAAAAACTCTGTTTCTATACAGTTACCTAATTGAGTCCAAGATTATGGGGAATGTGCCCTCCTCCATTATCAGTGCACGCTTGCAACCTTGACTTCTCCCTTATCGACGGCAGTACCGCATCAAGAATTTTTTCTTGTTAATAAGCTGTAGTGATTTTGGCATTTTGATCAACAAAAACCATCTCTGACTTTCCTAACTTTGAAATAAAGATGGAAACCATGACTTTTTGAGAAAAATGCGGACTGATAGATTTTTTGTCCTGTCTTCCATAAACTCGGTCATTTTGTGTGTTTATTGTTGAAGCAACCGTAAAGGTCTTCTCGTCGTTGAACCATATTTTCGACACTTCTCTGTCTGGGAATCGATCTAACAGAGCACGACATTTTTCAACTCTTGCTTGCTTATTTGATGCAGAGAGCTTATGAACTTCGACTCTTTTAAAACATTTAAGACCCAGATCATCTTTGCTATACGACGAACACTAGAGCGAGAAATACCAGTAGTTTTTGAAATTTCTCTAACGGACTTGTAGCCGTTCTTCTTGATTGCATATCATGAATGAAACCATGTCAATATTTTCCTCAATACGTGATGTTTTTGGCCTTTCACTGCCTTCTTTCCGTTTGGTCGACCCTGTGATATCGATTTTCTTTATGAGATATTGAAGTCCAGGTATCGTCCATCGTTTATTTGGAAACTCTCTTCATTCGTTTTGCGCCTGTGTTTCTCCTTACACAGGTTCAATATCAATGCCTCATCTTCCAAAGAATATTTCATTATGTTATAACTTGTTCACCAGCTATAGTAGCAGAATGATGGTCTGAAATGAAAACGGAAATAAATTAATTATTTTGCGTAAAAATCAGGAAAATTAATTATTTATGGAGAAACTGACTGTCATCTGAAAGTATCAGTTGCCGACTTTGACCACCTTTCAATTGAGCACCATATTCTGATACCTCCCTCTAGTTGTGAGCCTGTACCTCTACTCCTGGGACATTGAATCTAGATTCAAAGCCAGCATTTGAAAGAGTAAAAGTATGGGAACAACATACGGCCTCAGCAGTAAGATCAATATACAGGGTGAGCCACAATATTTTTCAAATTTGGGTAATAGTTGTTTTTGGCCCACCCGGTATATATATATATATATATATATATATATATATATATATATATATATATATATATATGATGATGAATTTCACACTTCAACACGTGAAATGATTGAATGATGCAATTATTGTAAGTAGTTTTATAGCAAAATTTATCAATGTGCAAAGTATTTGTTTCAAAGCAAGTAGACGAGAGACAGATCGTGATGAAATCTAATAAACAAATGACCTTTTTTGTACACTTCTAAAGTTTAAATTGGAATGTAGCACTACAAATTTCCAACTTTCTCGGTTTTTCAGATTCGTAACCGCTGCCAAAGGCATAATGTCTATAAGGTGGACAAAGAGGACAGTCACCTATTCAACTGCGACTCGGATCGCACGTCGCTTAACTTTGCCAATCTAACAGGAAGCAGTAGAAAAACATGGCTACAAAGTAGCCTCTCACGCATTATATGTATAACATATATATATGTGTGTGTGTGTGTGTGTGTTGTGTGTGGAATGTAAAGTATCGAAAGAAGTTCGCCTAAAATATTCTTAAAAAAATATAAAAAATTACTAATCACTAACAACTAAATTCTGTTTTTGAAACTTTATTACTGTCACTAAAGAGAACAAAGTATTCAAATAAAAACAAAATATAAACTAATTAGTAATTTTTTATGCTTTTTAGAAAACTGATGTTTCTAAGCGAACTTCTTTCTGAAACTGTACTATCGGTTCCCATAGTAATGGGCACACTAGTCCAGTGTATCCCAACTATATAAGAACCTTCATTTTCCGAAATGTCTACATGAAAATTCATGGATTTTTTGGGGTAGGTGGGGTTGTTTGGGGGTTCGGAGCATTTACCCCATCTCCATGTTACATGAAAATTCGTCAAAGAGGTGGTGAATATTTTGCATAAAATATTTACAGTAAACTTACGTGAAAGAAAAAAATATAATTTCTTCAGGTGGCAAAGGTGGGTATTCTCCTCCTCCGACTCGTTTCTCAAAGACATTTTGCATGCCCCATTTTCCTTCCCATTTGGGATTTTCTAATTTTCGTTTTGAAGTCTATATATATATATATATAATTATATATATATTATACAGGGTGTACATAAAGTCAGGATCTATTTTTGTGAAGCACTTGGAAATTATATGGAATTCAATCATAAAATGATAAAGTGGTAACATTTATTAAATAATTAAGAGTAGGATTCGACGTGACGCCCATCAGTATCCCTGCACAGCTCAAATCGTTCCGCAGCATTTCTAAACACATTCTGGAGCATTTGCGGGTTATGTTATCTGCAGCAGTTCGTATACGTGTACGTAAGTTTTCAAGACTCGTAATCTTCGTCTGATAGACGTGCGACTCGATAAAGCCCCATGCAAAGAAATCTAAAGGGGTTAAATCTGGTCATCTCGCTGGCCAAGGTCTGTTGCTTCCGCGTCCGATCCAGCGATTTGGAAAACGTCCATTTAGATAATCCTGAACAATTTTGGCATAGTGACAAGGAGCACCATCATGTTGATAGACGACGGAGATAGGATTGTTAGTACCGTCGTCTATCAACATGATGGTGCTCCTTGTCACTATGCCAAAATTGTTCAGGATTATCTAAATGGACGTTTTCCAAATCGCTGGATCGGACGCGGAAGCAACCAAAGACCTTGGCCAGCGAGATCACCAGATTTAACCCCTTTAGATTTCTTTGCAAGGGGCTTTATCAAATCGCACGTCTATCAGACGAAGATTACGAGTCTTGAAAACTTACGTACACGTATACGAACTGCTGCAGATAACATAACCCCGCAAATGTTCCAGAATGTGTTTAGAAATGCTGCGGAACGATTTGAGCTGTGCAGGGATACTGATGGGCTAACGAAAATTGAATTAACTTTTAACTTAATTGTTTTGCCGGCATGCTAACTCTGCGAGGCTGCCAAAAGATTAATAGCTACATGGTCTAAATTAATGGGTTAGGTTAAAAAGTACCATGAGTCATCCACGCATTATGACGTCAGTATGTAACCTAACACCTTATCCCCCACCAGAAGCAGCAGAAACTCGCGTAGGTAATACTAGTACGCGAGTTGCTTTTGAAGATTTAAAAATAGAATATGACTCATCATGGAGAAATGAAAAATTTGCAATTTTTGTTATATTTCTTTATTGTTTTATACCATACAGCTTAACATAAAATACAATTCGATTAACATATGTAAATGCATACTCATTTTTTTGAGATCCGTCAGGTGTATATTTACCAACATAAATACGACCTAATGGTTTAGATGAATCACTCGTTGATATCATAATTAAAGTATTAGGGAATTGCAGTAACCTGTTCACCTAATTCACACACGTGCTTAAGTCTACGATACATTCTAAACTCTTTAAAAAGTGAGTACCACTTTGTTCTTGGATGATGCATTACTTGCTCTGCACTATGAGAGGAGTCAAGATTAGGTTCAAACAAAACACAATGTGGAACAATTAAATATGGAGATGGTGATATCCCTACATTAGGTCCCTCTATCCTTTCCCTACCCTCCTTCTTACGACTTAATGAATCTTCATAATTAATAACATATCCAGACATATTCAATTCTGGAATACTATGGAATGATACACCTGTTACTTGATAATAATTAAATTTTAAAATGGTAGATTTAGCCTCATTAGTTAAAAGATCCAAACACAAGGTATAATATCCATCTGCATTAACATCAAAAGTATTTTTAGACAAATAAACAAATTTCATTGAAGCTTTAAATATCTTCTCCTTTGAACGCCTTCTAACAATCTTTCGAGGAAAAGTCCGAACAAACTTCCTTCTTCGATTATGATGACGAAAGTAACCACGACGATACATCTTGAACAGTAATTAATACACGTCAATCCGAAGCAATTGCAATGAAGAGAATGAAGTTTAAACAATTTGTGGGTCTATTTATAGATTCTGTTTACGTCATGTTATGACAAGAATCCTATCCCCTTAGAATCCACCAGATGGAACCCTTGTCACTATGCCAAAATTGTTCAGGATTATCTAAATGGACGTTTTCCAAATCGCTGGATCGGACGCGGAAGCAACAGACCTTGGCCAGCGAGATCACCAGATTTAACCCCTTTAGATTTCTTTAATAAATGTTACCACTTTATCATTTTATGATTGAATTCCATATAATTTCCAAGTGCTTCACAAAAATAGATCCTGACTTTATGTACACCCTGTATTTACAGTAAACTTACGTGAAAGAAAAAAATATCTTAATTTTCTTCAGGTGGAAAAGGTGGGTATTCTCCTCCTCCGACTCGTTTCTCAAAGACATTTTGCATGCCCCATTTTCCTTCCCATTGGGATTTTCTAATTTTTCGTTTTTGAAGTATATATATATATCTATATATTATAATATATATATATATATATAATATATATATATACACTGTAATATATATATATATATATATATATATATATATATATATATATATATAATATATATTATATATATATATATATATATATACTTCAAAACGAAAATTAGAAAATCCCAAATGGGAAGGAAAATGGGGCATGCAAAATGTCTTTGAGAAATGAGTCGGAGGAGAGGAATACCCACCTTTGCCACCTGAAGAAAATTATGATATTTTTTTCTTTTACGTAAGTTTACTGTAAATACAGGGTGTACATAAAGTCAGGATTTATTTTTGTGAAGCACTTGGAAATTATATGGAATTCAATCATAAAATGATAAAGTGGTAACATTTATTAAATAATTAAGAGTAGGATTCGACGTGACGCCCATCAGTATCCCTGCACAGCTCAAATCGTTCCGCAGCATTTCTAAACACAGTCTGGAGCATTTGCGGGTTATGTTATCTGCAGCAGTTCGTATACGTGTACGTAAGTTTTCAAGACTCGTAATCTTCGTCTGATAGACGTGCGATTTGATAAAGCCCCATGCAAAGAAATCTAAAGGGGTTAAATCTGGTGATCTCACTGGCCAAGGTCTGTTGCTTCCGCGTCCGATCCAGCGATTTGGAAAACGTCCATTTAGATAATCCTGAACAATTTTGGCATAGTGACAAGGAGCACCATCATGTTGATAGACGACGGAGATAGGATTGTTAGTACCGTCGTCTATCAACATGATGGTGCTCCTTGTCACTATGCCAAAATTGTTCAGGATTATCTAAATGGACGTTTTCCAAATCGCTGGATCGGACGCGGAAGCAACAGACCTTGGCCAGCGAGATGACCAGATTTAACCCCTTTAGATTTCTTTGCATGGGGCTTTATCAAATCGCACGTCTATCAGACGAAGATTACGAGTCTTGAAAACTTACGTACACGTATACGAACTGCTGCAGATAACATAACCCCGCAAATGCTCCAGACTGTGTTTAGAAATGCTGCGGAACGATTTGAGCTGTGCAGGGATACTGATGGGCGTCACGTCGAATCCTACTCTTAATTATTTAATAAATGTTACCACTTATCATTTTATGATTGAATTCCATATAATTTCCAAGTGCTTCACAAAAATAGATCCTGACTTTATGTACACCCTGTATTTACAGTAAACTTACGTGAAAGAAAAAAATATCTTAATTTTCTTCAGGTGGAAAAGGTGGGTATTCTCCTCCTCCGACTCGTTTCTCAAAGACATTTTGCATGCCCCATTTTCCTTCCCATTTGGGATTTTCTAATTTTCGTTTTGAAGTATATATAACAGAAGTATTACAAAAGTCACAGACACTACCAAAGACCCGATGATCCACTCTTGGGTAGCCAAAGAGGGAAGTAAACATTTCTAAAAAAAAAATTTAAAGTACAACTCTCATACCATGCAAACCACCACTCCGAAACAATAGTGTTCACACCATGCACACACATTACCTCGTGCACACAGACACGAATGAAAATTTGAGGCAAATAGTAAGAAAAAGAAGAGAAAATTATTAAGTGGGAGAAGCATCGTTTCATCGAAGTATAATTTACTCGTCTCCGCTTTTGCTCCCTTCCTGATCACCCCAAGTCCAATTATATTTATTGATCAGAACTCGATTTGCGAAAAATCTCTATCTAATCTTCTGTTGGGATTGCAAAATTGTGAATTTATGAATAGTAGGATTTATAATACGAATTGTTATATAAATGGAAAAACATGTTAGGATTTAATAGTAAGGGGATAAATTCCTTGTATCCCTGAGATGAATTTAGGCAAAGAAGGACGTGACTTTTGACACGAAGCTAGAAGAACAGGTTTCCATACGGTCGTACTTGTAATATTGTTTAACCAATAGGGAATGGGGATAGTCATGCGATGCCCCACCTCCCGTTTCGTCCAATCCTGTCTTCATAAGCAGTTTTAGTTTTTAAATACCATTCGATATACAGTATATAATTAAATCATTTAATCTTGTCAAATAGGTTAAATAAGTTAATTAAATAATATAAAGCAATTAGAATCTGAAATTCCTCTCATACGATGTATTCTAAATTTCTTTTAAGTTACAGGTTTATGGAAAAAAAAAAGATCTCGCTGTCGAAACCATAACTGAACGAACACGATATGGAGTGAACCAGTGAGCGTCCAGGAAGGCAGTCGGGAACAAGCCACCAGAGAGCTCTGACCGTCTGTTCGTGAGAGTGCGATAGGCCACTAGTCAGAGAAAGAAGCTTGGATCGTATTAAAAATTACTTTTAAAAAGTAATTAAATCAAAATTACAGTTACCGTCTTTCAGATTTAATTAAATTACAGCACCGATTATTTTGTTTCTGAAATAATTCAATTACAATATCTTCTCTAAAATAAATGAATTACTCTCCCTTTACTTATTTAAGAGCTAGAAACTAAAGATGGAATCTTTTTGGGGCAGCAAGAAGCACCCAATCCTTTGAATAAAAGCATACATTACACATTACATCCAATGCACATATGAACAAAATTATCTTTTCATTGTTACTAACTGGACCCCATTGAATGCACTGAAATATGTAGTCAGCAACGTTTTAACTATGATAAAACTGTAAATAGAAAGATGTTCCCACTTATAATAATCGCTTTATCTGTGAATTTACGAATCCTAGTAATCCAGTTCGTAGACACTTTTGTGGTCATGTACAATCGGTTGAAAATTCTTGCTGTGAAACTCAATTTCATGTTCTTACCAATATTATAATCCTCTAATAGTGCCTGACAACTTAACTGTAACCTACTAAGTGGAATTAGTAATTTGTTATTAAAGTAATTAATTACCGTAATTCAATTACTTGTAATTAATTATTTTACAAGTGTAATTAAATGATTGTTTCCACCTATTTTTCTATGTTCATGGAAGGACGGTAAAGGTTGTAAACGTAGGAAAAACCGACCGTGATTGGTTAGTATTTAATGAGTCTTGCAAGGCTCTTTTCATTTCTTGAAATTCTGTCATTTCTCAGATAAAGTCTGTGAATTATGTTACACTGGTATCCTACCCTCAGCTGTAAGTACAACTGCACTAAGCATCAACAGATAGCGTAGTGGACAACAGGCTTATAGTAGGCAGAGCCTATTATTGCTGAACTCTCTCATCATTTACTTCCCCGCACTGAGGGAGAGGCGTCTCTTAATCGAAGAGGAGAAGGCGGGATGCGAACCCGGGCACTTCAACGCCACTTCCCGAAACAAAGCAACTCTGTCACCGGGAGGGCGGAAAGAATGGGTATAGCAGCCACAACTACGCACGATCTTTGACGGTCTTCTGCCATCGCTCCATTCATTCCAAGAACATGATTGTCACCATTTTAAGATCATCATTCGTCACCATTTTCATTCTCAACGGCACGAGATATTTCTCTGTTTATTAAAAAATATATATTTTATGTCCGCTAATTTTTAATACCTCTGCGATCCTACATACTTTTATTAGAGCTTCTTTACTTTCTTTCATTTGTCTTATCTCCTTAAGCGCAGACGTCTCATCCATCAACCATC
Organism: Bathynomus jamesi; assembly: GCA_023014485.1. NCBI lineage: Eukaryota > Metazoa > Arthropoda > Malacostraca > Isopoda > Cirolanidae > Bathynomus > Bathynomus jamesi. The sequence goes on along the minus strand of JAJOZX010001146.1, from coordinate 673,999 downwards.
CATCCATCCATCAGCCATCCATCCTCAGTTTTACGAAAAGCATCTACTATGTAAGATATGCTGAAGCTCAATCTTAACGCTGTCGCCTGAACATCGGAGTATAGAATGCGCTATTTTAACAACCTTGAAAATGGAAGCTTTTACCCCCTTACTGTTATTGGCATCATAAAATACACAGCAAACATTTACAGTTGCAACGTTCCTTTCTGAGGAAATATACAAAGCCAGTTATTAATCACTGTATTTATCAGATCCATTGCGCAGCTGGTCATACAATGTAGCTTATAATGTGACAGAGGGACAAATTATAGGTTGCATAATGAAGCTACCTTATAAAGTCATACGTGGGCAGCAGTTTCGGAAGTTCCAAATAAATCTTCAGTGGAAATATTACCATATGCCATTCAACTGCAAGAATGGCATCAACCGCACTACCAACAAATATACACTACAGTAATAATCAGAGCATACGAATACTCTTGACCACCACGGAAAAAATCTGCTCGCTTCGGCAGCCAAAAAAATTAAATAAATACATAAATAAAAATTAAAAGTAGACAGACAAATAGATAGATGGATCACTCGAGGAAAGTGAAACAAAGGCTTATATATATATATATATATATATATATATATATATATATATATATATATACACGCACTGTATATGAAAATGAAAATGAAAAGGTTTATTGGCAGACTATAGTCCATATGACAAATATTATTAATACAATGACAGTTCATACACTAAGGATAAAAATATATACAATTGATTAGAAATAATACTGCACTGTCGAAGTTAAGTGGAGCTACAGACAGACGTTTTCGTACCAAAAAGTCCATAGCTTAGAGGATAAATGGCAGGACTCATGGATAGCTTGGATGATCGGGTTGGTTGATTTTTTAATTCTTTGCATTAGACTGTGTTGAGCACGTCTTGTTACCTCCGGGAAGCTCGGAACATTGCGGGTTGCAAACATTTGCGAAGCTGAGCATCTCGGGGGTAATTTATGTAAGAGTCTAAACGACCTGTTGTACAGCAAATTTAGGGTTCTGCCAGAACCTTTTTTATAATTCACCCAGAGTTGCTGACCGTATATATTACTGCAGAAAGTACGAAAGAGTGTGTCTTTAGCTTCACTTGTACAGAAACGAAAGTTCCTTATGGTCATATTCGCTTTAGCACACAGGCTTCGAGATTGTTTCCTTATATCCGAGTCATCACTCAAGGAGCTGGTAATAGTTTGACCCAAATACTTAAACTCTTGTACTTCCTCAATTACTTCACCGATCAGGCCAAGCGAACGCGGCCCATTACTCTCAGGAGTCGAACACCATGTGTGTATGTATTTAAGTATGTATGTATGTATGTGTATATTCATTTGATCATCGATACATTCAATGTATACGATGAGAATCCATTTTAATTATAGGTAAACAACATAATAAAATATAGAGTCTAAAAGTACCTCTTTCTTCAAGATAATTATCATAGAAGCGAACATTTCCCCTCTTTTGATTTATGCATAAAAAAAATTACCTTTTAATTTTAACCCTAACTAATCTCTTTTACCTTTTTCCAATTACGACTCCACGACTTTACTTTAAACACGACCAGTTTTTTTTTTTTAATTTTCGTGCCTTTAAATTACTGTAATAAACGTAAAAATTTCTCCGTACTGTTTTTATTTTAATTCCGTTTAAGTTCTATATCATTTATTATTATTATTACGATATTACCCCATTTCCCCCTCGTGGGGGTGAGGGGTGGGGGTGAGGGGTAGGGGTGAGGGGTAGGGGTGAGAGTTAAACATTTTTTTTTTTAATGGAATTTTAAAGGGAATTTAACGGCAAACTCGCGTGATTATACGTCGGTCGCGTACTTCGTTCGTACTGATCGAAATCCTTTTCTAAAATTCGTAAATTCTTTTTCGTGACGATTTCTGAGTTTTTTTTTTTTTTTTATTCATTTGATTTATGCATAATGCTGTTTTTGAGAGGCAAAGTCACGTCACGTACAAAGATATTATCGATGTTTTAAACAGTAAATTTATTACGACTATACATATAACCTTTGGTTAGCTTCCGACCGAATTGTTCATTCTGACGAAGGTCAAGCTTTTCACTCCACCTTAGATCTACAGTTTAACGTGGAATCCGAACCAGGCCCCATCAGCAGCAGCCCAGCGTCTTAACCACTAGGCCACCTAGGGTACCCATTTTTCTACCAACCACTTTCTTTATTGTGTGGAGGGATGAACAGTTGGGTTTTGCTGCGCGCCGACTGCCGTCGGGTCTCGAACCCGGGGTCGATGGATTCATAGTCAGCGACGCTAACCACTACACCACCGATGCATTCATAGTTTAAGCGGAAGTATGAAGAGTTAAACATCTTTCATAGAGCATCATTCCGCTCATACATCCATTTCAGGGTACGAGCAACTCGCACCAGCATTGCCAAGCAAAGAGTGGGGTCATTGTACTGACGGAGGCTTTCGTCCAACAGAGAGCATTGTTGCTTACAGTGGTGATGAACCATCACCACTGTGAGCAACAATGCTCTCTGTTAGTCGAGAGAAAGGAACACCCATATCCATACTTAATTTACTGCAATATATATATATATATATATATACACACACACACACCTTTGGTAACCTTTGGTTAGCTTCCGCCCGAATTGTTCATTCTGACGAAGGTCAAGCTTTTCACTCCACCTTAGACCTACAGTTTAACGTGGAATCTGAACTACGCCCCATCAGCAGTCCAGCGTCTTAACCACTAGGCCACCTAGGGTACCCATTTATCTACCAACCACTTTCTTTATTGTGTGGAAGGATGAACAGCTGGGTTTTGCTGCGCGCCGGCTGCCGTCGGGTCTCGAACCCGGGGCCGATGGATTCGTAGTCAGCGACGCTAACCACTACACCACTATATAGGGTGTTTGACAATAGGTCTGCCATACTTTCGGGGGTGTTATCGAGTAAAAAAGTTAATACAACATAGGTTCTATTTCCAACCGTTGAGATGAGGTACACCTTATAAATGTTCAAAATGTTCGTCTCGGTTTTCAATGCACAGCCTTGCTCGTTCCAAACAAGAATTCACTGCCCATTGCATCATTTCGGGGTGTTCTCGTACGCAAAAGGGGACACAAACTACACTAGGTCAAAGTTGGGGAACGTAAACTACACTAGGATCTTTAGGAGACATTTTTTAAATGAATCCATCAAATTAAACGTTAAAACTAACGAAAATATTACGACTTAACCTAACCAATCGTCAATATATATATACACGGTGAACCAAAAGTAGGTGGACAGTAGGTTGAATACGGTTTGTGTTATATTATATTATAACTATGGTGTTCATTATAACTATGGTGTTTGTGTTTTATTATATTAAATATTATAACTAAATTTATTTAAATTTTATTTTGTATTATAGTATACAAAAAAATTAAATATGTATTCTCAAAATAAACGTTATCATTTACTGTCCACCTACATTTGGTTCACCCTATATATATTTATTTTTTTATTTTTTTTTATTTTTTTTTTTTTGATGATTGGTTAGGTTAAGTGGAATATTTTCTTTAGTTTTAACGTTTTATTTAATTAGGTATACGGGGACGAAGTTGGGGAACACAAACTATATTGCTCCAAGAAATCTAACGGGGTTAGGTCCGGAGATCTCAGTGGCCACGATATTGGACCAGCATGACCAATCCAACGATTTCCATATTTTTTTTCCTTGCACCTTAAAACATCCGTAGCTCCGCAACGGTTGGAAATAGCACCTATGTTGTACTAATTTTTTACTAGATATCACCTCCCAAATCCCCCCCCCCAAAAGTATGACAGACCGGTTGTGAAATATATAGGGCCCTATCTCTATCTCTCTCTCTCTCTCTCTCTCTCTCTCTATATATATATATATATATATATATATATATATATATATATACAGGGCGTTCATAAAAGATCTGAACGATTTGATTCGTTAATATTTTTCATACTAAATAAGATATGAAGCATATGTAAGCGATAGAGTAATTAATAAAAAAATTTTTGTACAAGACCAAGGTTGTCAACATCCATGAACTACGAATCAGGATCAGGGATGCAATAACGATGGTCGATGCTGGCATGCTTCACATGGCGAGAAATTGAATATCGATTGGATGTTGTACGGGCGACCAATGACTCACATGTTGAAGTTTATTAAACAAGTATGTAAAACTTCTAGCTGTGCGGAGTCACATGGACAAACTTGTTTCTTTGTAAGTTATTGGGTTATCACATTAATAAAGACTGAAATCGTTCAGATCTTTTATGAACACCCTGTATATTTGTGTGTATGGTGAATTTTGCGTTTCAGTTGTCTGAAGTAAATTAGGCAAGACTAGTTAATGGAAGTTCTCATTGTATTCCATTTGCACTTAAAACTCAAGGTCTAAATACTAATCATGAAATTAAGTTTACAAACTTTGAAAATAAATGCAGAACGAAGAGTATAAGTGAAGTTTTAAGAAACGTTGTGAATAATGAACAACCAACCACGAGGGAATAAAAATTAGGGACCTTTTCCAGTTTGTGTACCGTTTTTCATATAATTTATTTTTGCTTTATAAGGCTAACTAACGAAAATATCATGACCTAACCTAACCAATCGTCAAGGGCGTACAGTTAACCTAACGATTGGTTAGGTTAGGTCGTGATGTTTTCGTTAGTTAGCCTTATAAGCCTAACTAAAGAGATTGATATTATCACTCATTTTTTATCTGAAAAGAAGCAAAAATAAATTATTGCTTCTTTAGTTAGGCTTATAAGGCTAACTAACGAAAATATCACGACCTAACCTAACCAATCGTTAGGTTAACTGTACGCCCTTGACGATTGGTTAGGTTAGGTCATGATATTTTCGTTAGTTAGCCTTATAAAGCAAAAATAAATTATATGAAAAACGGTACACAAACTGGAAAAGGTCCAAAATTAGTTACGAAACTTAATCATAAAAGAACAACCCAGAAAAGGTTATACGACTTGGTTGTGTGGTTGCGAAAGTGGTACGTTTGTTACTTCATGCAGACAGAACTATGATGGAAAATAATAACACGCGGTTCTAGTTATGAAGAAAGAAACGCGCGAAACACACAGATTAATCGGAAGGACTTCGGTAATGTTATCCAAAATATAAAAAAAAGGTCCGATAAAACAGGGTCCCCAATCGATGTTAAAAAAATGAATATAATTTTGTGGTTAAATGATTAAGTAGGAATAAGATTGAATTTATTTACAGGGTGTACAAAAAAGAAACGGTGCAGTGAATTTGAAACGAAATGTCATGAACCCGGTTATGACGTCATGTAGTACTTGTTCGTAGGATGGAAGAATGAAGATGATAGAAAGTTTTGCAAAAGTAGATTAGATTACAGTTGGGAGCCAGCTCATTGACCTTCGGTATCAAATTTTAGAAATTATTTGCAGAAGTAAAGATATTTTTTAAAATTTCGAAAGAAACTCTATAAACTTTTAACTTTTTACTCTGCAGTGAAACTAAATATATAGTCTGCCCGAAATATGACGTGTACTATACGTCATATTAGTATCGAATGGGTTTATTAAAGCGCAACAGGTCTTCAGACGAGGTGGATCGTGTATGACCAACCTGTTAGAGACCTCCAGTAATGCAGCGAGTCATACTAATAAAACAAAAATTTAGTTACCTAAATTTCCCAAAAATGAATCCGACAGAGAACCTCATAGAAAACCATAAATAATAAACTGGTGCTACTTTAGTATACGGTCTACCTACGATTGGTTAGGTTTAGTCATGATATTTTCGATAAAACTAACGAAAATATCATGACTAAACCTAACCAATCGTCAAGGGCGATTGACATCGGGATGTGAACAAGCAATTAGTAAACAAGATAATAAGATATAATTAAAAGGTAGACCGCCGAATCGTAGGTAGACCGCATACTAAAGTAGCACCAATAAACTTATACGTTACGTGAATGGAAATGGAATAAACGTTTAGATAAGTGATAAAACGTAGAATGGTTTTCAGTGACGGAATGCCTCAAGGATCTGTTCTCAACCCTGTCACATTCATTGTAAAGGGTAATCCAGAGAAATGGGACCCAAAAGAAACCCCTGTAACTCTTAAAGTATAAGTCCTTTTATAAAATCATACGCATCATTCGAAAGAGGATAGTTACAAGTTGTACAGGATTGTATAGGTTTTGACAATACAAGACAAGATAAGATACAAAACAAAATAAAAGTGTTAGTTAAAACTAACCCTTCAAGATGACTGCATGGACTGTGGAACAGCTGCGTTTCATAACTGAGCAATATTATGAGCATGGAAGAAGTGTAGTTTCAGCTCTTAGAAGGTGATTTTGACATCTGAAAATTTGTCTTGAAAGATCTTTGAGCTGAAACTACACTTCTTCCATGCTCATAATATTGCTCAGTTATGAAACGCAGCTGTTCCACAGTCCATGCAGTCATCTTGAAGGGTTAGTTTTAACTAACACTTTTATTTTGTTTTGTATCTTATCTTGTCTTGTATTGTCAAAACCTATACAAACTTGTAATTATCCTCTTTCGAATGATGCGTATGATTTTATAAAAGGACTTATACTTTAAGAGTTACAGGGGTTTCTTTTGGGTCCCATTTCTCTGGATCACCCTTTATTAATGGGCTTCAGAGAATGTTATATAATAATACCCCAAAATTTTCTGATAACACAAACGTAGGTGTTAAAGCATAGATTCAATACAGAGAAAGAATTCAATCTGATTCTGGTAAACATTATGAAGTACTAGTACAGTTCCCGTCGCTTCGCTGACGGTTAGACAGGCTAAACTACAGAAAAGAACCCAGCCGTGAAAATTTTGAGCTTCACATTGTGTCAACATTTCTGAATGTGGTATCTCCCAAAACCTCCTCACCCCCATTCATACAACTTGGGGCTAACCCCCTCCCCCATTACCCCACCCCCACCCTTCCCCCATTACTCCCCTTGATAAATTTCACAAACAGACAAACAGACAGGCTAAACTACAGAAAAGAACACAGTCATGAAAATCTTGAGCTTCACATCGCCGCCCGTAATACAATTTCTGAATTTTTTTCTCACAATTTCTGAAAGTGTGACGGACGGACGGACAGACAGACAGCTTTCTTATTATAGTATAGATTTGAGAAATAGATTTCTGAAATTGTTAATAGGTTAGCTTTTCTACTAAGTCAGTGTCATACGACAGAGACGACCTACAGCTTAACGTAGGATCCGAACCACAGCTCGCTTCATCATCCGAATGCAAAAGTAATCAGATGTGAAGTTCCTTGTATATACGAGATATTTCCTTCACGTTGACATTTTTTGGGGGATAAGAAGTTTATGACATTCCGATGGTCAAGTTTGTGAAAATCAGTAATTTCCTCGGATGCCAGACTTTAAGCTCTCAACCCGAAACAACAAATAATATCACGTTATTGAAATTAACCGCAGTTACTATCCAAACGTACACCTTCATGATGCTTGATAAAACCTAAGGTTCTTTTGCATTATCCTCCCAACACTAATTTTTTTATATAATGTTGGTTTGGTTTTGGTTATGGTACTTTATTTTCCTTCCATTATAAAAAAAAATTAGTGTTGGGATTAGGTTAGGTTAGGTTAGGTTAAAAACAGCCCGCCGCAGGCGTTAGCCGTAGTTAGCCGGCTTCAAGTTAGGTTAGGTTAGGTTAGGTTAAGAATATTTATTCATATAACTAATGATGTAATTTCAAATTAAAAGTGTTTTGCTAACGTACTTTATTTTCCTTCCATTATAAAAAAAATTAGTGTTGGGAGGATAATGCAAAAGTATCAAACGCAACTCTACTATGTTACTGTATATCTTATTTTCAAAACTTTTTGACTACCCCTTTAAGAAACGACGGAGAATGTAATTAGAATTCCGAGATGAATATCAAACTGCTGGAAAAAAGTTAATTAGGAAAAAGAATTCGGAAATATTAGAATGAATACAGGGTGTCCAAAAAGTTGCTGTGCACCTCTGCAAATTATTCGGGCACTAGGTGTACAGTGATTTTTGGGACACCCTGTATAAGGGGCACGTAATCCTTAAAAAGTTGCAGTAACTGCTTCTGACGTTAAGAACAGAGTCCTACATGGAATTCACGTCCAGGAAATTTTTATTGAAAAATCTGGTATTCTCTATTAAATCTAATTGGTTAGTTTCGCCTGACATGAAGTACACGGCATTAGTCCGCTCTTGTCACCTTTCAAAAGATCTATAATGAGGCTAGAAGGCATTCAAAGGTGAGAGGTAAAATTCCCATTAAAAAAATGTAGATTAAAAGGAGATATGATTAAGGTCTCATCACACTCAGTGATTTCGTCTTTTAGAAATAAGAAAACTCCGAATAACTGAAGGGAATTCGATTTAATCAAATGGGAAAGAAATTCAGTGGAAATATTACGTTTCAAGTTTCAGACGGCAAACCAAATGATATGAGAAGGTCTTCCTTAATGCTTTCGATATAAATGTTATTTTTTTATTTTTATTTTTATTTACGAAACTTTAAATAGTTTGTTTCCATAAATAAAAGTTAGATATAGTTAGGTTACGTCCAGTTCGATTACGTCCAGTTCGATTACGTCCAGTTAGATCGTTTTAATGTTCGTCCTCACTGTCAAACATTATCGATAAAGACATTTTCGTCAAAGAATTTTCCAAGTCTTAAGAACTGACGCCAATTTAGCACTGACATCGTGGTTATCAGTTTAAAAAAGAAGCACAATTGTACAGAAAGGATGTAATCCGTATGTTCTTCAGTGATGCAATAGCCACTTTCACTAAAATCATTACTAAAAATAATTTTATCTATTACATTCTAAAAGTATTTGGTTATTTTAAACCAAATTCGTATGAAATAAGCTCCGGCCCACGAAGTAACTAAGATTACTAGATTTCTCGGGTAATCCTAAAAAGAACGGAGAATAAAAAATCCCCTTGTCAAAACTATACATATCGAAGTAGCGTACCTTAATTTTAACTACTTCAAATTTTAACAATAATTGGGATTAAAATAACTAGAGAGTTTTTAAAATGAAATTTTGAAGGATCCGCATCAATAAGGATGAAATCCAGTAGCGGATCTAGGATTTTCGAAAGTGGGGGAGGCGGCGGACCTTTAGAGAGGCGTCACGTATACCATCATCTTATTACAGTGAGCACTAAGCATACAGTTAGGAGGTTTAAAAATTAAAAATAAACATGTTAATCCTTTAAGCACCAGCAGGCAAATTTTTTGCGTTTACTAAAATGTAGTTAAAGACCAGGTTTCGAGCAGTAAATATTGGAACTAATTTGATTGACGTTATCTAATCCATTTGTTCAAAGTATTACCCTAATCATTCATTTAGAGAGAGGAAGATCGTGAATGTGAATACTGCAAAGGGTTTACAAGCACATTAACCTTGTGTCTACGAATGCTTACAACCATTAATAAATGAATATGTAAAGCTGGAAAGCATAATTTAATTGAGTATACGAAGGGAAATATTATTTTTATACACGGTTTCTAAAAATAAATTGAAAGGTAAGTTGCCAGGTATTTACGAGGGTGGTGTTGATATTTTTATAATTTTGGAAAAGTATGTACTTCTTTGCTTTTAGAAATTAAAAAATTTATTATAAAAAATAAAGCATTTGGAAGGGGCGCCAAAATGACTATAACCCACTGGAATAGTCAACCTAAGATAGGACCAATGGATCTTTTTTTTGTTTGTTTTCCTACGTCTCCAATCTACTCCTTTGTTTGCACTTCTATATCTATCTATCTATATATATATATATATATATATATATATATATATATATATATATATATATATATATACGTTACGCGAATATAGGTTATGCTTGACCTTCGTGAAATGAGTAATCTTCGCACGGAACATTTGAAAGGTTGAAAATTATTTCACGAAAGTAACACGTGAATAATATTTATTATGAAAATAACCACGAAGGAAAAAGGAAACACAGAATAATGCTCAAGCGCTTTCGTCTAATGTGCTCCTAAGGATGTCATTAGACGAAAGCGCTTGAGCACCATTGTCTGTTTCCTTTATCCTTCGTGGTTATTTTCATCACACACACACACACACACACACACACACACACACACACACACACCCACACTCTTTTGTACTCCCATGTTACAAAAATCATTATAACAACCACTTAAATCTTTCTTAACTGACCAAGACCAAGAGATTGCGTGTATGCGAAACGTCACCACTACTGTTATTTGACCATTCTGCGTGTTTCAGTATCAAATTTACGACATCGAAGATGATGTATAATAATCGACTGACCTTGATCTTGTTCGTCCTTTAATATTGTATTTCATTTTTTCTACATTTGTAAAAACAGTTAATCCTTCTTTGTTAGCAAAAGAAGCGACAAACTGCTTTATGTGGAAAAAGTCACGATTACCTTAACATTCTTAACTTATTTTGAACTACATATTTGTATCATTTGCGTATGCGCAAGATTTTACAGCTGAGACACGCTTCTTCTTAAAGTAATTTATCGTTTTCATTTCGTGACACTTGACTGATATTTTTTTTTTTGTTTTCTGTATTATTTACGTTCTTCGTCGTTCAGTTTTTTGAGGATGAAAAGACTAAGTTTTGCACAAGCAAAAAATTATTCCAAGGCCTTTCGAGTATTCGGCAATACACCTCGTCGTGAATACACTTCGTTATATATAACTTATATATACATATATTCCCAGAGCAGATAGCAACATTTTTATTTGTTGCCAAATGTTTCGATATAATACTGGAAGTATATTACAAATTTTATTCCGGTAAACAAGATTTTCTTTTGCATATAAAAAGGGAATCTCTAATCCTGAGATTAATCAAATATCTCAAAACTTTTTAGACGTACCAAGATTAGGTTAGGTTAGGTTAGGTTAGGTAAGATAATTTTAAGCTAAATTACTTGGAAGTGTATATATATATATATATATATATATATTATATATATATATATATTTCATGGCTTCTGCTGATATTCGCTTGTTACGATATTCCTTCAAGGTACAACATGAGGAAAAGACTTTTTTAGCGAATGTTTAACGAGAATTAGAATATGAATGCAGAATTTCGTTAATTCGGACATGATTGCCGCGCGCACACACACCACACACACACATTCTGTTTCTCATATATATATATATATGTGATCAGTCTTTCCTTGTGAACAGACGTGTTTTATCGAGTGTCCAGTGTTATCATTGAATAAGTGGTTTTGTTGAGGTGTCTTTAAAAAAAAAAATAGTGTTTGGTGCATTCTTAACTAAATTACTTCGTGTTACTAATCATTCATTAACGAATATATTTCATTTATTGACTTTATTCAGTACTATATTATTTGTTAAACCAAGGCTAGTGCACGTGGCTTGCCTTGTTTGTTTCAAATCTATCAGAAAACGAGTCATAAGGTTCATTTTCCCTTCCTTCGGGAGATCAGGTAGAGTGTGGTCACACACCGTGGGAAAAAAGGAAAAAAGTCGGTCGAATCGCGATCAGATAAGTAATTAATACTCTTTCTTTCACAGATCTTTCGTCGGTAGCTTAATTATATTATATATTCATTTAGTATAAATTTGTGTTACAAGAACCTGTTTCTGCGTTTCAAGAACATTTTTGCGGGTTTGGGCAGGTGACGGCACAATAAGCACGCGGTAGACCTACGTTGTAATTTATTAATTTCCAAACGCTCTTTTTTTTTTTTTTTTAACTAATTAAAAGCATGGCACCCCCGTCAAGTACTTGCAGTCGCTGTGAAGGGAAATTTGCCGCTTACGCGTTTACAATGGCTAATAATAATGAACAGTTAGTTTGCAGGTGGTGCTCAAGCATGGAAGTCCTGAGGAACGAGTTAGAACGTGAGAGGGAGGCCAGAGTGAGGCTTGAAAAAGCGTGATGCTCCTGACGGCAAAATTAGAATCCCTTGAGACTCCAGTTACGACCCCTCCTGCCTCAGTTTCTACTAATAATATAAATAGTACTAATAGCCCTCTCTCTTCCCTAGTTCCCAACCCTTCGTTCGAGTGCGTAATGGAGCCCATTGAGAAAACCTAAGACTTGTCTACCAGTAATAACAAACAATAAGTTTTCTGTTTTAGGTTTCGAAGATGCTGATGAACCGGAAATACGACTCGTTGGCGATTCCATTGTTCGAGGGCAGCTCGAGGAATTCTGTGGGAGAAACCCTCGTCGTAGGCGCCGTTACTGCTACCCTGGTGCAAGGGTGGAGGATATAACTAATAGTGTTGACCATTTTACAGACGGTACCGCCGAGGACACAACGTATGTTATTCATGTCGGTACTAATAACGTTTTAAATTCTAGATCGGAAGAACTGCTGGCTAGGTACAGGGACTTACTAGAGCGATTAAAGGAAAAAACTAATAAGATTGTTTTAACAGGTATACTTCCTCGAATTATCCAACGTAACGATTTCTACAGCAAGGCGACCTATATTAACAATAACCTAAAGTCTCTTTGCCAACAGGAAGGAGTGCATTTTGCAAATTTTTGGAACAGTTTCTACGGCAGGAGGGACTTGTTCCTCGGAGATGGACTTCATCTTAATGACGTTGGAGCTGCGCGTTTAGGAAGACTATTTCATAATACTGTCTCTTCTTTTCAGGCTGCCGTAACTCGAACGGTCCCAGCGTAAATTCCACAAATTTCCCTGCGCTCGTAGCTACGAAATAAAATAAACGAATTTTTTTCTTTAATTGCTTGTAAAGACTATGATTTAATTGCGATAAATGAATCGTGGCTTAGCACTGAAACACGTGACTTTGTAGGGGAGTATCAAATTAGAGGTTATAGACTTTTTGTTAAAAACAGAATAGGTAGGCGAGGAGGCGGTGTTATGTTGTATATCAAAGATAATATTGCGAACGTTATAGAAGTAAAGCACACAATTCCAGAACCATAGATTCGACTATAGCAGAACTTAAATTGAACGATTTCAAACTTGTTGCGGTTATATATAGGCCCCCTAATCAAACAGCTGATACGGACGAAGCGTTATATCGTGAACTAAAGAGAATAATAGGTAGTGAGCAGGCTTTAGTTATGGGTGACTTTAATTGCGCCAACGTGAATTACGATACAATGCAGGGAGACGCGGAAGGTAATCGTTTAGTTAATTTTCTCGAGGATAGCTTTCTTATTCAAAAGGTTGGGGAACCTACGAGGTTGGACAGTATTTTAGATTTAGTAATAACTACGGATGATAGGCTAATTACTGATCTTCAAGTAATAGAACCGTTAAGCAATAGCGATCACAATATGGTAGAGTTTGTCCTCTCAGTAAGTCACTCGAAACCAGCTAACTCGACTAAAATTCCTAACTTCCAGCACGCAGACTTTTGTAAATTTCGAAATAAATTGTCACACGTCAATTGGGAAAACGTAATGGGGAACTCCAACGCAAAACTAATGTGGGAATCGTTTGAAACAGTATTTAGGACTATAAATGAGGAATGTGTACCGTACAAAATTAAGCGTGCGAAAGTAAATAACAAGCCCTTGTGGTTTACTTCTAGAGTAGGAGACATTATAAAGAGTAGAGATAGGGCTTATAGGCTACATAAGTGCGATAAAGACAATTTGTGGTTACGAAACAACTACATATCTCTAAGGCGTGAAGCGAAAAGTGTAATAAAAAAGTCCAAGCGCGAATTTGAAATCTCCATAGCTCGTGACGGTAAAGAAAACCCCAAGCGATTCTTTCAATACGTCAATAATAGAAATCCAGTAAAAAGTGTCTTGGGGCCGTTGAAAAATGTTAACGGAGATCTAGTTTCTGAAAACAAGGAAATGGCTACCTTGCTAAACGAATTCTTTACGTCAGTTTTTACTATAGAAGATGTAACGAATATCCCTACGGTCATAGACATAATACCTTTTGATAATGGTAATATTTTGGATAATATTGTGGTTAGTGAAGGGGAGGTAATGCGCTATATTGATAAAATGAAAACGCGTAAATCACCGGGGCCGGATTCCATATATCCCATACAACTAAAGAATTAAAAGATAGCATTGTTGTGCCGCTAACAAAGATTTTTAATGCGTCTATTTCTGAGGGGTGCGTACCAGATAATTTCAAGTTAGCAAACGTAACACCTATCTTTAAGAAAGGCGATAAAGGTGCGGCGGGAAATTATAGGCCAATCAGTTTAACGTCTGTTGTAGGTAAGCTACTGGAATCAATAATTAGGGATCGTATAGTCGAACACTTAGAATTGCATAACTTAGTTAGAAATACGCAGCACGGTTTTAGGCGAAACAAATCTTGCTTAACTAATCTTTTAGAATTTTTCAAAGCGTGGTTGACGTTTACGATAGTCATCGGGCGGTTGATGTAGTGTATTTAGATTTTCAAAAGGCGTTTGACACCGTACCGCACAAAAGACTCATTGAGAAAACTAAGGCTCATGGAATCAGGGGTGTAGTAATAAATTGGATAGAAGAGTGGTTGCGAGGTAGGAAACAGAGGGTGGTCGTTGATGGAGCGGAGTCGTGTTGGGCTAATGTAGCGAGTGGCGTTCCTCAGGGTTCTGTATTGGGCCCCTTGCTTTTTCTTATATATATTAACGATTTAGATGTCGGCCTAGTCAGTACAGTTTCAAAGTTTGCGGATGACACGAAGCTGGGTGGTAGGGCGATTAATGACGAAGATAGAGGTAAAATCCAGAATGATCTGAATAAAATCGTTGATTGGTCAGTCACATGGCAAATGAGATTTAACGTCGATAAGTGCAAAATTTTACATATAGGTTCGCGTAACGGTAATTTTGCGTATAGTATGTCAGGGAAAGAGTTGATAAGTAGAGCAGGAAAAAGATTTAGGAGTTATAGTCACTGGTGATTTAAAAGTAGCGAAACAAAGTACAGCAGCGGTCAATAAAGCGAACAAAGTGTTAGGTTTTATAGCTCGGAATTTTGAGTACAAATCGCGTATTATAGTTCCTCTTTATAAATCATTAGTTAGACCCCATTTGGAGTACGCGATCCAATTTTGGAATCCGCATATGCGCAAAGATATAGACAAAATCGAAAGAGTTCAAAGACGAGCAACTAAGATGATTCCGTCGCTTAGGTCAAAGTCGTACGAGGATAGGCTTAAGAGTTAAAATTGACTACACTCGAGACTAGGAGGCTAGGGGGTGATCTAATCCAGGTTTCAAAATTATGAATGGGTTCGATAACGTAGATAGAGATAGCTTTTTCGAAATATCTCAATATAATAGGACTAGAAATAGAAGGTTGTAAGTTGACAAGTAGAAGGTTCGAGACAGCAGTTGCGAAAAACTTTTTTACGCATAGAATAGTAAATAGCTGGAATAGTTTGCCGGTAGAAGTAATTAGTAGCACGTCTATAAACATGTTTAAAAATCGATTAGACGCATATGTTGATAGATTGGGTATAGTTTAAGGTAGTAAAATTAAGGGTTGGATAAGATAGATTTTGATTCTCTTTTCATTAAAGATCACAATAACCAGACTAGAGGTCATAGTATGAAATTATTTAAGCAAAGATGTAGAACAAATTTAAGAAAACAGTTTTACAAACAGAGTAATTAAGTTTGGAACAGTCTGACAGAAGAAGTGGTGACTTCAGATACAATTGATTCTTTCAAAAGAAGGTTGGATAGTTTGATGTCTGAAAGGGACATCTGGTGATAGTGTTTAAGCCCATTTTTATTGCATGAATGGTACTAGTTTATTTCATATATATTATGTACATTTAGGTGATAGATCCCACAGCTCAACATAGGTGTTGTGGGATATAGGGAGGCAGCATCTTGGGTTAGGGGATACTCTCTGTCCTTACACACCCCATTTAATATAGTACTGTGAGGTATTGAAAAACTCATGATCTTCACTTGCCCCACAAACACCTTTAAATGGGAGACCCAAAATGGGTCCACACACACATTTCTACATTACTGTACATTCTTTACAGCCACACCTACACTTTTCCTCCTAAGTATATATATTGTATTATATGGTTGTAAATTGTGACTTGGTCCGCAATTGATATGGACCGTGACTTATTTTTGGTTGGCAAGGTACTGGTATTGATGGATACCGTAATGAAATTGACTGGATTCTTTGGGTCTGATATATTTGCATGTCGGTTATAAATAGATATAGTGTGTAACATATTTGTGGATAGTAGTCTATTATGACTTGATCCTCTGGATCCAGAGATTCTATCTTAGTTTTAAATTGATAACACTGGGCAACAAAAAAAATTGTTTTTCGTGTCCCAAGAATGAAAATACCTTATTCTTATAGTATTTTCTGTGCTGAATCCAAATAAGTTTGTAAAATTTCTCTATCAGGTCTGGTTTTTGTGTGACATGCAATTTAATTTTTAAAAACCCATATAGTTACATACTAATTAAAATATGATCGAAAAGACATACCTCTAGTTTAAAAAGTAGCTTGTTTTGATTTTCTGCTGTGCTTTGCCTCAGGCATGTCTCTCTTAAGAGTCCAGCAATAGTCAGCCAGCATACTGGGGCTCCATTTGCCTTGGTAACGGTTTTCCATGGCAGAAATATCCTGACGAAAACGCTCACCATGTTCGTCGCTTACCGCACCCAGGTTTTCCGGAAAAAAGTCCAAGTGAGAGTCCAAGAAATGAACCTTTAATGACATATTGCACCCCATTGCTTGGTAACAGAGCTGGGCACTTGCGGCATATTTTGCGGTACTGCGGTACTGCGGTACTACCAAACTACCAAACCGGGACCGCATAACGCAGTACCGCAAAGGATCGCTGAAAGTACCGCAGTACCGCTACCGCATTCAAATTTCCGCGTACCGGTTTGGTACCGGTTTGGTAGTTTGGTAGCGCAGTACCGCAGTACCGCAAAATATGCCGCAAGTGCCCAGCTCTGCTTGGTAAGACTTAAGAAGATCTCCTACTATTTCAGGATAGTTTTCGGCATTGTCATTTCCCAAAAAAATTGTGCAGACACTTTTGAACTCTGCCACGCAGCTTTCTCAACTTCATTCAACTCTCCTTCAAATCTCTCATCTCTTAACAATTCTCTGATCTGAGGGCCTACAAAAATGCCTTCTTTAATCTTGGCATCACTGATCCGGGGAAACTTATTTCTCAAGTATGTGAATCCTGTTTGCGCTTTATCCATCGCTTTAACAAAGTTTTTCATAAGTCCAAGCTTGATATGCAAAGGAGGAAGGTACACTTTCTCAGGGTCAACAAGTGAACTATTCACAACATTTTTCTTGCCTGGAACAAGTGAGGTGCGTTTTGGCCAATCCTTCTTAACGTAGTGGTTTTGCTTGTCCCTACTGTCCCACTCACATAAAAAACAACAGTACTTGGTGTAACCTAGCTGCAACCCTAGCAAAAGTGCAATGACCTTCAGATCTCCACAGATATTCCACTTATATTTCTGATACTGAAACTTTTCTAAAAGCAACTTCATGTTGTCGTATGACTCTTTCATGTTTGCAGCATGTGCAATAGGTACAGAAGGAAATTTATTTCCGTTGTGAAGAAGGACTGCTTTCAAGCTGACTTTTGAGGAGTCAATGAACAATCGCCACTCATCCACGTTATGTTCATGACCAAGAGCCCCCATGACTGAATTAACATCTTTACAAAACACAAGTCCATCTTCATGGGAGAACCATTCTTTGAATTCATCATGGCGGCTGCGGAAAAAACAAACTTTAGTGTCACGTTGCAGTAGATTCCAACCCTTTAATCTTGAACCTAAAAGTTCAGCCTGCTTCTTAGATAATTTCAAATCACGAACTAGGTCATTTAGATCTCCTTGTGACAGTAAATGTGGTTCATTGGAGGAACAGGTAGCCTGGAATGTTGGATCAGAAATGTCTTCATCTTTTTCCTCGTGATATGCTACAGCTACGTTTGATTCCTCATCACTTAAACTTACATGTTCAGGAGGATTTGGTACTGGAAGTTGAGCACTGTGGGGAACTGGTCTCATTGCAGATGGTAGATTAGGGTATTTCATAAGGCTCTTTGTTTTTGAAGTGATCCCCTTTGTATTTACCAGGCAGAAATAGCAGTCTGTTGTGTGATCTTTGGGTTCCCTCCAAATCATTGGAATAGCAAATGGCATGTGACGTGAACCGTTTAGCCATCCTGTAAGTAGTCTTACACATGTCACACAACAAATGTGAGGGGCCCAACTCTTGTCCTGATCGCCTACTTTACATCCGAAATAAAGTTCATAGCATTTTTTTACTAATGGTGTAAAGTTACGTTTCTGGGATTTTAAAGTTAGATCACCACATACATAACAAAAGGAATTAGGATGATTCAGACAGTTCCGCGGCATTACAAAACATCTATATGAATACAACACTGGTGTAAAATTAACAAGAAGCAACAGACACTAGCTGTTAACACTGTGACATTTACAAGCAGACTGACTTGGAGCTGCTCTACACACAGAAACTAGGCTCATGTCTGAACAGGTACAAACATGTTTCAACCTGCACAGTCTGCTGCTCCGACCAAATTTATCCTGCCAGCATTATCAGAACTTTCTCCCCAAAGGAATAAATTGTACTAATTTTACAGAAAAATTAATACAACATATATATTAATATTAATATATTTTATTATAGTTATATTAATTAATTAATATATTATTATATTTATTATTTTTATAATGTTTTATATTATAATATTGTTATATACTTAATTATATATAATATGTTATTATTTTTTTATCCGGTGATCATGCTAAATGAGGAAAAAATGAACATAGCGTCACAAGTAAACTAAGCCTGATAGAAAAAATCTGATTTCATATTTAGATTCAGCATGAAAAAGTACACTAGAACACCATCAAAACCCTTGTGACAAATTGTTGTTGACCAGTGTAATTAATTAGTTTTTAATTGATAATTATTATTTGTAAAAATTGGTTGTTGCCAATGTACAGGCAGTTTTATATAGTGGAGCCACCTCGATGGGCCGAAGCGGCCCCTAGTGTGCCCACTATAAAAATTTCTTATGTTCTTATGCTCTTTGTGGTTCGGAACTCACGTAAAATTGTAGGTCCCCTCCGCCACCACGGAGGACATGCACAATACACAATTACGAACACAGTTAGGTAGACCAGCCATCAGTGGATCCTAGGGTCTTTGTTGGTCTGAAACATTATAAAATTATATGTATACACACACACACATTATATATATATATATATATATATATAATATATATATATATATTATACACACACATATATATATGCGCAAAGATATAGAGAAAATCGAAAGAGTTCAAAGACGAGCAACTAAGATGATTCCGTCGCTTAGGTTAAAGTCGTACGAGGATAGGCTTAAGGAGTTAAATTGACAACACTCGAGACTAGGAGGTTAAGGGGTGATCTAATCCAGGTTTTCAAAATTATGAATGGGTTCGATAACGTAGATAGAGATAGCTTTTTCGAAATATCTCAATATAATAGGACTAGAAATAACGGGTGTAAGTTGACAAGTAGAAGGTTCGAGACAGCAGTTGCCAAAACTTTTTTACGCATAGAATAGTAAATAGCTGGAATAGTTTGCCGGGAGAAGTAATTAGCAGCACGTCTATAAACATGTTTAAAAATCGATTAGACGCATATGTTGATAGATTGGGTATAGTTTAAGGTAGTAAAATTAAGGCTTTGTGGGGATAGATCCCACAGCTCAACACAAGTGTTGTGGAATATAGGGAGGCAGCGTCTTGGGTTAGGGGATACTCTCTGTCCTTACACACCCCATTTAAAGAGATTCCTCTGCTGAGCGGTGCCCCCCATAGTACTGTGAGGTATTGAAAAACTCATGATCTTCACTTGCCCCACAAACACCTTTAAATGGGAGACCCAAGATGGGTGCACACACATTTCTACATTACTGTACAGTCTTTACAGCCACACCTACATTTTTCCTAAGTGTATATATTGTAATGTATATGGTTGTAAATTTTGAATTCGTCCACAATCGATATGGACCGTGACTTATTTTTCGTGACAAGGTACTAGTATTGATGGATACCGTAATGAAATTGACTGGATTCTTTGGATCTGATATATTTGCATGTCGGTTATAAATAGATATAGGCCTAGTGTAACATATTTGTGGATAGTAGTCTATTATGACTTGATCCTCTGGATCCAGAGATTCTATCTTTAGTTTTAAATCGATAATTAATTAGTTTTGCTAAATTGGTCGTTGCCAATGTACAGGAAGTTGTTACATAAATTTCTTATGTTCTTGTGGTTCGGAACCCACGTAAAATTGTAGATCCCCTCCGCCACCACGGAGGACATACACAATTACGAACACAGTTAGGTAGACCAGCCATGAGTGGATCCTAGGGTCTTTGTTGGTCTGAAACATTATAACATTATATATATATATATAATTGTAGATTATATATATCGCGTCTGACCGGCAATCGGAAGATCCCGGGTTCGATTCGCAGGTGGTTACCTCATTTTTTCATTTGTTTCGTTCTCTCTCTCTCGTCTTGCGCGGAATATCTCCTATACAAGCGTCGTTCTTTACGTTATTTATACTGCGTGTTCTTTGCAGTTGAATGTATATATATATATATATATATATATATATATATATATATATATATATATATACACACACATATATATATATATATTATATATATACACACACACATATATACATATATATATATATATATATATATATATATATATATATACACACACACACACATATATATATGAGTTACAAGGAGTTACAAGAACAAGAAGTACCTCAAAAGTCCTTGCGGCCCATACCGAGGTGGTACCAATGGCAACGGGTGTCGGGGAATAATTTCTACACCCTCAAATAGTGTGAAAGATTCGGTCTAACCTTTTCTTCAACTGATCCACAGAGGAACTGTTCACAACTTCTGAAGGTAGCCTGTTCCATGTGTCACAGATCTTATAGGTAAAGTAATTCCCACACACACTAGTGCTAAACCGTTTCAAATCCAACTTCCAACCATTGCCGCGAGTTGAGTTATCATTTAAAGTTTTAAACTAAACATGCTTCTAAACTCGACATCGTCGAACCCGTGTAAGAGCTTGAAAACCTCGATGAGTTGACCGCGCAGCCTCCGAGTTTCCAGCGAAAACAAATTCAGGCCGTATAAGCGTAGATTGTAGCCCATATGCCTAACAGAAGGCATTAACTTTGTGGCCCTCGCCTGCACTCGCTCCAGCCTCTCAATATCTTTCCTGAGGCTGGGCAACCAGAACTGCACAGCATACTCCAGGTGCGGCCGAACTAAGGAATTGTACAGAGAGAAAACAATCTCCTTGTTCCGAAATCGAAATTGCCTCCTGATATAACCCAACAGCTTTTGGACTTTCTTTTTCACCTCTACGCACTGTTTGGTAAACTTAAGGTCGCTGCTAATTAGCACACCCAAGTCCTTTTCCAAGTCAGTGGCCTCGATTTTACTCCCCAACATAGGAGTAGTCCGATTTGGAAATGGCGTAGCCAATGTGCATGACTTTGCATTTACCCAAGTTAAACGGCATATGCCATTTTTCGGACCACTCTCCTATCCTACGTAGGTCCTCACGCAGTTGCTCGATCGCTTCGGGCGATCCTACTGACGATGCCACCGTCGATATCATTTATGTAAATGATAAACAACAGTGGTCCCAAAACGGAACCTTGAGGAACATCGGTAGTGATCGAGGCCCAACCCAAGCTAGCCCCTTTAATTACAACCCTCTGCCGCCTATTCTTCAGCCAGTTTCCAATCCAGCTACCTACTTCCCCATCGATACCCAGCGCGCGGACTTTGGCTATTAGCCGGCAGTGAGGTACCTTATCGAAGGCTTTCTGAAAGTCGAAATAAAGTATATCAATCGCCCTAGACGCCCTACTCTTATCGTACTCACTCCACATGACGTGGAAAAACTCGAGCAGGTTGGTGAAACACGGCCAATGCCGTCTAAACGCATGTTGGGAGTACCCAAGCAGCTTGTAGGAATCCAAATGGTCAACGATCCTATCCGCTGTTATCCCCTCCAATAATTTACCTACAACCGAAGTGAGACTAATGGGAAGATAGTTCCCTGGACTTTTGTGATCCCCTTTCTTAAAGATAGGGTCACGTTGGCTTCCCCCAGTCACCAGCCACCTCGCCCGTCTCCAACAATTTGTTGAAGACTGTAGCCAGGTGGGGAGCCACCTGGTCGCGCACTTCCTGCAACACTCTGGGGAGGAATTGGCCTGGCCCAGGAGCCTTAAACGCGCTGAGTTTGTCTGTTTTATCGGCAACGACTGTCGCGGTACACCGAACACTATCCAGGCCAGCACCGTCGTGCCTGACGCCTGGCTCGGGGATGACGCGAGTGTCCTCCCTGGTGAACACTCCCGGAAAGTACTCATTCAGCACATTAGCGATGTCCGCAGCGAGCCGCTGGGGTCCTTTAACGGGCCTATCATGCTTCTAATGGGCTTTCTACTATTAACATAACTGAAGAGAGAGAGAGAGGTGTTTCCTAATTACATATATCATCATTATTATTATAATAAATTCATAGAGGTGAAAGTGAATTTTAACAAAACAAAAAAAACAAAAAAACACTCCAAAAGTTATAAAATAAGCTAATTTAAATATTTCAGCGCAGAATTTTTGGATATACATTTGTCAAATTCCTTTCGCAGTTTCGAATCTGAAATTAGAAATTAAATTCCTTTCACTTATGCCCAGGTTTCATTTACTTAGAGATCGATACTTTATTTTATATACAGTACATATATATATATATATATATATTATATATATATATATATATATATATATATACATACACACACACATATACAGGGGTTAGACAAAATAATATGAACACCCGCCGATTTCACCGGTTATCTTTACGGACTGCTCAGACACAAAGTAAACGGTCAATTGACTGGCAAGCCTATTTAAATGCGTAACAGAGAGTGTATACGTCATGTTATAACCCTCACGTTGTTTTTACAGATCTGAGTGAATTATGAATTAGCAGTTATGAAAGACCTGTCAGACTTCCAAAGAGGGCAAATTGTCGGAGCGCGGATGGCTGGTGCATCGGTGACGAAAACCGCTCAGATGTTCAATGTATCCACTATCCAGAGGAACTGTCTCTATGGTCATGTCTGCATACCAAAACCATGGAAAGACAAGCACCGACAAATGCAATAGTGGACGCAAGAAGAAGCTGTGTGATCGAGACCGCCGGGTGCTAAAGCGCATTGTGACAAAGAACCACAAGACCACAGCTCCAAAAGTGACTGCAGAGCTTAACCAGCATCTTGCAAGCCCGGTATCGACCAGAACTGTACGTCGCCAGCTCCATGGAGCTGGATACCATGGGAGGGCTGCAATTGCCAAACCCTTCCTTTCGCACATCAACATTGAGCGGCGCAGAAAATGGTGTAATGACCATAAGTATTGGTCAATGGACCGGTGGAAGAATGTAGTCTACTCCGACGAATCCTCCTTTACGCTATTTCCATGTTCCGGTCGAGTTTACGTCTGGAGACAGCCTAAAGATGCTTATGACCACGACTGCCTGACCCCAACCGTTAAGCATGGAGGCGGATCTGTGATGGTTTGGGCAGCAATATCGTGGAATACTCTTGGCCCAGCTGTAGTACTGCATGAGGGTTAACCAGGTCCATCCCATGGTCCAAACGCTGTTTCCCAATGGCGGCGCCGTCTTCCAGGATGATAATGCACCAATCCACACCGCTGGGGTCGTTAAAAACTGGTTTGAAGAGCATGTTAGTGAAGTAGAACGCTTGGATTGGCCTCCACAATCCCCGGATCTTAACATTATCGAGCATCTGTGGTGTCAGTTGGAGCAGCAGGTCAGAAGCCGATTCCCACCGCCGCGTCTTTGGAGGAACTGGAGCAGGGTTTGCTCGAAGAATGGCTCAGGATTCCTCTAGCCACTGTCCAAAAGCTGTATGAATCAATTCCCCGACGCATTGCAGCTGTTATTGCCGCTAAAGGAGGACCAACTCCATATTAAGAATAAAAACCGCCATTTATCAAGGTGTTCATATTATTTTGTCTAACCCCTGTATATATATATATATATATATATATATATATATATATATATATATATATATATATATATATATATATATATATATACACACACGGTGTTTCAGGTCGACCCTAGAAATATGGAAATTTGCGGAATTTGTAGCAAGTAGGTAGTAATTAAGATAAGTTCCACCAAATACAAACTACAAATTTCGCCAATTTCCATATTTCTAGGGTCGACCTGAAACACTGTATATAATATAATATATATGTAACAGAGAGAGAGAGAGAGACAAATGCCCAAGTTGGTCGAACATTTATGTAAATTTTTGTCCGTAACCATTTTTTACCCAGTAGGTCGAACAGGTTATATATGTATATTATATTTCTAAATTTTTAATCACTTTCACTTGTGTTAAAGTAGGGTGGGGTTCTGTAATGTAATAAAGTTTAGAGAAAGCGGGTTTTTTTTAACTGTATACAGTGATTATTTTTTTCGAATTTAATTTGCGTTACGATTTTCATTGAAAAATTTTAAGTCAAATAAGTAGTCTTACGTTTCCTCAGACTTGACACCCTCCGAATTTTTTTTTTAGGCTAGGTTTTAAAAGTAGGTCGAAAAGAAAATCCGACTTATTTACAAAGTTCAACCTAATTGTAAAAGACGTGTCTTACTATTGGCGTTACATGGGGATTTATGCATATATATATATATATATATATATATATATATATATATATATAGTGAACTTGCTAATTCTGACAAAAGTCAAGTTTATCGCCTCACCTTAGTCCTACAGCTTAAAGTGGAATCCGAACCACGCCCTTCCAAAGAAATATGAAATTATAGACAGATCCAAAAACCCGCCCACGTTTGCATTATTTTCTTTTCATTTCGGCCACCTAGTATTTGGAAGAACTAAATTACCCACAAAAAATGTCATAACCTTAAATTATATTGTAAAATATATTATTGTATAGTTTAATATCTATTCAAATATACTGTTAATGTATTAAGCAGGTAGGCTTGTATTTTTTAAAAATTAATGTGATAATATTTAATTTTTGGGGGCTCTTCCAATACGTGCTCTACCGTAAAATTTACATTCCAATATGTGCTAACTAACGAAAATATCACGACCTAACCTAACCAATCGTCAAGGGCGTACAATTGACCTAACGATTGGTTAGGTTAGGTCGTGATATTTTCGTTAGTTAGCACATATTGGAATGTACATTTTACGGTAGAGCACGTATTGGAAGAGCACCAATTTTTGTTAATAAATCTGTAATTCATGCGAGTGTGCCTTTGTACAAAGTTTAGTTCTCACTCCATCCGCTTGGTGGTGAATGTTTAATATTCATTTGGCGGGAAAACGCCCTAAATAATGGAAAAATGTGTTTCATATCTTGTTATATACTGTATATAGAATTTTTGGTTCTATCCGGGACTTAGACCTCACGATCAGCAGCAAATAAAGTCTGCATGACGTTATCATAACATACGACATCATTTGCATTCTTTTCTGCATCGACAATTAGTCGTTAAATTGGTCGACATCAAATTTCATGACAATCTACCCATACGTTCCATCCTTTAAGCAACTTCTGAAACACACACACCACTCTTTGAGAGAGGGATAGTGTGTGTGTGTGTGTGTGTGTGTGTGTGTGTGTGTGTGTGTGTGTGTGTGTCGCCTATTTCGTTCGTAAATTCTTAAAATTTTAATCTTTTCTCTTGTATCGTTTCTTTCAAAAGGAAAATCGAAATAAATAACACTTTTACGACAAATATTATTTCTGAACAAAATAATTCATCTCTCTTGGAAAAAAATAAAAATAAAAAAAAAAAAATATATATATATATATATATATATATATATATATATATATAAATAATGGTTTTTAGCTTAAATGAAAACTTGTTTGAAAAAGACGAGTTTACACAAAGGTTATTATATATATATATATATATATATATATATATATATATATATATATTGCAGAATCATTGAAGAATTTTCTTTTGTACAAATTCGACCAATTATTACATAGCCTAACTACATACATTAATATATATATATATATATATATATATTATATATATATATATATATATATATATATATGATGAATAAAACCACGAAGGAAAGGAAACACAAAATGAGCACCATTTTGTGTTTCCTTTCCTTCGTGGTTTTATTCATCATAAATATTTTTCACGTGTTACTTTCGTGAAATAATTTTCATATATATATATATATATATATTCTTAAATTAATTTTTATGAACAATTCTTATATTTATTTTTTGACATGTAAAGAACGTATATGGTTGTATAATAGGATCAACCTGAGAAAATACAACATAATACCACACCGGCACACTGGCACACCGACATTCAGTTCGGAAATTAGACATTTCGTGACCGAATTAAACTCGCTGAACAACTTCCTTCTGAAGTAATCAGACTTATTTTCGTTTGCCGACAAACCCGTCTATCGAACAGAGAACCACTGAATCCCGAGAAGAACTAAAGTTAATCGAATGTTTCTAACATAAATCAGTATTGTTTTTGTTGTTGTCAAAGGTGTCGTATGATTGAAGGGACCTACAGCATAACGTGGAATTCAAACCACGGGGTTGCTACATCATGTGGACGCCAAGGATACTTTGGGGCACGGATGTCGCATATTGCGTCATCCAAAAAACTTCCGCTCGCGCATTAAATACAAATAAAAAAGAAATAAATGTACAATTTAAAACAGCATTATAAATTGAAAATGTATAGAGGTATGTCGCGCGGTGGCAGCGACTCAGGCTCACACGTCCCGTGCACATGGGGTATAGCGACCGGGCAGGGCAGTGGTTCCCAAACTTTTTAAGTCATTACCCTATTTTCATATGGATACCTTCATAATGACCCCTACCCTACCTGTACCCCAAGTAAAGCCAGTCCCAGTGTTGCCATGTCGTTTATTTATGCACTTCCTGTACTTTAGAAGTAATTACAGAGTACCAAATTACTCCACTGAAAAAGCCAAATTAACCCAATGGGGTAATTTACCTATAGTTTGGGAAGCGCTGTGTTAGGGGATCCCGTGCGCTGAAGTGTTAATAATCATTATAATATTCATATTCGAATTCAATACACGACACTTGCCGAGGCGAATGCCGTGTGTTGAATTCAAATATGAAATTGATAATGATTATTAATGATCATGTTAAAATGGAATTTTACGCCTTATAGCCATTGTTAATTGATTACTTTAATTAAAAGGGAAAAAAAAATTACCTGAATGCTAATATAAAAATTTCATAAAGAATCATTTCAAAATGGAACCAAACATCATAACCGTTACTACTGTGCAGGCAGCCAATCAAGTCTAGGTCTACGAGATTTTAAAAAGGACCTTGTTCCCCTGTCTCGTTTCTGAGGTCCTTAAGATAAGGTCGCTGTTTGGTGTTAAAGAAATGGAATTTGTGATTTAAAATTTATTTAACTTAAAGTCTCCTCCACGATCCAGTATTAAATTATTAATTCACACTCGCTTTCCCCCGTTATTATTACTGTCCTAATTTAAATCAACCAGTAAAATAGTGATAATCGTCGTGATTTCTTACTCCCTCGTTTTGTTCAAAAAAATGTTGACTGCAGGGGCCGGGCGCCGGTGCAGGCATCATGTCTCAGTTGAGAACCGGCCACCTTCTACCCGCCTGACGTTTTACAGAATTTAGAAATCAATGTAAAATAAGTATTAATAGTGAAAATAACGCAGAGTAAAAAAGTAAATAAAAATTAAAGACATTTCGCGACATTTTTTTGTTTTTATTTTATATGATTTTATTCAATTAAACTTTTGAAACTGTGATTAAAGAAGGGGTGAATTAAGATAAATATAACATTGAAAGAGAGAGGTTAAGCGAAAACCTGGTTTTAAAATGAAGCGCAGGGTTGCCAACTGTAAATTTTAACACTAACCACTAACCTACCTCTCCCCCTCTCCCCCCTCCCCTCTCTCTCTCTCTCTCTCTCTCTCTCTCTCTCTCCAGCTAATATAAAGCAAATTTCTATATCACGTTAATAATCACGCCAAATTACATTAATTAACAATCACATTAATTCCATTTATTACAAAGTGAAAGTCCTTTTGAGATAAAAACTTTTCAGTTCAGATAACCATTCAAAAGATAATTGAATTCCATACAGTGAACCACTAGCGGATTTACGGGGGGGGGCGCGGGGGGGCTCCCCCTTTGGTCAATTTGGTGCCCTTTTGTCAATTTGGCGCCCCTTTTGGTCAGTCTTGGTGCCCCTTCCAAATACTTTATTTTTTTATACTAATTTTTTTGCGCCTGCATAAATTGTTGATCGTCATTTAGGAGTAAACTATCAAGTACTGCACTGGTTACAAATACATATACTTAGAGCTCGATTTCTATGCACGATTAATGAAAAGGTTCTAATATCGCTCGGCTATCGGGGCTTCGTCTTGGACCCCGCCTGGGGAGCTCACAGCGCTCCCCTAAACCTCCTAACTGTATGATCAGTGCTCGCTCCGCTCCCACCTCGTGGTATTTTCTGTAATAAGATGATGGTATACGTGATACCTCTTCGATCAATGAAAGAAAGCCACCCCCAGCCTTCTTTAGTTAGCTTTATAAGGCGACCTAACGAAAATATAACGACCTAACCTAACCACTCGTCAATGCCGTACAGTTGACCTAACGACTGGTTAGGTTAGGTCGTGATATTTTCGTTAGTTAGCCTTATAAAGCCAACTAAAGAAGGTTGGGAGTGGCTTTCTTTCGTTTATCCCACCTCTCGAAAGGTTCGCCCCCCCCCCTTTTCGAAAATCCTAGATCCGCTACTGGGTGAACCTCCACAGAATCTTTGCCTTTTAAACTCCGAAAGTCGCTGAATGGTGAAAATGGTCTGTGTAGTACAGTATGCATTCTCAATACAGTTGATTTGTGGTTTGAAGCTTAAATGGACCCATTCAATTTACAGTTGTGACTTTTTTTCAAGTAGGAAGGAGGGGACAAGTGCGAGCGCCCGCAAAAACGAGAGAGAGACAAAATCAAGGTCTCTAAGGCCCATGATACCACATTATATATATATATATATATATATTTTTTTTTTTTAATTTGAAAAGGGTGTGTAGTGTGTAAAATGCATGTTTGTGTAGTGAAGAATAGTGGGAGAAATATGTGTTTGAGAGCATGCTAGACTTCTCACAGGGTAGATGAGACACGGGAAAAAATCAGCTAAAGAGGACAGTGACAGAAGAAACGGGAGTTTCAATATTCCCTGTCTTCTGCCTAATGTCCCCCCCACCCCCGCCGGGGGACTTCCCTGGTCGATTGGTGTCTACAATCTCCTCCTCTATCGACATACTTCGATACACTTGTAAATTCAACTTTACACTGTGAAAAATTAGTTCCAAGAGCTCACTCACGCTGCAATGCTGATTTTCATATACAATATTTGTACAAAACATTCGGAACTCCTACTTCCCTAAGTGGTCGGGAACTCAAGTAATCACAAAATAAGTGGCTAGTCGAACTCCAGCAATAATTACTAAAAAACCTTCAAGACAAGTGAACCGACAGAGTACTAACTAACTAACTAACTAACTAACTAACTCTCACACACTCACTCTCTCACTCACTCACTCTCTCACTCTCTCACACACTCACTCTCTCACTCTCTCACACACTCTCTCTCTCACTCTCTCACTCTCTCACAATCTGAAATTGTAATATGTTCATTAAATGTACAAATACGAAATGGATTGAAGAAAATTGTGAAAAAGGGAAAGATTATTTAAAACGTCAAATGGTATAATTATTAAATGTGTGAATAAACATGGTGAATAAACAATTTTGCCAGAGAGTTAACGGAATGGAAGTAGTTTGTGAGGTGTATAGTGGTATTTGACGTACCACAAAAAGTATACTCAATTTTGTCATGAAAAGTAAAACAATGGATCCCTAAAGCTGCGTAGACATTAAGGTGCGTACACATTACAACACTATATAAAGCAAATGTTTGCAACACTTGACCAATAATTGTGGTACAAAGTATTGGGCAATATATCGGGCAATTACGTTTCTTTCCATACTTTATTCGTTTTTCACAAACATTCTTTTAACTCTTTCACGACGAATGGTACTTTAAAGTACCATCAGAAATAATGATATACGAGTATAATTTGTACTGCAATCCCTCGTTTCTCTAAATGTTTCCTCATGTTTACATAGGTGTGATTTAGTTGTTTGGAAAGGAAGTTAAAATGTGTATCAGTTCAGTGACAAGTTACTAAAATATTGGAGCTATTGAAGAATAGGGACCCCAGCCTTCTTTAGTTAGGCTTATAAGGCTAACTAACGAAAATATCACGACCTAACCTAACCAGTCGTTAGGTTAACTGTACGCCCTTGACGATTGGTTAGGTTAGGTCATGATATTTTCGTTAGTTAGCCTTATAAAGCTAACTAAAGAAGGCTGGGGTCCCTATTCTTCAATAGCTCCAAAATATTTAGTTTTGACAGAATGACAGCATACGCTGCGGGAATCGTCCTTAGAGGATTAAGAATGACCGCATAGGCTGCCGGAATCGTCCTTAAAACGATTGGTACCTAGAATAAGTATGTGGCATACAAATCATTCAACAATTAACTAAGGAAATTAAAACCCATTGAATGTAAGAAACTCCTATGCCAAAGAAGCTTCACATGAGCTTTCTCAAATTTTGTGGGTTTCAATTTGCTTAATTAATTGTTACTTAGTGTTACGGTCGGTCGTAGAATACAAACGAGATTTTTTAAACGCCATTTTACAGTAGTACATAACAACAACCTTCTCCACTGATGTTATATTTAAAACTACGACGAATACAGTACTTGGTTTGGTTAAATATTGGAGCAATAAGTTGTCCGGACACTTTCACACTAGAAATACATTGCGCGATATCTCATCTTAACTGGTAAATATTTCTCGTGCCAGTAATATTGCTTAAATGTATAAAAAACATCGCTCAGCTGTTCGTCAACTATTGTTAATCAATAAGTGACCAATAACTGTGTCTCCTACAAGTTGTCACAGTATTGTGTAGGCGACTTGTTCAATGTTATTCAACAATCGCTTCATATTATTATTATAATATATAGGCACCGAAATGTTGGAGAGGTGCTATATTCCTCTTTAGGATCTAATATATATATATATATATATATATATATATATATATATATATATATATTAATGTAAAGAACGACGCTTGTGTAGAAGAGCGTTCCGCACAAGATGAATTGAAATGGTAAGTCCGATGGAATGATTGGAATTCGTGGAATGAAGACATCCTTTCCTGCTGCATGTCCAGTCATTATTGTGGCCTCAATGACATGCATCCACAGGTTCTTTACAGCCAACCGTGTTCCATTACAAAGTGTTGGTGGGTCCATATTTCTGAGAAGAATGATAGGTGCACCAATCTTGAGCTGTATATTGTGTGGTGGCACACCTGGTGGCTCCAGAGAATTGAGAAATTCTGTTGGATAATTGACAGCATCGTTGGTGTCTGAAACAGTGTCAATTGACTTGTATTGGTGCATCTCACCAAGTAACTGTAGGAGTAGCCCTCTGTTTATGGCATCAACTGCATTATTCTTTGGTGCAAGGATTGCTCTTTCAGAAAGCCACTTGTGATTCCTGAAATGAGAAATAACATTTTGGAAAAATGAATTTGAGTTTTTAAAGTGTTGTGACTGCTTGACCAATGTTTTCGACTGATACCATGCCATGCATGTTCTCAGAAACCATTTTGCCATTTCCCAGCTGAAGTAACCTTTTAGTAGCTCTGGCAGCAGCCATGGACTGTCTATTAATTCTTTGTCCGTTTTCTCGTTGTTCTTGACTTTCAGTTGCCCTTGTTCCAGCCCTGGCCTGTCTATCCAGCATTCGTCTCCTTTACTCTTCCTCATGCGTTTCAGTTGCCCGTGTTGCAGCCCTGACTTGTCTGTCAAGCGATTATCTTCTTTGTCGTTGTTCTTCACTTTCGTAAGCACTGGTTGCAGCCACAGCCATGCGTTTCCTTTCCCTTTGGGTTCTTTCAGAGATTTTTTTCTTTTTCTAGGCGCCATCTGAAAAGCAATAAGGTCCAGCTGTAGATCAATCCTGGTTAGATGTAGAGATTTTCCTAGGGTTTTGATGCGAGGAGCCACACTTACGCAGACATGCGTAAAAAAATACCCCCCAAAAAATTGTGTCGTATATAAAATACAATTATCGTAATTAAAGACATTCAAATACTAAATAATAAATTAAATGTAAAATATTTACAAAATTAAAAAATATGTCGTGCATGTTTTTTTATGTACTCGCGATATTTTTTATTTTTTAAAATTAAATAAATATTTTAATTATTTAATTTATTAACACCCAAGTGTACAACCCCGGGACCTAATCAATATGTGTGTGAAGTTTCATGTTTGTAACTGCTTGCATTTTGGACCTATGGCTGGAAAAGAGACACACACACACACACACACACACACGTCCTTTTATTATTATTATTAATATATATATATATATATATATACACACACTGTATATATTAGTATGTCAAAGCAAAGATATAAATATTATTTCTCTAAAAATGATATATATATATATAATATATATATATATATATATATATATATATATATATATATATATATATATATATATATTCCTCTCACTTTTTCTTTGTTTTTCCGCCGAGATATGCCCTTTTAAATAGAGGCGAATCGGTTCTTCCCGAACTTAAAAAAAAAAAAATATATATATATCTTCTTTCTCTTCGCCCGTTCCCGCCTCTATGCGGGGTCGGCGTTTCTGACCAGCCTCCTCCACACAGCCCGGTCCTGGGCTTCTTCCTCCGACAAACCCTTCTCCCTCAAATCGTCCATCACCTTCTCCATCCACCTTCGCTTCGGTCTGCCTCTCTTTCTCCTGCCATGCACCTCCATATTCATCGTTCTCTTACCTACATAATCTTCGTCCCCTCTCATCACATGTCCATACCATTTCAGTCTACTTTCTTGTATCTTCCTCGAGATTTCTCCAACCTTTGTTGTGCCCCTTATCCTTTCATTCCTTACTCTATCCAACCTTGTCACTCCGCACATCCATCTCAGCATTCTCATCTCCGTTACATCTAGTCTTTTCTCATGATCTTTCTTTATAGCCCAAGACTCAGCCCCGTACATCATAGCCGGTCTTACCACAGTCTTATACACCTTTCCCTTAACCCTTGCGCCTATTCTTCGGTCACACAACACCCCTGAAACTTTCTTCCAATTTTTCCAACCAGATTGCACTCTGTGTGTTATTTCTGTGTCCAGCTCACCGTCCTCAGCCACTGTCGATCCCAAGTACGTAAACTATCTATATATATATATATATATATATATATATATATATATATATATATATATATATAATGCCTGGAGTTACAATCTTCAACGCTAATAAGTTTTTCGGTTTGAATTTTGTCCTTTGAAGTTCTTAAGAGAAGGCTTTTCTGTATATGAAATAGAAAAAGCAACATTTGAGCAATCTCATTAACAAAGGTAGCGCGAATGAACAGATTCGTACGATTCATATTAATGATTCATATCAGTTTCGAGAACTGAAGAAAAAACCTTTTAACTTCACCTTTTCTACAATTAGAATCAATTATATGTTTTAATAACATTAGCATATATAATAGTGGTGGACCGGATGTCAGTTTTTCAACATCTGCGGATGCGGATTTTTAATTTCAATATCCGTGGATGCGGATCCGGATATTTAGTTAATCTATCAATATAATATAGAATTATGAATATATGACATAATTTTTCAAATTTCGTGATATTACTATTATGGCAGGCAATGTATAAGAATTAAAATTAATATTAATGTTTTCATTATTATAAAAATAATAACTTTCTCAAGAGTTTCAGCCACAGAAAATTCAATGAAACGAGTTTCATTCAATTTTCTGTGTTACCAGCTATTTATATTTTGAGCTTTATATATTTGTTTCTTCATTAATAATTAATACTTTACATGAAATGTGCATGACTGGGCCTTATAAGCTACTTTATAAGCAAATTTAATTGTAAATTGCATAATTTATTAGAGATAATATCCGCATAACATCCGCAGTCAGAAGTGCGGATGCGATGTTAAAAATGGTGCGGATATCCGCATATGCGGATGAAGATGCGGATATCCGGTCCACCACTAATATATACATATGATACACACAGACCGTGCATAGAACAACGAACTCTTCTGGAAAAATTAAATCCACTATAGTCAGAAAAAATAATGGTAAATGACAAACACTATAGTTTTTTTCATGATGTTAACCCGACGTTGGCAACGGGTCATTCGCAAAGAGGCCCCAAAAATATAGTTTCCCTCACCACCTATCTGCAAAGCAGATAGGATCCAGCTTTGGGACAGGATCTAGGGTTTAAAGCATCCCAGCCCAACTATATTCAGAACCTCAATATAAGCAAAAGACTCGTTGCATTCCGACGTGAATATATATTTATATATACAGGGTGGGTAAAAAAGTGACCCCTTAGAGGTAAACTGTCATATTAAAAAAAGTAAGGGGACTAGAGCTCCCAAACTTCATAGATGCTTACCTTAGCATGTTGTTCGTCTTAATTGAGAAGTTGCTCGATGTGTCCCCGTTCCTGCTCAACGCAGGCCTCCAAACGTGGACGCCACTGATTAATACACCTGTTTACATATCGTTGAGACACCTTCTCCCAGTCGAACAGAATTCTTTCGCGTAGTTCATCTATGTCTCTTATACTGGTATCAGGGATGTAAACTTTGGACTTTAGGGCTTCCCAAACACCATAATTTAGTAGTGAAACATCGGGGGGCTACTAGCCGGCCACATATTGGGTTCGATAAAATCTGGTGTTTCGTTCTCAAGGAATGTGACAGTTTGGGGTGCTCTGTGAGCAGGGGCTCCATCTTGTTGGAAAGTATATCTTTTACTCTATCTAACTGATATTTGACGAGTTAGTGGTGAAGTTTGGGAGTTTGGGAGCTCTAGTCCCCTTACGTTTTTAATATGACAGTTTACGTCTAAGGGGTCACTTTTTTTTTACCCACCCTGTAATATATATATATATATATATATATATATATATATATATATATATATATCTGAAACATTGAGAACCCACTATGAATCGGCCTTCAGTACCCCAAAAAGTGACAGAGCGATACCTGACATAGATGCATTCTTCGAAGAGAAATTGCAAGGAGAATCTATAACAGACTTTGATTTTACCCAAGAAGATGTAGCGAGAGCTATAGGCCAAATGAAATCACATTCAGCTGCAGGTCCGAACAAATGGAACGCACTATTAATTAAAAACTGTTAAAATGAAATAGCTACACCTTTATACTGGATATGGAGAAGATCCCTGGACACGGGGGTAATATCGAGCATCTTGAAAAGAGCAAACATTCTCCCTATATATAAAGGAGGGGATAGATCTCAAGCAAAGAACTATAGACCAGTGTCTTTGACGTCCCACCTCACCAAAATATTTGAAAGAATAGTCAGAGAGAAAATCTATGACTTCTTGGAGACACTGGAAAGATTGAACGAAAATCAGTATGAATTCCAATCAGGAAGATCATGCCTATCACAACCAAGAGAGCATTATAACAATATCCTAGATCAGTGGTGGCGAACCTTTTTTGCTGGTGGGTCATTTTTTTTTACTTTTGATTTAAAAAGAAACGAAATTGGGTAAAATAATTTATTTACTTACTATTTTTAGTGAGAAACTTCTTGTTGGGTTTTAGCTGCTAATGTTTTGATCTGAGGTTTATATTTAGTTGTCTTTAGTTTCACACATGCAGCTCTCATATCTGTGCCAAGGCAATTCCTAGAGGTGGATTTGACGAAATTCATGGAGGAAAACAACTGTTCACATGAAGAAGATGAAACAAACATTGTTAGGACGTTTTTAAACGTCTACTATACGTTTAAAAACGTTTCAATGTGCATCAACTGTTTATTTCGGTGGGAAAATAAAATAATTTTAAAACTGTAAAGCAGAAAATATTAAAAATTAAAGTCATATTTTATTTAAATAAGAGCTCGTGGGTCACTAAAAATTGCCTCGTGGGTCTGTACTTGACTCGCGGGTAGTGGTTCGCCATCACTGTCCTAGATGCACTCGAAGGAAATGAAAACTATAATGTCATATACACGGATTTTGCTAAAACTTTCGACAAATGCGATCATGGTATAATAGCACGTAAAATGAAACCTATGGGAATAACACGCAAACTGGGAAAATGGATCTACAACTTCCTCAGAGAATTTTCTATAGGTCATCAAAATTCAAGGTAGTATCATCATCAGAATCAGAAGTACGCAGCTCAGTATCACAAGGTACAGTACTGGCCCCACTTCTGTTCATTATCATGGTAACAGACATAGACAGTGGAGTAAACAGCTACAGTATAGTAACATCCTTTATGAATGATACAAAGATCAGCAGAAAAATCAGCGATGCAAATGAAGTAGAGGCCTTGCAGAGGTACACAAACAAAATATACACATGGTCAGAAGACAACAATATGACATTTAACACCAAGAAATTTCAGCTCTTGAGATGTGGTAGAAATGAGGAACTTAAACAGACTGCATATTATGCTCCAGATAAACAGGAAATTTAGAGAAGCACGAAAGCGGTCAACTTGGGGGTAATAATGACCGATGATGCCAAATTCGAGACACAAAATCAGATATCAATAAACAAAGCAAAAAGAGTCGCGGGACAAGTACTAAGAACGTTCAAACTGAGGGACAAGACAGTAATGATTCCCCTGCTGAGAACACTGATCATACCAAAACTTGAATACTGCTCAGTTTTGACGTCCACATATAAAAAGGAAGAAATTAATA
Organism: Bathynomus jamesi; assembly: GCA_023014485.1. Lineage (NCBI taxonomy): Eukaryota > Metazoa > Arthropoda > Malacostraca > Isopoda > Cirolanidae > Bathynomus > Bathynomus jamesi. The sequence continues at coordinate 636,798 of JAJOZX010001146.1, read as the reverse complement.
AACGAGAAGAAACGCGCACACTTTTCACAGCCAAGATTGATGGCTGCAAAGAACTCAACTACTGGGAAAGACTACGTAAACTAAATCTGTACTCCTGGAAAGAAGAAGAGAGGTACACCATAATCTTGCTCTTTATTCTTCAGTCACTGCCCCTCCTGCCTCAGTTTCTACTAATGATATAAATAATACTAATAGCCTTCTCTCTTCCCCTAGTTCCCGACCCTTCGTGTAAGTGCGTAATGGAGCCCCACTGAGAAAACCTAAGACTTGTCTACCAGTATTAACGAACAATAAGTTTTCCGTTTTAGGCTTCGAAGACGTAGATGAACCTGAAATACGACTCGTTGGTGATTCCATTGTTCGAGGGCAGCTCGAGGAATTCTGTGGGAGAAACCCCCGTCGTAGGCGCCATTACTGCTACCCTGGTGCAAGGGTGGAGGATATAATTAATAGTGTTGATGTTTTTACAGACGGAACCTCTGAGGACACAACGTATGTTATTCACGTCGGTACTAATAAAGTTCTGAATTCTAGATCGGAAGAGCTGCTGGCTAGGTACAGGGACTTACTAGAGCGACTAAAGGAAAAACTAATAAGATTGTTTTAACAGGTATACTTCCTCGAATTATCCAACGTAACGAGTTCTACAGCAAGGCGACCTATATTAACAATAACCTAAAGTCACTTTGTCAACTGGAAGGAGTGCATTTTGCGAATTTTTGGAGCAGTTTCTACGGCAGGAGGGACTTGTTCCTCGGAGATGGACTTCATCTTAATGACGTTGCCGAGCTGCGCGTTTAGGAAGACTATTTCATAATACCGTCTCTTCTTTTCGGGCTGCCGTAACTCGAACGGTCCCCGCGTAATTTCATTAAAATTCCCTTGCGCGCGAGAAGGTATCGCGGTTACAAACAATTTGAAGGTTCTATCCTTAAATGCTCGTAGCCTACGAAATAAAATGAACGACTTTTTTTTCTTTAATTGCTTGTAAAGACTATGATTTAATTGCGATAAATGAATCGTGGCGTAGCAGTGAAACACCTGACTTTGTAGGGGAGTATCAAATTAAAGGTTATAGACTTTTTGTTAAAAACAGAATAGGTAGGCGAGGAGGCGGTGTTATGTTGTATATCAAAGATAATATTGCGAACGTTATAGAAGTAAAGCACACAATTCCAGAACCAACAGATTCGACTATAACAGAACTTAAATTGAACGATTTCAAACTTCTTGTTGCGGTTATATAGAGGCCCCTTAATCAAACAGCTGATACGGACGAAGCGTTATATTGTGAACTTAAGAGAATAATAGGTAGTGAGCGGGCCTTAGTTATGGGTGACTTTAATTGCGCCAACGTGGATTACACAATGCAGGGAGACGCGGAAGGTAATCCTTTAGTTAATTTTCTCTAGGATAGCTTTCTTATTTAAAAGGTTGGGGAACCTACGAGGTTGGACAGTATTTTAGATTTAGTAATAACTACGGACGATAGGCTAATCACTGATCTTCAAGTAATAGAAACGTTAAGCAATACTGATCACAATATGGTAGAGTTTGTCCTCTCAGTAAGTCACTCGAAACCAGCTAACTCGACTAAAATTCCTAACTTCCAGCACGCAGACTTTTGTAAATTTCGAAATGAATTGTCACACGTCAATTGGGAAAACGTAATGGGGATCTCCAACGCAAAATAATGTGGGGAATCGTTTGAAACAGTATTTAGGACTATAAATGAGGAATGTGTACCATACAAGATTAAGCGTGCGAAAGTAAATAACAAGCCCTTGTGGTTTATTTCAGAGTAGGGGATATTATAAAGAGTAGAGATAAGGCTTATAGGCTGCATAAGTGCGATAAAGACGATTTGTGGTTACGAAACAACTACATATCTCTAAGGCGTGAAGCGAAAAGCGTAATAAAAAAGTCCAATTGAAATCTCCATAGCTCGTGACGGCAAAGAAAACCCCAAACGATTCTTTCACTACGTCAATAATAGAAATCCAGTAAAGAGTGTCTTGGGGCCGTTGAAAAATTCTGACGGAGAGATAATTTCTTTAAACAAGCAAATGACTACCCTGCTAAACGAATTTTTTACGTCAGTTTTTACAATAGAAGATGTCACGAATATCCCTACGGTCAGAAACATAATACCTTTTGACAATGGTAATACTTTAGATAATATTGTGGTTAGTGAAAGGGAGGTAATGTGCTATACTGATAAAATGAAAATGATTAAAACACCGGGGCCGGATTCCATATATCCCATACAACTAAAAGATTTGAGCATTTTTGCTGGCATTCGCCCTTGGCCCCTCCTTTCTGCATAAATATATATATATATATATATATATATATATTATGTACGTATATATATATATATATATATATATATATATATATATATATATATATAGGGTGATTTTATTTAAACATCTGACGCTTTAAAAGGTTTGTAATTTTTTTTATTAACTGACATAAAAGCATGAAATTTTTACTGTACCTTCTCTACACATGAGGAATTAGTTCTTTACTGCATGTTCTATGTGATCAGTGATGTAGTCGAGACCATCCTGGTCGAGACCATCATGGCTGAGACCAGAAAAAAGGTCTCGAGACCGGTCTCGAGTCCTACATCACTGTACGTGATGTTCTCTCGGCTCATGATACACGATACTGTCGAAGGAAGAATCGTGTCCAACAGATTTCCTGCGGCTCATGAAACTATTTAAAAGATAATATTTAAACAGAATCCACACACAATAGAAGAACTGAAAGCATGAACTGAACAAGAAATGTACTCTGTCCAGAGTATTGCAAAATTTTGTTGTTTGTATTCTGAGTTAATGAGCTAAAAGGACATCACATAAAGCACGTTTCTCCATAGAGGACTAATTCCCCATGTGTAGAGAAGGTACAGTAAAAATGTCATGCTTTTATTTCAGTTAATAAAAAAAATACAAACCTTTTAACCTCTTCAGCATTATCGACGAGTTATCTCGTCTATCGGTGCGTATAAAAGTGACGCTTAAAAGGTTAACTCGACCAAACCTAACCTAAACTAACTTGTCCTCTCCTCTCTTACCCTAACTTCTATTAGCGCTTTATGGACGACAGGTACGAATTGGTAACGTTTCACATACACGGATTAATAACTAAATCTTACAAAACAATCTATCGTTAAAGGGTTACATATTTTTAAAAAAATCACCCGATATATACACACAGTATACTGTATATATTTCTCCCGTTAAAAACACAAACTACAAAGCTTTTCGAGGAGCTCCACTCTTCTTCATTCAGTATATTGAAACGCTGAAGGAGATCGAATCTGAATAATGTCGAACCCAATAAACTGGGAGTGGAATAAGATCGAATAAAATTAAATCGACGAGACTGGAATTAAATCAGATACGTTCATATACTGGAATAAGATCCAACTATTTTCAAAGCTCCGTTAGACTATTATAAGAATAGATTAGGCTAGGTTCGGTAGGATCAAATTAGGTCAAGCTACGTTAGGAATTGTTAGATTACGTTAAGTTAAATTAGGTTAGATTATGTCAGAAACGACTCTCAAAATAAATGATGACAGCATGGTGTCAGATTTTAACATATTTGCGTCATCATACATATGTCATTCAGGTAAGCAATCCAAACGTACTTTGGTAATGGAGGTAGTGAATATTACGCCATTATTGAACAATACTTTAATTGATTACATTCCACAAATTATTTCTGCACGGCGTCATATCACCATCTCACAAGCGATAGTCATATACGGACGTCATGTAACATTCATTTATTGGAATGATGCCGCGTAGTACAGTATGTTATACTAATATTGAAATTCACGACATCACGACGCCAGTATGACGAAACAATGACATTACTGCGTCATAATACAATCTGAAAAGTTACAGTCATATATATGCCATACTGCAGTGATACTATCGTCATAAGAAACAGTGAAGCCGTGTTAGTGGTTATATTGACGTGATAATTAGAATTCACAGCGTCATGACAACAGTATGAGGAGACAAAGACGTTATGACGACATAAATATGACCATTTTTGCTTGACGATAATATTACGTCATGCTGCCTTCATTTGCTAGAGCAGGACTTCCCAGCCTTTATCATGTGCAATCCCAAAAATCATGTTCACACAATTCCCGACCCCAAACACTGGTCGAAGTTCGACAAATTCCCCAAAAGCTAAAATCACGAAAGAAAATACTTTGCATTCAGAAACTGAATTCCAAAATTGTAATAGAGAATATTATCAAGAATATATTGTACCGCTACCAAATTATTTTATATATATAATATATATACACTTCATAAGCACAGCGTTCATTATTTGTGGGAAAGGCCTGGATTTCAATTGTTATATGCACTACATTCATGAACTGATAAATGTCTTGTCGGACGGCCGTAGGAAGAGAAATGAAAATAAAATTATCAGGTCTATTCGCGACCCCACATATGATCTTCGCGACCCGAAGGTTGGGAAACCCTGTTTTAGAGCGAAGGTCGAATAGAATTAGGTCGAACTGAAATAAAATGGAATTAACAACACTAAATAAAGTCGAACTGGAATTAAATCTAATCGAACTAAACCAAATTCGCCCTAATTTATGGAAGTTTTGGAGAGAGAGAGAGAGAGAGAGAGAGAGAGAGAGAGAGAGAGAGAGAGAGAGAGATTTTCTGTTTGTTATGTAATAGATCCTTTTCGATGCAGGCTTTAAGTACTTATCATAAAACCTTTGATCTTTGATAGTATATCCCCAAAGCGTAAAATGTTAAAATCAGTATTGTGTAAAGATACCATTTTATATAATGAAAAATTCCCTTTATTTGCTCTGTTCTTAAATTAATTTGGTAAAAATGTACTGTATATAAACCAAATATAGAATTTATATAACTGTTATAAAAGGAAAAATATAACATATATATTTACATTTTAGTATATTAATTAAAAGGTAATTTTTTCCTCAGTATATTTAGACGCCAGTAAAAACTGTCTGAAACCAGTAATCAAATTAGGAAGATGAAGGCATTATAAACGCTCGAAGTGCCATAAAGTGGCAATGTGTAAGGTTACAAACGATGGGTAATTTTGTAGAAGAGAGACTTCGAAGTAAATACACTTTAATGATATATATAACTAAGACGTAAGTATATACAGTATATCATAATTTTATAAAAAAGGGAAGACATAAGGATGGGCAATATATACAAAATCGTGCGGGCCACTTCTCCTATACTGGGCTACGTCGTAGCCAATGTCATAACATCGCTTCCCGCTGATTAGCGAAGTTAAACGACATTGGGTCTGGGTAGTAATTGGATGGGAGACCGAACTTCCGTGTCCAGATTATGTAGTGACCCGTGGTTCGGATCCCACGTAAAACTGTGTAGGTCCCCTCCGTCATATGACCTTAGATGTTGCGAAGGTTAAACAATCATTATTATTACTTCTCGTACTGATAGTTTTTTTTTTTTTTTTTTTGAGCAGCACTGTGAACTTCTGACGAAAATGTTGGTCGACAAAAAATAACAAAGACCTTATCCGTAATACATCCGAGGATTAGGAGCGAAGTATAGAGAGTTTTGACACAACCCAAAAGATACCCCCGTTCCCCACCCCCTCCAAAAAAAATAGTAATAGGAACTGAGAGAAAGTTATTATACGGGGATGAGTCTTCATTCATTCAAAGGCTTTAATTATGAAAATGAATCAGAGACAACAGAAATATTGTCCGAGGCTCTACTTGGACAAAAACGAATCAAATGAGGAATCATCTTCGACGGGATTGTAGCTAAGAACCTTAAGCACCACTGATGGTCAAGCAGAGAACGACTCAAATTTAGCTACACGGAAATAATTAGGCCTAGGATTTTGGGAATAGAATTTAAAGGTTAAGTTTCCCTCTTAATGAGGAATTCTTGCAAAATCTGTTCATCTTTAAGACAATATTATTTAATTTGTTAATTTTCCACTTTTTGAATGGTGACTAAGTCTGGGATTTTAAGTACACTGTACATTGTGCGTCCCTTAGTATTAATACATTACAATACTTAAGTTTAATTGTCAGTGCCAGTGACGCTTGTCAGTTTCTTGTTCCTTCTTCCTATCAAAATTAACAGTGTTTAGAATCAGTGAATCATCGTGTTACTGCTCCAACAAATTTGTAAACGTGCCAAGATTACGCAGTCACAATCTTATCAGATAATCTACACTACTTAACTAATAATATTACAAAATATACCTTCAAATTTTCTAGCGACATCTGGCACTACCTTCATAGTCCGATGAGGTGACAAGCAGTGATCGTGAAATAACAGACATACGAACGACTGAACGAGGGAGACCTTTAAACTTACGAACGAACGAACGAGTGAATTTTAACTGCATTAATTGCTCTCAAAATACCCTCCATAAGTCATATAAATGCCCTAAAATCTGAAATGAAGGACCTAGCAAAATAAATACAATGTTCAAACATCATGCATTCAACGCGTCAGAAAGTGTCTCCAAGTGGAAAGTCACCAATTCGAACATTTATTATAACTTAATAAAATGTGCCTATGGTTCCTGACTTTTGCGCCACCCTGTATAATTCCCACTTTCACCTATTACACAAAAATAATAGTGTAATCAAAGACCTTGCGGCAGCAATAAAAGTTGTACAACATAATGACCAGTTGTTGAAGAGGGACAATGCAAAAACTGAAATATAGAAATATAGAGCTCGAAAAAAGTATTCAGTAAGCACACGATGAGATAAATAATAATCTTTATTCAGAAAGAACACATTACATAAGATATACATTACATCCATACTGGTTTACATGATGTTGGGATAGCATTTAATTTTTGTAGTTTAGATTACAGTATTCTTATCCGAATGTGCCGTTAGGAAGCACGACACTGTTTCGGGCAAAGGACCTTAAATCTAGTCTAAACTCACTCACTAAAAACAGTTGCAATATGGAGGGGATAAAAACCGAGCACGAATCAATTAACAACAAATTAAACAGTTTGGACGATAATTCATGTACCAATAACTTAATCATAATGGGAGTAGCTGAAATGAATAGTGGAACGAACGGTGAAACTAAGAAAAAGGCGGAGGACATAATAAAAAAAAGAATTTGGGGAATATCAAGATCAAAAGTACTTACAGATTAACCCTTTACGGACGAGTCCGCAGCATATGCGGCCACTCTTGTTACCAGAACGTATAGGTTTTATTGTTATTGAAAAACTAAATATTTTAGTAACTTGTCACTGAAATGATACACATTTTGGGTTTCTTTCCCGACAACTAAATGACATCTATATATAAACACGTAGAAACATTTATAGAAACGAGGCATTGTAGTACAATTTATATTATTATTCTGGTGGACCTTAAGATACCATCCATCGTTAAAGGGTTAAAGAAACAAACTACCAGAAAAAGGAATTTCTAGAGTTAAAGACACGACTGAATCTGAGATGTCCACGTCAATTATAAAAGTAATATGTTAAGATGAAACTCTCAGAAATTTAATACTAAAAAGCAGAAGAAAACCGAAAGGATAAAAAATCTTCACCAATGATGACGTATGTGAAAAAACTCGTAAAATACGTAAAGAAAAGCTTCCTAAACTCATAGAAGCGAGAAGGCTCGGAAAAGTTACCTACTTCCTTGGAGCCAAGTTAATTATCAAAGAAAAAGAGACTCCTTCAGTGAAGACTACCTCAATCGAAGGAGTTCACCTTGTTAGTGAAAGGACACTCGAGACTACGAAAACTACTACTATAAGTACAGTTAATTATAAAATTTAGCAACGTGTCTTTTACAATTTTATAATATACAAGACCGGTATAACTAAGATATTTACCTGACAATGAACAGGTTCTGTACGTTAATTACTCACAATTATAGTAGTTATTATGATTAACTTGAATGAAGAAGGGTCGACAGAATACACAAATGGGACATGAACGTTAATGATGTACGCAAATGCATACATTAATATTTAAAACAAGTGATCGGAGACTCGATGAAGCGCATACATAGGAACGATGAGACAAACATTAGTAGATAATTATATACAGACACAAGTAGATAGACAAACATACAGTGTATATATTAGTGATGTATGTCACATCCGCATAAAATTCAACATCCGCATCTGCATCCACACCCGCATAAAATTCAACATCCGCATCCGCACCTGCGGGATGCGGATGTGTACTATTACTAAATTGCTATTTTTGAAGTACAACTTGCACCTCATTCAGTTCAAATACTGAAACTTGTGTAGTCTTCATTTGATCTTTAATGTAACGCGATGTCTGTGGGCTACGTCGTAGGCAATGTCGTAACACCGTTTCCCGTTGATCAGCGAAGTTAAGCGACATTGGGTTGGATAGTAGTTGGATGGGAGGCCGTCCGCTGCGTCCAGACTATGTAGCGACCCGTGGTTCAGCTCCCACGTAAAGCTGTAGGTCCCTTCCGTCATATGACCTTAAATGTTGCGAAGGAGGTTAAGCAAAACCAATAATTATTATTATGGCGATGTCTGTTGTGTATTTGTATAATTAATTGTTCATGCTCCGATACATAATGTCATAAGCACACTACTTTCCAAAGGGTGGTGGTTGGGGAAAGTGGTTGGTGGGATGCAAGACGAGATGGGTCCCCGTCCCGCATCCTGGTAACACAGAGTTGTGTGGTGAAAACTCGTCCAAAAAAGAGTATGTAAAATAATTATAATTACAAAATAATATCATCCAATATCTAATATTATCGAACATCTAATATTTAAAACTAACCAAAAATCATTAGTCAATTAATAAATTAAGTAGGAATTTAAACTGTCATAATATCAAGCTGACAAATTTATGCATGAACATCCGCACCCGCACGGATGTCAAAGTTTGGCATCCGCATCTGCATCCACCGATGTCTGAAATCTGACATCCGATACATCACTAATATATACTCGTGTGTTATATATATATATATATGTATATATCGGGTCAGCAAAAAAAAAAAAGGGAGACCTCGAACTTTGGCTGTAAAATCCAAAGTTATGGTCAGATTTCAATATTTTTTTCACACCCCACAACTATGATAAGTAAATTTCCTATTCGGTGAGCGGATTTCAAAGAAAACTAATGAAAATTATGGATTTATTGAACATTTCTTTATGCCACTGGAAATTCTCCATTTACACTACTACTGCATTGTATGTGCAGATAAAAAGTTACGAAGTACTCACATATGGTGCTACCTTGATGT